>JAPYYS010000185.1:0-459786 GCA_030522525.1 Campopleginae sp. 14b
ACTTCAGAAAGATTTATTCATGACCACAAGAAAATGAACTAATTATTAATTATACTGGTCAATATTTATTGAAATTTCAAAACCATGAAACAATTCGAACAAAATGTGTGAACTTTCAGAACACTTGATTCGGACGAAAATAACAAATCACCAAAAAGTTATTGCAAAGTTATTTTTTTTACACGCTTTGTTAATAACTCTTGATCAACATTATTGTTGATTTTTTTATCATGCCGAGTGTTCTTGAATTTTCGATTTTTGTCTGTCATTATATTCTATTTTTATATGCAGTAAGCATCGGACCCCAGAAGCCCTTCGTAAAAACTAGGGAGAGCTAGCGAGACTGCACTCTTACGCAAAAGTACGGGAAAGCGTGCTTTTTTGGGTTAGAGTACGAAGGGTAGGCGTTCAGAGAGAACTCTATCTGAACTTTACATCGAGCAAAACAATTCCGTCGCTGTTAGCCGTAAATTGGAAAAAACCTTGTCCGACACTGGCTACCAGAGGAACAACATATAACTGGATAGTTACTGTCGAGTAGTACGGGACCGCCGCTAGCTAGCCGCTAGCCAGTCAAAACTACCCAGCGCAATTGACGAAAAACTCGCTCGCCACTGGCTCGCAGAAAACATGACGAAACTGGATACTTAATATCGGCAGTACGGGACTGCCGCTAGCCAGCCTCAAGCGAGGACAAACTGGTGGAGCAAACCTTCCTAGCGGCTAGCTAGCCAGTATCCAGATACGCTAGACAGCGGCCGCTGGCTCGCCGCTAGGACCAAACAAGTTTTAGCCTAGCGGATTTCTAGTAGGGTACTTTTTTCTCGAGTCTGTCCACCCCATTGGATTTCTTTTCATCTTTCTCTGTACTTTATCCTCCTGGGCTTGGGGCGTTTTTCCGACGCGCTGCTATTGCATGTATATCAAGAGTATGCTTTGTCTTTGGGACTGAATAAGAGAAGAGTACGCGCAGCGATGCTAAGTGAGGATAGAGAAACAACCGGAGTGACATAGTCGAAGAAAAAAAACAGACGTCGAATTAACGAAGCAAGTTCCTCGAATTGAGTCCGCGCGATCGCAAAGAAATCAATTAAAGACCGACCTGCTAGCATTAAATTAACTAGCAAACAAAAGAAATAGACCGAGGGAATAATTGGGTGGAGGGTCAGATTAAAGCTGCTGTCATTTGAATCAGTATTTTGTTCTCTTGGACATCGTTGAGAAGGATCATCGATCCAGGAGCAGGAATTGAAGGCAAAAAAAAATCGATCGAGATTTCGATTTGGCGAGCTCGTCAATCAAATTTAATGTTCGAGACTATATCTTTTAAAAGTCTCTGACGACATGCTTAAATATTGTAATACTCGTGTATCGACAGCAAAAAAAATATTTGGAGCATGTCGCCTCGATGATGACGAGATAAAGTCTCGCTAAGGAAATCAAGTAGTTGGTCAAGTATGCGGAAATGTGGCGTGTGAGGCTTCCAAGTGTATATACTCCGGAGAAGAGTGGATTGATCGTATATATATATATATATAGAAATACACAGACTTGTACATATTCGGTTTAATGCGGAGGAGAGACGGCTAATGGGTGTCAGTGACAGAAGGAAAAGGATGTCTCGATGATCGAGTGTCGTCGATGCAGGTTAGGCTGGACATTGATCGATAGGACGAGCGCCAAGAGATCGCGGCTCGGCGAGCGACCGAAGAGACTTCGCATCTCTGACTGATCGGCATTCCTCCTCGCCTCTCTCGAATCTCGAGTTCGTTCGCTTCGAGTTTTCGATCTATGCCTTATGCCTCGTACATTTTGTCGCATCGATTTGCTTTTTTATCCTTTCTTATATTCTCCGGAAGCGAAAACCGATCCTAGCATTCGTGTCATCTTCATTTTGTCTTTCTGCTCTTTCACACACGGGGATTCGCAATAGGAACATTGTTGCGGATGCCTCTCACACTGCCGATCATAAATAAACAAGTAATTCTCTCGCTTCCTCTCTATTTCTCATTCCCTTCGCGTCTTGTTTATGTTTCGTTGCTCGATCAATTTTTCCTGATTTTATTTTTCGACTCCCGAAGCTCTTGCAAGTGCTTTTCCTATTCTTTGTACCTCTTGACGGGCTTCAATCCTCTCAGGTCATATTGTTGTTGCGTTATACGTAAAGCATAGACGCACACGTACTTCTTGTATAGGCACTGCAGTGAAGTCGAGTGGAGCAGAGTAGACAACGCTCTTCTCTTCTTTCGCTGTAACGCGCCTTTTGTCTCGGGCAGAAACGACTCACTCTACATCCAAACGAAACAATCCCCAACAGTATAAATACATGCACGCATGTTGTATGTGTGTGCTCGTCTGTGAATGTTAACCAACACTTGCTCAGCGTCGATCAACCTCATTCCGCGTATCTCGCGGGACACACAAATGTTTTCCACACCATTTCACGCGTTTCCTCGTTGATGTCCCCCCTCGACGAATGCACACCCTTAACGACACTTCGATTCCACCGATTATCCTTTCTGCTCCTTTGTAATATTCAATATCTATATACGTCTACTTTAAGCATCCAGAACGCTCAGATTCTTGCTCCCTTGGGATCATATTTCAGTGCATGAATATTCTCTCGGTAGAATCGACAGTAGGAATTCTAACAAGAGGGCTGGTCGTATTGTATTCGTCAAATTAATAGATTCCATTGATGGCGTTTCACTGTAAACAGGGACTTTCTCCGTGCAAGCATATCATTCTTTTTTTAACGTTTTTCTTCCACTCGGTAAAAAATGCACCTTTTGTTTCGCGTCCATGGCGATTTCTGCGATGCGGCTCACACATTTTTCATCAGTTCTCTGGGCAACGTATTTTTGTTCTCAACGCTCGAATTGAAACTTGCTCGCACTGAGATGGTGATTTTCGACGAGAGAGAAATTGTGTAAGTAGCGTCATGTCGTCGTGGTTTATCACCGCGCGGGTGCGGCAGCACGATGTTATTTACCGTCGATGTCATAATTAACGCTTGCCTCAAAGGCCTCGGGCAATTTACGTAGCTGCCAGATAAAACAAGCGTTTGCTGTCTTTTCTCTCCCCTTCTGTTTCTCTCTATCCATTCATCGTTCTCTTCCCTGACGGCGTTAATTCGTTCCTGCTTGCAACTTTCCTGTCGCCCAAAACGCAACTTTTATTCTCTTTCTTGGCAAATTCTCTCCTCTGATTTTTCGTTTATAAATTTATAAGATTCGGCGACTGCATGGAACTCCCTAGAGTTTAGTGAATTTTCTGGCTCTTTTACGACTTTCGATTTTTCTCTCTGGTTTTTGAAATAATCGAGACAAAATTTATTGACTGGAAGCGAGTTGTTTCTTTTGCCCATTTTTCAAGAAGACGCACGGGACGAAGCCTCCCTTTTTCACCGCTTTTTTTTAAAAAGTCTTTCTTCCTCGTGATTGTCGCTTTTTTCAACGTCTTCCTCGTTCGCGCAAGAAACCATCAATCTCTGTCCCGGAGAGCGATGGAGAGTCGAGTGACGAACGTGGATTAAGGTGAGCCCCCAATGGATTTAACCCGGACGCGCGCTCCAATGAGGAAGTCGTTCGTGACGATCTCGCCCCCCGGCGATTCAACTTTGTGTCGTCACGAAACTTAATACATTGTGCATTGTGCGATGTATTGCCAATCATCGCCGCAATTCATTGCCAATTCCGTAATCTCGGTTTGGAACACCATCACCCACAAATAAGGAAAAACATTTAATTCTCAAAGTTCCCAAAAGTTTTCATCGTGGATTGACGTCCAAATCCTCGAATATGGCGTTCTCCTGATGTCCAAATTTTTCGAACTTTTTCCTCGCAGGTGGCTGCCTCAAAAATCCATCTTTGCACGATGACATTCTATATTTTCTCCCCTTTTCGTTTTAGCAGTCTTTACAAGTCGATCCACCGACTCAATCTGGAGATCTTAAGATTTTCCAAATAAAAAACCGATTTATAGGGTTCCATCCCTTCGAGGAGCAAGGCACATGCCGAAACGCGCAATTCGTTCTTAACGACCGCGAACACATGACCCTGGTGATTTAATTTCGGAAATTGAAAGCTTCCGAATGTCGAAACTGTGCGGTTCAGCGACAAATGCGTCAGGCCCGAATATTTTTTATTGGAAATAAAAAAAAAAAAAAGCAAATAATGCGATGAACGAATGACGATAAATATAATGGGCGGAAGTAAGGTCGATAGATATAGGAAGAGAGAAGAGGAGATAACGAGAGGGAGAAACCGATCGGGAAGAGGGGAACGTTATATTAAAGAAGAAGAGCGAAATCGAGATTAATCGATGTTGATTGAAACGATCGTGATAGCAGTACATAGCTATAGTGATTGTGTCTAAAGTCTGAGACCCCATGGCTTTTCTCCTTCTGGGAATGTTACATTGGATACTTTGCCAAGGTAGCTTCCGGAAAAGCCCTTCGTCAGCTTTGGACAATTTCACGAAAGGACGATCGCTCTCATCTCCGTCGACCATACGAGAGACTCTACTTCCGAGATAGAACCGTCCCCTTTTACGGGCGATAAGAAAAATGAAAAAAAATATATTCTTCGAATTTCATTCCACAGCTAAAAAAGATGTCGCCATTGAATAAGAATGCTCTGTCTGCAAATTTATATGTTCGGTTGCTAAGTATCAAAGTCTATTGCTCCCTGTGCAGTTGCGAGGATAAGGATATTGCTGGCATGTTCTTCAAAGTCCAATCGTAGGAGCGATCAATTTTTTCATCGTTAATCTTGACAAAGCGCTTTGGACGTCGTGCCGGTATGAATGTTTTCTCATAATCGTTTGATCGACTTTAATTCACAAGAAATCAATAAAATTTATTAATTCATCGGGTCGGGATGATTGAAGGGCCAAAAAATTCAATGGCTAATTTAATGAGAGTTTTGATTCTGACGTGTCTCCACTCGTCGGAACGTAACGATTTTTATATATGCTTTGAACTCAGGATCAGAGCAAAAAGTTAGAGCAAACGAATCTCGTTACGAATCTTTTTCAAATGCCCATGCACGCGAAGCACAACTCGGAATGCTTTTCTATATATGGTGTCGAGTCCGAGAGCTCGTCGAGGTTGGAGAAAAGTTCGTAGGGTTGGTCATGCGGGGATGAGACAAATATCCACTCCGGAAGAAAAATGAAGTCTGGAGACGAGAAAAAAAAAAGTATATCTCGGGTTCAGAGCGTGCGTGGAAAATAAGAGCATCAGAAATGCGAGGATTCGTTGCTACTGCGAGGCCGCAAACATATCTCTCATATTCCCGGCGAGACACCTGGACGACCGGAGATGTATGAGGGCACTTTACCGTCGAGCGAAACCTCGGCTTGGCATCCGATGGATCTCCGAAGGTACACTTCCTATATATGTGAGCTCATTCAGCCTTGGATAGAGGAAAGTTTTAATAAAGCATCGCTCATCGTTACCAGATAAAATAGAGGAAAGCGTGAAAATACCACAAACATTTTTTTTACGCGGCAGTTTGATAAACTTTTCAATTAAATAATCAGTCGGTGAGATATTTCCAACAAAACGATCGTTCACCTCACAGAAAACGGAAGAATAGGTTGACCTTGATATCGATCCTATGTATAGTCACTCTCTCCAATAAAACGATGCTAAATGATTTTTGGTTTTATTCACCAACAGCCACAGAATTGAGCTCGTGTTTCCACTCGATGAAGATTCATTTAAATTGATGGAATATTCGTTGGTACTTGATGTACTAGCGTGGCTAATCACGATTTTGGCGCAATTACGTGATAACAATTGCAACATCTTTGTCACATAGGAAGCTTTTGATGGCGGCCAGGCAACAGCTTTGAAATATCGTAATTACGATGCGTACCTACAAAGGCGTGACTTCTCTCAAAATGATTTTTCATCATAATAGGGAGTGACGTGTAGCAATAAATAATAATGTATTTACATACGCGTGCCAAAATTCGATCATAAAGATTTAGTAGGTCGCTGGTATATAAAGGAATTGACGGACGAAAAGGGAGGGTAAACACAAGGGTTGGCATTGATAAAAAGATTTTTAATTAGGTTAATTCTCAAGAGAGCAATTGTTCGAGTGACGATGTAACGTTGTGTACGCCGCTTAAAATAGCAAAAGAATTAAGAATGGAGAGGGAGAGATAGTGCGGGTATTTATCTTGGTTTATGGGGTAAAGCAGCCCCAGGCCCATGGGCATAAATTAAACAAGCCGGCGGAACGAAAACCCGTGTACACCCCGTGTGCAACAGCCTCGACACCGGAGTATAAGGGTGTCTCGGATTTCACTCCTGCTCGTTTAGCCATTTTGCCTTTTATTAATTTACATTTTTTAAACCCGCTGCCCTCACCCATTATTGCACTCACGGCTGTGTTTGTTTATGCCGCTTTGTTTTTCACTTCTGAACACGAGCTATATATAAGCCCAAAAGCGACTGGACCACACACGGTGCCTCGGGGGCTTGCCACACCATACGCGTTACAATTTTCACACTTTTATGGATGCAAGAACAGCAGCATTTAAGCGGCGGATGAGTTCTCGTTAGAACCACCGCAACGAGTACCAAAATCCTCGTAAAACATACGCATAATTGCCAAGGGATACTGCTTATGCAACTGAAATTTTGCTAAACAGATTTTAATCCATAATAATCATTATGAAATATGAAACTCGACCCTCCAGAAGAAACGAACAAAAATGTATGGAATTTTACAATTCAGAGCTAATGGAAAATCAACACGCATCAGATCTTTTAGATTCGCTGGAATCAAGATCGTCTGACAGTAAAGAAAAACATTCGATCTTAGAAGGTGACTCGTATTTTTTTGCTCTCATTACGTTAGGCAATTTGTTGGCCATTTCTTTTTATCAATGTCTTACAAAAAACGTCAAGCGACGTATCATAAAGCAGCGTCTGTTTTATGTTACGTACAAATAAATATACACACGCGCGATCCGCGTTTGTCTCGTCTTTCATGGTCGCACGCTGTGAATTTATCGACGAAGCCAACTCCCGCATCAGCCATACTCGTGCCAACGTTAAACCTGTGCTTGCTTCGAGTACTGGCATACTATGTCGGCAGTCTCATTTAATATACTTTTTTCTTTCTCTCCGATATACTTTTTTTTTCATTCCTTTTATTCTCTCTCACTCGGTATGTTGCTTTCGGGTATCTGACTCGACCTGGCGCGTCGTGTTTCAGCCTCCCACGACTTTTGTCTCCCGCTACGACATGCTCGACCAAAGACAGCGAACCCAAAGATGGGCACTGAAATGATGGGACACGTTTCTCCTGCTTTGCGAAAAAATACAATTGTCGATTGGAGGCTTACCCGCGCGGATAATGAAAGACGCGCTCATCGCATCATGAGATGAACAAAATTTTCTTTTCTCAGTCTTTCGTGCTGTAAAATAAAAATTGAAGAAAAAAAAAAGAATGCACACATTTTTCGTGAAGTTCATTGGGCGCTCAGATTTACTGATGCTGGCGCTCTTGTCGGGCATTTTCATTCGAGGAATGAACTGATTATGGTATTATTAAAAATTAATTGATTAACGATGAACATCGCAATGCCGGAAGGGGAAATCGCTTTTACGATCATTTTAACGAGCTTCCGGGGCATCTAAAAGTGTGAAGCACCATGCGCTCATAGAACAATTACTTTTAAACGGCTCAGAAAAAAAAAAGATAAAAAAAATCTGCGTCCAAATAAGCGACGAACGAGACGAAGATTTCGGTCTCGTTGGACGTGCGTCGAAAAAAAAGGACGGATCGACGAGGTGAAAAACAGAGAATCTTGCATTCAACTCGCAGACGGAAGACGGTCGGCTGTTTCTGAGGGTAAAGTAGACAACTCGCGGGCCGGGATTTGTCGAAATCGAAGGGTTGCTAGACTCGTTGTCAGTGAGCCGCAGTGTTCATGCTTTTTTGACCCTTGAAACTTGCCCTTTCCGCCACGAACTCTTTACTTTTATTTGCCTGCTGCTTCGCAAATCCTCGCGGAGTAAAAATAATAAAAAAAAAGGAGCCGTGATACTTGAAGAAAGGACGATCGCAAGAGAGGGGGTTGGAAAGGGGAAGTTATACAGCGAGAGAAATCGCGAGCTGCATACGAATTAGTGGGCGTCTTCGGCTGATATTAAAAGTCTCGGGGAGAAACGATTCCACGGAGACATCGAGCGCGAACGCGGCTTTATCGCCGAAACAAATGCTCCCCGAGAAAGACTCGGGTGCGTCAAGATCACGGTATACAGAAGCGAAAGGACCGAGAGGGAGAGAAAAGAAAGATAGGGAGAAAGCGCGAGCGTGACAAATTATATTTCCGTGTGACATCGCGGGGACCCCGCGCGCGAACGTTTCTCGCGGTAACGCCGTTTCGTACGATCCGATTCTGTGAAGTAGGCGGAACAATGAAACCAATAACCCACACAAAAAGCTCCCCAATAAATTTCCCATGTGCATACATATATATCTGTATATTTATGCCCATCTATCGTCAGGTCTGTTGTCATGAAACAAAAAAAATCAAGATCGAAATTCCACCCCTTTTTAATCAAATTGTTTGCTCAACAGAAATTTATCGACCTCGCTATTGACACAGAACTGAATTGTCCTTGTTAATCTATTGATCATCATAGAACACTTCAATTCTAAACAATCGGGCACAGTATTTTATTTCAAATTTTTTTAACTCATCCATTCACTCAAATGACAATATTCTTGATTGCTTGGCCGTGGATTCACGATTTGTATGGTTGATACTACGAGAAAAGCCTGGCTGAAATGTTGCGGTGATGGTTGTCTGGCGAATGGAAAAAAAAGTAAGTGTCTCGTGGGATGAGACATCTGTCAGCCCCTATTCTGTAAATCTCGAACGATTCGTCTTCTTCACGGATTCGTTGCAATCTTTCTACTTAACTTCCTTATATATCTCTATACGAAAATGGATACAGCGGTAAACGTTTCGCGACAATTTACCAAGACTACGCTTTCCTTCCTCGAGTACTTTTATTTGCCGGTTCTCGTGCAATATGCGTTCGCGATACAACATTAAATTGGATGTGCGTTACGGTAGAGCTTAAGTTTCGCATTCGCAATAGTACACAGTTTATTATTACAACCCTATAGGGATCGAGGAAGCTTCTGGTATGGTGTGCGGGGGTGATTTAAGGTTATCGAAAGGGCGTGTTAACGAGGTCGAATACATTTGCAGGGCGTGGCACACAGTGAGGGTCGTTCTCATCTTCGTTTTCCTGAAGAATTGGCTCGATCGATGTTATTTATTTGCTATATATATATACGTGACTCGATTAGACTGAGATTTTACGGGCAAAACTGTGACCCTACTCGCGGGTATAATCATCGAAAGACTCCCATTATGAGATTCAACAAGTGTCAGCTCCGAACAGCAGTTTGAATAATCAAGGAATATTCAGTTCAGACGCGATATTCCTTATCAAAATCGTACTCCGAGGTTGACGGATTTTAAAAATATTTCTTAATTCGAGTTACGGTTTTATTCTTTTTTCCTAATTAAACAATTCTCGAGCTCATAATTGTGACGTGTACTAATTAGTATAGCTTCCCTGCTCCGTGGTTCAGCCAAACGCACAGCACCCTCTTTGTTGATCGTCCGGAGGCCGGATCCAAAAAATTGGAATATATATGAACGGACGTTGGACGAGTAGGGTGAAACTTTTAAATTTGGATCGCATTAAGGAACACCCGGATGGGTTATTAGCGAGTTGCCACGAGAGAACGCTTTAATATCTCACTTGGGTGACGAAGAATTTTCGCATTAGGCGCCAAAGCTTTGAGAACTCACAGTGTTATGTTCCAGCACAAATGTATATATATAAACTTGATGTCGTTTCGGTGGTACTTGACGTCTGAGGCGACAAGGCTCTACGCTTTGAGAGGGACAATTAAAATATCTCTCGCATAGCCGAGAACGACGTGAATAAGAGGATGAGCGACGATCGCTAGCTCGCGACGAAAAGGGCGCGTAAAGTTGGTCTGGCCGGATGTTTAGTCGCCTTTGTGGTGTGCTCGATCATCGACGTGCCATAGGATAAATGTTCGTTTTCATATTTATGTATACGTTGTACTATATACGTCAGTGACGAGTCGACATGGATGCTCCGAATGCAGCGTCACTGACGGCTCCAAAAAAAAAAACAAGCCAAATTTCTGTGGCGCGTCTCCGAAGAATGTCACACATACAAGAGAAACGACACTCTTTGAGGCACGAGAGGCTAAAAAACTGAGAGAAAGGCTTACATCCCTGAACTGTAGAGAGTGAGAAAAGAAGAATGGCTACGCGAGCACAGAGTGAGTCAATTTATCTTCCAAATTAATTCTCATTTGGCTGGTGTCTAATGAATTACACATTTCACCAACATTTTTATAAGACAAACATGAAGGAATTATGATTTAGAGTTGTTGGCACGCGATTAGTGATTTTCTTGATCGACAAGTTCGCTGTGAGACATGGAGCGTGTATAGAGTGTGCATGAGGGAGACGCGAGAGAAATGGTTCGTGCACACTCGATCGAATCTTCTAAAGGAAATGGTGCGCGGAATCGAGTGAAAAAAAGTACATTCGTCAGGTTGTTGCACTCAAAAGAGCATTCGGAAGTAACGCATTTGAAGAATTCAATTTTTTTTTGTATCCAACGACCTAGTGCACCGGAGACCTCTATAGCCTGTTCATTTTTTTGCCAAAAGGCATGTTGGAAATATATATAAGTCGACTATGTCCCAGGTGTGCTTCGAGAGATTTCTATAGACTCGTGTAACTTACGCATCACATGGGTGACGGTGCTATATACCCGATGTACCTGGAAACGAAGATAAATTCGTTTTTTCCTCGCTCCCGAGTTCTCGGGCTCCCCAGAGAGGAGGGAAAACGAATATAAAAGTTCTACACATCCGTATAGCATAGGAGAAGGAAAAATCCTTCGACTGTTATATACAATGATGTACGTAAGTGTGTTACGTAAAAAGGTTAATTGTTTGCTTTTCTCGTGCACTTGCCAAGAGATTTCCGAGTCTTCGTGAAGTCTAAAAAACAAGCTTGAGCCATGGTATTCGCTGAATTAAAAATTCCGAGCAGTAATGACCAATGATTGTTTTAATTTCGTTATATTTTACGAATACTCGTCAATCGCTTTGTCGGCTATTTGTGCGACTGCCTGGTATATGGTTTCGATCTTTTTTCTCCGTTCCATTATTTCCTTCGAAAGTTCCATTGCAGGCACTCTTAAGATATTGAAACCGTGGAGAAAACTTTGTTTCGACACTTGTCCGTTTCTTCTGTATGTATAGTTTGGTAAGTACCGAAGTTACGATTACTTTCATTTTGCCGTGTAAAGAAAACGAAAAAGTATTGGAACAGAGTTCTGTTTGTCTTCGGTTTTCTTATTGTTTTTTGGAGTCGCGTGTCAATTGCAATTCCTTCTTCGGCGCCAAAGCCGTTTATCTTCGTGGATTTTCGAATCACGCAGCTTATATACATTGTTGTGTGACGATTTTCATGAGTTTTTGGAATGAAAAGTTCACAATGTTTTCCATGTGACATTATTTCATTAGAAAGTGCTATTTGGCTCAAAGGAAATTCAACGTTTTTTTTTCCTCCAACGAATTAAAGCTTTTTAGTGACACGCTGTAATTTTCGGCAAAAACTATCGCATCGTGAGCTTGCGAGAAGGGAATATAGGACACGAAATTCCCCACATTTTTGAAGGGCTCGCCCGACAATTACGAAAGCGTAACGCGCTCTTTTTCTTGTCCCTGGAAACAGAGCTGCGTTTATTGAATTCATTTTTGACTCCAAAATAAGACAGACAGTAAAATCTCGAACTTTTTGTCGGTCTCTTCGACATTTATGTGTGTTTTCCACAGTCGTGAATAAACGTAGGCAGCCTGGAGTAAATATGTGCAAAATGATTGTCTAGTCCGTCGCTATGTCTCGTGTGGCTTTAGCGTCGGATTCGAAAAATACTGGAAAATTCAGAGATTTTTCTGAAAAGTTAACTTCACGGACAAGGCAATTAGTATTCAGTTTTAATTTCATTTTGTATGCTTATTTATTTCGAGAAATACCGGAAAAGTTAGTCAAGAGGAGTGACACCAGTCATTCCGCCGGTTCGTTAAAACCTCGCTGATTCGGTGGGCAGGGAAAAAGCAAGAAAACAGTCGAGAGGAAGCTGGAAATATAGGAAAAGGACGGGGAGAATGGGGAAGGGGTTGGAGGACGTAATTTATGCATCCCGTGGCCAGTCTCACCAAGGCAGAAAGCATTTTAACCCCTCCGAAGGATATACATCACGAGTATTGTAAATATATTCATTGTAAGAATTCAAGCATTTTACGCTCACTGTATTTTCTCTTCTTTAGAATTTAATCTTTTCATTATTCTCGTGTTTCATGTCTCGAGCGGTTAGCGTACACTTGTTCGTTCATAAGTTGCATAATACTTTGTAGACTCGTTAATGCAATGCCTCGCGCCAAACGAGAGTGTTTTGTTGCAAAGCTGCGGAAACGAATGTCGAACAATCGTTAAGTGTTCCCTTAGTGTCATAGACATTTATTATGCTGAGCCTTTACGGAAAAATTGATTCCTCGGGCCAACACGAATAGGAAACAACATGAAAGCGATTGGTAGAAACAGGCACTTGCACGATTGATTTAAAAACGTGTACACAACGCTACATAGACGACGAACCAACCAGGGAATGAAAATATTTTTGTTTCCTTTCGTGTATTAATCACATAAATGATACCACCTTTATTCTTATCAGTGTGTGTGTGTCTGTATGCGCGGATCCGCGAAGGATATAGCGTTGGTCCTATTGGCGGGGATATTCAACGGAAGCCGGCAGATATACGAGCACGGAAAATCCATGCACCTTTGTTTTCACTTTAGCCCGGGCACGAGATTCGTAAGAGAGCGGGAAAGTAAAAAGAGGAGCAGGATGAAGGGAAAAGAGCAGGCGGTCGAGTTCGCTTAGTTCAGATACGCGATAAATATCGCCTACGCGCGGACCGGTCCTCGGGAATTTGCGGACAGAGCATCCTGAGGGAATAATATTCCCCTTTGTGCGAAACCGCGTCCGTGGTTTAGCTTCGGTTATACATTTTTCTATATTTTCTATATCGTGAAGCAGAATACTGGAAAAGCTAGCTGTTTGAAAGTCGGAGATCACACTGCGTGTGTAAATTGCGCCACAATATAGCGAACCGAATTTTTAGTCGGAATAACGAATGTATATTCTCGTACACAAACACAAAATTATTTTATTGCGCGCTCAAACACGTACGGTGATACGAATGCAAATACTTCGTCAACGAGTAACGAAGTATTATTCTCACGAGAATAACGTCCGTTCTCGTTCATCGCTGTCTTTTCTCTCATTTTCGTTCATTTTTCGTACACGCTATCAAACCAATACTCAACTTTTTTTATACTTTTTCTATACCTCCGTATAAAGAGAGTCAGAAAAATGAAGTTATAGGATTTTTCGTATTGAAAGAACAAGCTCGCGGCTACGAGTCCATGTCTCGTTAGAGTTGTGTACATCTTCGTCACAATTTGCATTCCACATCCCCCGGCTTTGATAAAACTTTCATCAAACGTCATCTGAATGCCATTGAAAGAAATATATATTCACAATAAGACAAAAGCATCCGTCAAATCGACCCGGAGTTCTCTTCGTGCTTCGTTCGGGTGTCTCGAATATCACTCTCCTATCATTTATTCTTTAGCAACGAATGCTCAATGTCTACAAAAGAAATTATAGCACTCCAGAATGACGTTGGAAAAATATTGAAAAAAATGTCTTCTTCATTGAATATTTATTGAATAGAATTCAGTGATAAATTAATTGCTTAATCATATAAAAAAATGATAACCCTAGACGTTCATGTAAATGCTCATGTGCGTATTAAAAAAAAAAAACTGCACGAATTCGACTGAGATTTTCTGAATTTTCATTGAAAAACTTTCAAAAAGTAAAAATAATGCCAATTATCACCAGACACTCCAAAGCCAATGGAAAGAGCAATATGAGATCTTTCCATATCCTTATAATCATTGACATCGAACCGTTGCTGCGTCGCTCAATAACTCGCCTAGACTGCATATTTCTTTCAAACTCCAGTAAAATTTTGACATGGCTGTGGCGCGATGTGATCGTCCACCAAAAAAGTACAGCCCCCAGTCGTAAGGTAATGGAGCCAACGAACTATATCAATTTGAAAAATAATATCAGTGGGAATAATTCCAGTTTGCGAACGTTCTGATAAAGCTGTAATAATTTCGTAGCTCCGACGTGTATTTCGTGTCTGAATATCGTAGAGGAAAGATAATGAAAATAGTTTGAAACGAGTTTGACGCTTATTACAAAATTTTAAAACTGTTTCTATGGTCTAGAAAATTACCCACTGTAGTGAACGTGCGACTCGTGAAATAATTTATTACTCACTCCGGTTGTTGAGTTGTTGAATCAGTGTTGTTCTGATGTGTGAGGCAGGCGAACGTTTCAGACTGTAAATACCAAAGAGCATCGAATGCTTGTACAACAGACTGTGATGTCCGCTGCGTGTAGCGAGACTTTTGAATCTGTGTATGGATTTGTTAGCCGCGCATTGTACACAAAAGCACAACACGCGGAGGGACGGCATCTAACAACCCATCGTCACGAGAATCCGTAGCAGAGTGTTCGCTCAGACCCAACAGCTTTCATCCTTCTGAAAGCCTTGGCAAGCACGCCATACCGCTAATTACCGCTAACGCTTTCCCTCTTTCAAGAATATACTCCGAAACACCCATTCGGATTTTCGTTATTTTCATTAATCTTTGCGTTACAATTGAAATAAAAGTAAACATTATTTTCCACTTGTTGTCATCGTCAATTGTTTTTTATTCCGCAACAAAGACTGGGGTGTATTTTGACCTCGTAAATCAGCAGCGAAAATCGTTCGCGAACAATCGACTGATGACGAGAATTAATAAGAAATTTATTAATCGTAGGTTTTTAAAAAAATTCAATTATTCTGCAATAAATATGAGGAATTATTGGAAATTATGAAGCTGATGAATTATCGGATAATCCTATCGTCTTTTATTGGATATTATCGGCGTCATGTCGTACGGTCGTTCGTTCTTCTATTATACTGGCTACAGAGTTTAATAACTATCTCAAAATTGCTTCTGATATAATGACACATGGATAATCGATTATAGATTATTATCCCTGAGCGATGTGTTATCAGAATGCTTCGTGGATTATTCAAGATTGAATGCGGTGAATCGATGACTACAGTTATGGCGAGTACACACACACTATTCATGTGTATGCTCACCATACTATGTGTAATACTGAGGATGAATGTATAATATGTCTATATAGAGGTAGGAAGAGCGGAGGGATATAAAGCCAAGTTATCGTTGACTGTCGGACTACCGAGGTAAGCTCTATTTAATCCGCGAGCGCCTTTACACACAAACACACAGATAAACACGTACACGGATGGATCTGGGGCTATCCTAGAGATAGAATCACGAATACATAGTTGCAGAGCATCGTCGACCGAGAGAATGGTCCAAGTTTGCAGAGACGCCGCCGCATCTCGAGTTTGAAGGATCCAACGATCGTTTGTGCGCCATTTTGCAACAGAGCCATAATAAAGCCTCGAACCTAAGCACGAGAAGTTGTTAGTGAATCGTTCGTCGTCTATCTTCTTAGCGCATACAAATCGATTCTCCACGCTATAGGAAGGAAACCCCACCAATTATCTCATCAATTTGCGCCCTTTTGTTTACAAGCAATAACCGTATCATAACGGCCGCAGAAACCTCCATCAGGTCCATTCATATCGTCGTCGTGTTTCAGTCAGTAACTTTGGAATTACATTGACTAACGAACGGGACAGTTCGGCGGAGCAATATAGCTGACCGTATGCTCCATGTGAATCGCTCATCTCGTGCCTTCACGGCGTCTCCACATTACCCCCTTCATTCAGTCATTTCTATGTATGAACTCTCTTAAAATGACGTTTTGTGTCTCGAGGTGTATTCCCCGAACGACCGATTTGGACCTCCATCATTATAGCCCTCGAGCTGTCGCAACTTTCATCACACCCTGTTGCCTTTCTTTCTCAATCATGAAACCTTGACGTCGCCGCTTCGACGCAGTTTTCAATTCTAATGACGAGTCTTTGGTTCTGTTTACTTGACTACACGTTTTCGATCATTGTTACCAAAAAGTTTTGCACTCATGAGCATATCGTTGGGAATTAAGAATCTTGAGTGACATGCTTTTACTTTGATCGCGTCGGGCCCAGTAGTGAATACGAAAATGACGAATGAAAAATGTTGAAAACTTTTTTTTTCGTAGTTTGTCAATAAAAACTCCGAGTCGCAAAAAAATCTCCTGCATTTTCAATATTTCCACGGTCAAGGTCGGGATAGACGAGTTTACACAAATTCATATTGAACACGAGAATAATTTCGGCTATTTTTATCAGCAGTACGTTCGAATTAACCAAATGTACGCCGACAATGCAATACAGCCCACTGTCTTTTTTTTTTATAAACATGAATTACAATGCATGTTTATATTTACTGGTAAGCTGCTCGGAGAAGAATGAGAAGTACGGTCAATGGGGAGCACGCGGCTTCTCGTTTTCTTCGGCTTCTTCGTGGCCCGAGTGAACAATTAAACGCTCTGGCAACGTCACGGTAAATCGTGGCTAGCTAGCCGTAGTGAGGTACGGAGCTACCACCGCCTCTCTTTGCTCGAGCTCCGTACATAAGTATATATCATTTGGTGCTTTGAATTATATACACAGATGCGTGGCTATAGACTTGTGGAAGAAAACAAAGTGCAGCTTTATAATGAGTAAAAGCTACTCACACTCGGGCAATCCTAGCAGTCGAGTCTTAGCAATAAGTTGGCCCAACTCTTTGTAGTTACAGTGCTACCGAGTCCATAGATGACGCGGAGCCGAGGGGTAAATGCTTCAACGCGCTATATCGACTTTCTAGGCCCCACCTTGGATCTTAGTCGCGATGCATTCGTGTACGAGGTTTTCGTAAGCGGTTTTCATCGTTTATTATTGCATTTTCGTTATTATTCTTGGAATATTATTTAATAATTTGAATAATTATCACTACGCCGAGGCGAACATATTCTGTCGGTTCTCCACATGGTCAGCGTCGTCTTGATTATCCCGTCGCATAGAAAATCTAAGAGGAATTCACCAGGTCGTTTAGGATCCGCCCATTCTATGGGCAACTGTGCTCTCTTCCGTTTGACCTCGTCGAGTTAACCATTGAATGTGTACCTTGGTAGTCCTTTTTGCCGCAACATATATCCCATTCATTTATCGCGGCATGTTCTGTCATCCTTGTTGGCTTTGCCGACGAGATCCACAAGCGAACCAAGTGGACTCTCTGTAGGAGGCTATTAATTATGTGGCGCATGGGCCACGATAGCGCGGATGGCTTGCGAGTATAAAATAAATATTTTTTTCTCGTGCAATCTTCTTTCCTTTTTTCTGCGCATATATTTCACCAGAAAAATCTTTCCGTTTAGCATGAAAAATGGACGACGACACGACTCTGCGGGATTAATCGTTTCCAGTAACATTGACGAACATTCCTTTCCAACGACGCGTCAACTTTCCGAACGACCGATGATTCAAAGTTTCTGCAATAATAAGCACGACGAATTATCCAACAATCGATTTTGAAAGAATATTTTTTCTACGGTCTTTCCGATGGTCCACGATCTTTGTCTGACCAAACAACGGAGCAATAGACAGAGAAAAGAGAAAACAAAACTCTGGCCAAGATCTTCGCACTAAAGTTATATTTTTGCAGACATGGAAACTCTTTAGTTTTGTTGCGTTTGTTACTGCATCTCGCCTGCTGACTACTTCTGTGTTGTCCTTTCCGATTCGTCTGCAAACGCGAGTTGATCGGTGTGTATGTATATTCTTCTACAGTACACGGAGAGAAGTGGTCTTGGAACAATTTATGCCCAGGGGCGAGCACCGCGGCAACATCCGACGTGCCTTATCTGAACTCAGGCCAAAAGCGACGGTCCTGATAAGGTTTTCGTTCACTTCTCCATCTCTCGCTTCTTCGCTTTCGCAAAGCCTCTTGTATCACAATTGCCCGCGGCGAGTTGTTCACGCAAATATAAGCTCACTACTATCGTATATATCCTTGGCTACGAACTGAGCGAAATCAAATGCAATTTTGTATTACATCGTACTGAGTGAAATAGTAATAGTCGTGAAATTACTTCTTTTCAATTTTCTTCAAGCGAAAGTTGTGCAACGGCCCTCCGGCCAGGCGATCCTTACATTTTTATAAATAAACGTTGACGTCCTAGTTTTTCAATACTAATATAAATCCCTGGCGTCGACATATGAGAATTACCGAGAAATGACCCAGCGGGAGATCCTGACGCGATGAGAAAAGGAGCTCGGACACGTAAGAAAGTTTCCAAGTCGTTGGTGCGAACGAAACGTTGTAATGGTCGTCGATTCCCTTCGTCTGGAATTGACGTTTTGCGTAAGAGTCTGCGGTTGTCCGTTCGTCTTGTAACGGGGAGAGAGAAAATCTTTTTCCACCTGCAGCCGGAATCGATTTTTCTACCATTTTATAATGCCGTCCGTCAAATGTGTTTGGGAAATTTGATCCAACCTCTGAATTTTTCTGAAGAGGAAGTTCAAAAGTAACAAAACAAAAAAAAAAGAAAAATTCAGACGATTTCCGAATTAATTACGCCGCTCATTTTCACTTTTAATCTCCCACACCCACGACGTAATATACATATAAATACATCAGTAAGTGAATACGGAATAATGTCTGCAGAGCGAATTACGCTACGCTTGTTCCCGGGTGCGGAATTGGCGAGTGGGCAGCGTTAATTCCTATCCGGAGACCTCTTTGCATTTAGTCGGACTAACGGAAGTACCTACTGCATGCTACATTCATACGTACACACTCCTACCTACAAATATCTAATTCTATGCGAGATAAAAACAATTAAACGTATACACAGGCATATTTTGAAATGTACAGGACAAAATTTATGCTCAACGTTTTAATTGTTATGTAAAGCTCGAAATTCGGGACTCTGTGTAGATGGACCACACGAGGATCATTCGAATAGAAGTTCTGTTCCAATTCCCTCGTTACCCACTCGACTACGGAGAGTATACGTATGTTTTGGTATAAACAAGCACAGGAGAAATAGTTGCCACACTATTCCATGGGCTTCCTGACGGCTTACGAACTCGACCTTTTCCCACTGCTCAGATATACCCTATATATATATATATAAATAGATAAACGAATTTGGTATCGTTGTACTCTTTGCGTACCTGGACGCTCCCACAGCTCGGGCGAATACCGCGTAAACGCGGTTTAGTTGCGGCACGGATTAACGGTGGGAGGACTACCGCGGAGCTGGGATTCTATGCTGTGATTTTCATTCGCTGTTACTCTCGGACTCAGCGTTTCGCCAACGCAAACCCAACCAAGAGATAAAGCAACCGACGTATACGGCAGATAGAAATGCAAGGATAGTTTAAACACGCATTCGGTATTTGCATTTACATTGCGCGTGCGGCTCGCTTCTCGGCATTTTCCTAACTCTCAGCAGACGAGGGAGGCAACATTAACATGTGGATATGAATTTATATGTTTGTTCCACAACGGGTCGAGCGCGTTGAGTTCGAGCGCACGTGGATCGTTGGCTAAGTTATGAGAAATGCATTAATATAAATATATAACATAAGTGTGTAGACGATCTCGTCTGCGCTGTTGACTGTGCACGCGTTATTGAGATCCGAACGCGACGCAGTACCGGAGGCTCATTAATTTGTCCGAAATTTGAAAAGTCCTGTTCAATTTTGACCCAGACGTGCTCGATTATTCTCGCAATTCCAAAAGCCTGTATATTCATGGAGCTCTTCTTTTCGTGTTTCATTGAAGATAACGATCATTGCAAGTGCTCTCCAGCTTTTAGGGCTTCTAATTAACCAGCGAAACTCACAAACCTGATTGCCAAATTAAAGCCATTAACACTCGAGATTCGGTTCGATTTCTGGCTGTTCGTAAGACCCCGAATACCATAATTTTCAATGAGTGCTGCCATGGATCCTTGGGTCTTCACATCGTCAAGAAATTCCGAGTGAAATCGCCCTGATAGTCGTCACGCGGAACTCGAGCATTCTTGTCCGCTTTTATATACGAAATGGCTTTGTTCATACATTACGAGACTTTATAGAGAGCTGTCGAGACAAACATACTTAATATTTTAAATCAACCGTTTCGAACCGAACGATGTTATCGTTCCGAGATTAAAATGTACCGAGGTGTCCACTCCTCGAACGATTTTATACGCCCCTCATTACGAGCTCGTTCTCTTGTGCTCCCGACGCGTGGAGCGTGTTTGTTAAGATCCTTAATGAAGTTATAAAACATTCGTAAGGTTCTAAGAGATTCCTGTTTTGTTATAACTAGGAGAATTAATAACAAAAGGCATTTTAAAATTGACCCTCGTTACGTTTCATTCACAATACTTGAAATTCTTACGTGTAAAGCTTTCGTTTTATTGAGATCGAATTTCGAAGAAATTTCTTAGGAACACGCCGATGAAGATCAGAACGGAGCGTTCTATAGCTGTTGGCACTCTTTCGAAACCGAATAAACGAGGGTCTCGACTCTTCCCTCGAATCTTCTGGATTGTCTGCAAATGCATACACATGATACGAAGTCCAGCGTATTTACTATGCATTTGTGGATACGGAAAGGAGACACACGTACGGTAAGTTTATATATGTGTATATTTAGAAAAGATTCTCGTTCAGATCGAGATGACAAGATGAGATTTCGTATGTTGGAGTTCAAGAGATTCCGCTCTGCGGCGGTGATCACCTCGTCGGTGGTTCTCACGTGATATCTCGAAAGATCGTAAAGTTCTTGAAAGGAGCAGTTGCGAGTGCACAGACGGCGGGTGGTTGATGCACAAGCGGCCACGTTCGTGGTCTGCTCACTTGTAGGGAGAAAACATGCCGTGGGTTTGACGGAGGTCCTTTACCCAGAGCACGCGTGTGCGAGGACGATCCGTCTGGACATATATACACCGAGGGCTGAGTCACGTGTACGTCTACATCGATCGATATCGGATCTGAGATCGCCGTCCCGTTTTTTATGGTCGAAAAAATCTTTTTTTTCCTCATGAACACACGCGACGCGTTGGGAAAGATCTCTGAGAAACGAACAAGTCTATGGAGCTTGAAGCTCACATGAAAAAAGACGTAAGTCACGCTCGTTTTTTGAGTATAAATCGAGGGGGAATCGCCCGTCTGTTTTTAGCCGTTGGTCCCGAAGCGGGCAACTTTTTCACGAAGCTCTTTGAATGAGGTTGGCCATGATACACAAGGAAAATGTTGTTTTTTGTTTACCTATGTTCGTTCATGTATAAAATATAACACACACGTTCATAGAGTCTCCTTGACGTTCGACTTCGAGGGCTCACAGAGTTTTCTTCTTCTCGATCTTTCCTCCGCTGTTCTCTACTACATTCTGTCTTGTAGAACAAGCGACAGTTCGAAGGTGTTCGACGAGTGATTCGTCTGTTCTCTCGAGCTTATATCTAACCGCAAGATCGGGCACACGTTGCAACAGAGACTCTATTCTCGATATATCGCTTTTATATTCTTCGAGGCTGTCCTCGATAGAGAGCCATGAGATGTCGCAACGCGTGTACATGCGGAGGTGTACAAAAGCTTGCACGATCTATTGTAACAAGGGCTCACCCTATCGGTACAACCTTTTCTCCGATGCCCTTGGGCCTGCTTTCATCTCGTTCCGTTCTCGTGCTCAAACTTTGTCTTGCTTGGTGAGACACACACACACCGAGTGATAGAATCGATGTGTTGTCTTGGCCCAGTGAGTCGAGCGTATCCTCTTTCTCGAGGACCATTTTGTTGCATACATGATAATCAATATTTTTCGAAAATATCCGTCAGTGAATCATTAAACGAATAAAAACCGTGGACGAGAAAAACACCAGGAAATATGAAAAAAAAAAGAAAAAAAAACAAACCGGAAGGATCATTCTCCACTAACATTGGGTAACGTTGTTAATTCATTTATCCTCTGATTAGTGTTATTATGCGAGGGCTGTGTGGCGGAGCTTGTAATGATCTTCGGAAATACGGTGTTAGGGTGGTTGGAAATGGAAAGTCGAGGATAAGCTGGTAATGGGATGGCAAAATATATCTGTATATCGTTCAATACACGCACGTATATTTATACATTTAATATCACGAAGCGAAGGAGATTCAAGAGTCTCGTACGTGCACGTGCTTACGCCGCGAGTCTCAGATTTACGGCTGAGGTGAGCGAGTGATGCACGGGGCAATTTGTTAATACGATACATTGTGCACGAAAGTGAGAGAAGCGGAACGAGAGAGGTGGTACAGTGGAGAGGGGATAGCTCGATGCAGCTACGACGAGATGGAAGAGTCGTGCGCTTCCTACGAGACCTCTCTAGACGAGAAATATACAATCGAAATCATCACAGCTCGTCACACTCGTCATTCCGACACTTTACCGTGAATATAGAAAACTGGAAAAGCTCTCAATGTTCCTCGGACGTTGAATATTTCATTTTCATACTTTTGACAAAGCGAGATTGATAAATCGTGATAAAATTTTTGCCAAAATCGAGTGGAGCAGATTCTGCGAGTTCAAACTGTACGTACGGAATCCATTGACGGTTTTGAAGGCTTTTCTTAGGATGCACTCACGGCACGGGTCGTAAGGTCTCTTTCGTTTCGAAGGAGGAACAGGAAAAGTGGGGATTGAACGAGACCGTGAGTAGCAAGGGCAACACCGAAGGGAAATGAGGGATGGGTTTAAAAGCTGAGATAGAGAGACGTGGTCTTAAATGATCTCAGCTCATATATATGTATATATTAGTAAATACATGCTGTACGCGTGTACGTGTGTACCTACAGATTCTCGATCTTTACGTGGATGGTTAAAATGCAAGCGCACACACGAGGCTTGCAAATAAATGTAATATATACATGTATGTCGACGTACAGGCGTCCACCGCGTGCTCCATGAACACTATAGGTAAGAGGTAATCGCCTTTTGATTCACGCCTAAGTTATGGCCTCCGTCGATCGTACGTCATTTGCCAGGGCTTCGAACTATCAAGCGTCTGGGATTTATCGCCGTTTTGCGACTGACGCAGCATCTCGCTCATTCTCTTTACTCTCGCTCTCTCTCTCTCCTTCGTCCTTTTCCTTTTTATTCCTTCTTTAGAGCTGTTCCGTGAGCCTGTGATCGACTCTCGCCCATACCCGTGTCCGTTGGTGTATTTGTGGCTGGAGACAGGAAGGCTTAAATGCGTTCCTTAATTTGTCAGGTTCAGAGCGTTTGTCGCGGGAAATGAGGGTCGTCAGTTACCGCGATGTCACCGACGTGCATGTGTTCATCTTTTTATTCGGTTCAAACGTTTTTGCATAACGTCTTCTCGTCCTTTAATAATTATTACTGCAGCGGAGAAAAAGCGAGGGTATAATTAGTTTTTATTTTTTCTTCGGTTACTTGACGAGGCTCGTTCCTTTTGAGCGCCACATCTATATATGCGCGCGTTTGGAACTAGGGAGGAAATCGAGACGACGATATTATCGCTAATGACTCCGGTGCCTTGTAAGGACGAGCTGACGATCGGCCGCTATTCAATTTGGCGTTGGCGTCATGGCCAGCGCCGAGAACATAAGGAGAAAAAAAATTATTGATGAGAACGCAACATCCATGAACGAACCGCACAAAAGCGTAGCGATGAAACGACCGAAATAAAAGGAAATTGCACTCGGAATTATCAATAGAAAATATATAAAAGCAGGCGACTCTCCATGTGGGTGTGAATTTAAATGGTAATATTGTCTCCGTATTAACAATAATAATTTTGAGGCTCTTTTCTGTCTCGAGTATCCGTGACAATGTAAAAAATGTCTACTGGCATAGATACCCAATAATGTTTCCACCAGCTTGAATCTCAACGTCTGTGGGAAGTTGAGAAATCCGAGTGCAATCCGAGAACTCGACAGTGAATTATTTTCAACTGCGACGTCAATTCGCATTGTACCCTGGCATATAAAACGCCCTGAGTCTCCGCATTTGAATAAACAAATTGTCCTCAATTATGCCCTTTTTTATTGTCCTTGGACAATATGCATTCTCGAATCGGTAACTTGTTTTTTTTTTTTTCTTTACGAAACGGAAGTACACATCTGTTTAAGCGAGCTCATGTGTGATATCGTAAACGCTCGTATTGCTAAGAAGCGTGGGTTTTTGAATCATTGCTTTTCTCATATAGAGAGCGTGAAATTCTTCAATTCATTTTATCATTACGGTTTGCTGTCAGAAGTTTGATATTTTTGTGGCTCGTGCGGCCGCAACTTGGAATTCTCGAATCGATGTTAACTTTTTATTCTTCGGAGCATGAAAATTCGAGAATCATTCGGTGAATAACAAAGTCTGTTACGCCTCGTTTTATTTTTTACGTTCAATCAAGTTTGAGAGAAAATCTCCACTCCAGATCTTGGAATTGATATTATTTTTCAAGTGTTTCCAAAGACGTCATAAAAGGGAGAAAAATCGAGTTACAGGTAGTCTGAAGGGGGAGGAACGGGCTTCGAATTATCGGGTGTACGAGAAAAGACTCGACAATCCAAAAGCAAGAGCCGGAGCATCTGTACAAGCTATCTCGGTTTTCCAACGAGAGATGCACAAATAGCGTCTCTGGTAAGCGATGCCGACACAACGGGCACACTAAACTACGGCTAATTAAGCCACCACGGTGCGCGCCCGGTTAATTCGGTCTACGAGGCGAACGAGCCGGTGCTCTCTCCTTCCTCGGTCTTCTCTCTCTCTCTCTCTCTCTCTCTCTCTCTCTCTCTCTCTCTCTCTTCTGGCTCTCGCTTTGGTCTGGGCAATTTTGCTCGAATCGTCATTTATCGAGAAAGCAAGCTATCGCGGCGGCGAGCATACCAGCAAAGGAGGGATGAGGAGCAACGAGCGGTACGCTTGTAGACGGAAGGGCGACGGGGGGTCGAAAGAGGCTGGCGAAGGGCAAGGGGTAGTAAAGGGCAGCTCGAGCACCAACGTTATGCAAATGCCCTTAGCATAATTCATCCGATCCACAGCGATGCTGGCTACTACTCTCGGTCACATGCGGATTAAGCCCTGTGCTGGTATGCTCTGTTCTCGATCCCTTTTGTATATACATATATAATGCGCTTCTATGCAAATCGGAGAACGAGATCGCCAAGCACAGGTTTAGTTGCGAGCAGGCGACAACGAGAGAGTACCCTCTTGTGGCTACTGTACTCTGTAAAGCCTAGTCCGGTACCGGAAGTAGAGTGGCGAACAACGCAGCCGGTGAACTTCCCAGACGCGCTGAGCCTCTGCTTGTTTGTTCAATATTCCATGGGATATTGGAACAATTGCTTACTCAATGAGTATATTGGGTCTGCCCGTGCGCACCATCTAATCAATGATTAAGCTAATTTCTTATCGATCTCTTTCTAATTTCGAATAGGCTTACAATCTTTTTTCCTTCACTATTTTCCAAATAATGATTATATTTGGACTATTTGCGCCATTTGCAACATCGATTAAATGGGAATTGATACTATCACGAGCTTTATGAATGTGCGATAAACCGTAACGGCGTAAAGGGCATAGAAAATCGAAAATTTGCGTACAAATTGGCTATTGAATAAATTTCACCGATATTACTTTATAATATACTCTTTATACTTGAAACTAAGCGTCGCGTGAGAGGCTAAAAGCCAGTTATACGATAAAAAATTCGAGGCGTTAAAAAAAAATGAAAAAATGTTCACGAGTGACGTAAAAAGGTCGCGTAAAAAGTGTCTCGGTTGAGCGCGGATGTTGGCTTCCGGAGATATTCCTCACGTTCACCCTTCTCAGTGATATCGTGCACGTGTTCGCGGAATTCCCATCCAAAATTTACTACCCTTGCGCTTCGTAGCCGCACCGCACCGACTACTTCCGCTGCTGGGGGATTCTGTTACGTGAAAATTGTTTAAAAACTATTCGCCCATGTATACACTGACTCGCTTGTTTCATTTTTCATCCTCCTACTTTTTATTACAACGAGACCGGAGGCTCCGCGATGTGGGCGAATGAAAATATATTCAAAAACTGCTGGACAATAGCTCTCTCGTTTCTATTGCACGGTTCGTCTATTTTTCACCAAAAAATTTACTTTTACACTATTTAGTCACACAAATGTTACTTTTACTTTGATTAATAATGAATTAATCCACCGACCAGAAAATATTTGACAAGCCCGAGCTTATTCCCGCTAAATCGATTGCCAGTAAAATGCGTTTAATCATTGAACGTTATCTCCCAAATGCCGCGAAATAATGAGCCTGAATTTTTTTCCTTAATTGGCCTCTTAACTTTTATGGACCTCACCAATCGATTCCCAAGATAAAAAAGTGACGAATAATTTTTCTTTTCCCCCATTTGGTGGCATTGCGTCGATGCACACTTTAGGCTCATGCGAGTATGATGGATCTCATACGACGAGCGAAAAGCCTTTGAGTTACGTAGCTAACCCATGTAATTTTAATAAAGATCCTTAATGCCATTGAGCTAAGTTTCTCATATATAAGCCAGAGACGATCTAGGAGGTGTGAAATATCGAGGCAAACGTATTTCGCTTGGGTGATACGAACTGTGAACCCCGCAGTTTCCGATGGTGTTGGTGGTCTCGTCTCTCGCGCGCACAAAATCCCTTTGCTGCGTATACTTATCGATCTATAACTCAGCCTATAGTACATGTACGATAAACAGCGAGAGGGAGAGAGATGGAGAGAAGGAGACGATGAGAAAGGGAGTGGTTGGAGTGTGTTTAGGTTATGCGTTGAGGCAAGTGTGGAATAGGCTCTTCGTGTACACATTACAGGAACGGAGATACATATATACAATTACATGGCATGTGCAGAATCACCTAATAGGATAGGACGTGTGTAGCGAGTCTGATGTACGAGAACGAGGCAAAGTGAGAGAGAGAGAGAGAGAGAGAGAGAGAGAGAGAGAAAGGGACGATCGCGTGTGCGAAACTCGTCGAGTATAGCGCGTTAACGGAAGCCCTTGTCGCTAGCAAAGCGATGTTAGTCGCAATCTGATTGGCCGATTCTCCTCGTAATTGCCTGTAGATCACAATCACGATTAGTCGGGAAATTAATACGGCGTTGGACGAGAGAACGATTTATGTTAGCCTCGTGTGTGGGGATTCCTCCCACTGTAACACTCTTAAATACATACAATAGCCCGCCTTCGTTATACCAAGTCCGGATGCGGTGTGAACTGAAATGTAATGAAAAACCAGAAAATCCGGTCGAGCGAAAAATTGGAATTTGACTTTTCGCGGAGCTCCAGTTTAATACGGAAAAACGTTAATTTATCAATATTTCCTTAAACTTTTCTTTATCCAGATTCACAACGTCTCTTGAAATTTATTTAGACAAAAAAAAACAGAGTATGAAAAAACGTCTCTCCAACTTGGTCGTTATAACGGACGCGAAGTCGTGGTTACACGTATAAACTTATTAGCATTAACCGTGGGCCGCAGGATCTTCTTCTCCGTTTGCATCCTCCATTGAATCGTTAGGTCAACGCAGACAGAAGGAGAGAGCGAGAGAGGAGAAGCATTGTCCGACGAATGGAATTACCAATGGCGGCAGAAAGCCAGTGATTAAATGCCGTTCTCCTGGATCCAAGCCAGCCATGTATACATCTATATATCTTCCTCTCCTTCAGCATCTCTCCCATTGCTATACACATACACATCTCTTCTGTCCAGTCCACAAAGACACACACACTTGAGCGCAACTTGCGATATATGCATATGCCGACGAGTATGTGGGATTCGACCGTGAGAGAGATAGGAGAGATCAAGAGAAACCGGGATGTTCTAACCTCTCCACATGCCTTCACAAGGGTGCTTTCCCTGAGCACTTAAGTTTCCATACCTATACATATCCCAGCTCCATCGTCCGTCTCTTTCCCCAACAGTACATAGTCGCTCTCCGTCTTTTCCTCCATTTCTCTTCCCACCCAACAACGCTGAGCATCATCACTGAGCACGACATTCATGTCTATATTATGTACACGTATGCCTTATGCATACATGTACCATTCAGCCAATATTGTCAATTGTTTCAGGCATTTGCCAATCCTTGGTGGCCCATCTCGATCGCAATCCTAAGCACTCTGCCTGCTCCGACTAAATTGTTCGCGAGGCTAAGATCCGATCGACTTTGAGTCGTCTGTGCACGTCAGATCGACGCCAAACTCAAACTATATCCCATAATCCTTGAGATGCTTGTGGGTCTTGAGTTTTGGAATGTCCGTGTATGTGCGATTTGTCGTTCCACCTCAATCTATGTTTCACGTCAATTCCATCATTGTTCACTTTCCAAGAAAGACGACGGTAGTGCCTGCGGAGTTTCGAGCTTGCGGAGACTGTTGATAACCAAATTGACAAATCGCCGGACTGTTGGGTACAATGGAGTGAGCATGGAGCTTCATGATCAATGGGGAGGCTCGTGGGAATGATAAATCGTTGTGAAATGAACATTCGGGTATTTATGTTTTAAATCATAACAAACATTTTATGTAAATCATGGTCTATTTACAAAAGGACGCCGAGGAATACAAAAAGCTTATTCATTTGGCTCGTGTGTTTGGCATCTCGGTTATAATAATAATGATCTAGAAAATCATCGGCTACACCCATCTTAATTATAAAACTTTTAGTACATCAATTATTCGAGACTAATTTTCCATTTTGTATATTTACAATTACACGAAGAATAATCCTAAGAGTCTTTGTTTATTCGAATTCAAGTGTTTTTTTTTTTTTTTTGGTAATCATCTGTCGGTGGTTTTTCGATTGACTTCGGATAACGTTTGGCTCGTCATATCCAAGGTCCTAAACGAGTCTCGAGGACCGTTGCCGCATCAACACGACCCATAAGCCTCAAGTGGTTTAAGAGGTCGGCCAAAGCCGTGGCCTCGCGATGCCGCGCCTCCCACAGATCGAGAATGTGCTCGGTCGGGCTGGCCTTCGTGGCGAAGTAATCCACGTATCTTTTCAACCCACACGACACAAATGTAGCGTTCGTATATAGCAGCATGAGAAAATACATACGACACGTATATGAATCTCGTACTTGAACGTTTCAAGTCGAATAATGATAGTGAAATTAAAGTGGTTGTTTTTTTTATGTTCTTACCGATCGACTTGAAGCCGTTGGGCGAGCATACGCCAGTCATTTCCTCTGATACTCGGTGGGTCCAGACACTGGCAGAGTTGTCTTCTCAGAGTCTTTGAAAATCTGCCGAACATCAACATTTAAAATAATCATAGTGATACCGACGCGATCGTTGATTTTTTTTGCCCATTTGCTTTTTTTCTATCGATCGAGAAAACGTAATACCGAAAAGTCCTTGGCACAACCGCGTCGTTCACCCTGTTTCCATTCTTCCCTCGACTAACGATTACACTCGCCTCCGTTCTCTCGTTTTTCTTCACTCCGAGCGAGCTCCTGCGTTTCGTAGTGAGATCGAGATCGATCCTCAGAACTAGGCCGTTCTCCTCGAAGCCTCGTTGCGACGCTCGTAGCTCAAAGCCCAACCTTAAATCACTCGTGATTCTCTCGATCTTGAAAGTTCTGCACGGGCTCGTCTTGGACGATGACCATACCAACCGGTACGGGACTTCCTGACGATCCGTGAAACCGCTCTCACGATCCTCCAGATCAATGCCAAGTGGCGCACCACTTGCCCGATAACTCAAGATGCCACGCTCGATCAAGCATCCTCCGATACGTCGCTCCTGGAATGTGAAAATGTCTACTACTCGGACAATCTATCCTGATTGAAAAATTCAATGTAACTGTTGCCGTTGCCATTTCCAGGGAACATACCAATTTTTATAAAAATCGTAAACATTGTTCAACGTCATCGATCCTCCTGTTGGCCGCTTGATAATTTTGTTATATATCAACATTTTCTAACCTGTTCTTCGATGATCTTGGAGGCAGCTCTCGTATCCTCGACGACGTGACACCTAACAAGATCTCGTTCTTGAGACTCGTAAACAGCGATCGATATTCTCTTGACTGCGAGTCCAGGCGCAACGACCGAACTTTCCCCAGCAATCACATAAGCTCCTGGGGTCTCGGTAACGACGAAAACCCCGGCGTGATCCAATTGAGCAAAAGGTTGACCCGGTAGATTCGTTGGTTCGCCACCAAGAGTGAGAACTTTGTGCCATTTGGAGGTAATAGAAATGGAGGATGTTGATGAAATGGTCGAGGTGGACGAGAGCGAAGAGAAACCGTTGCAACGAGCTTCAAGATCAAGTTCACAATGCCACACGCTCAACTCCCAATTTCCGGTTCGCAATTCCGCGCAATGTTCGAACTGCAGTATCATCGGCTTGATCAATTCGAGTTTCGATGGTCCGCAAGCCACCACCCCCGATAGCAGAGTCATGGTTGAGGGTAGATTTGGTTTAAGGCAATCTTCACCGAGAACCGCTAGATAGAGATTCTGTCGACGACCACGAGAAGTTGCCCCTTCTGGCACGGACATAGATACACCAGCTTCCGGCACAACAAGGAGAGCACCTTGTTCATCGACCACAGCTTTTACTACCGAACCACCGGCACGTTCACTCATCACTTCCTCCGAAGGATCGTCCTCAAAATTTCCGCTTTTTTTGTAACATAATTTTTTTTCATTCTGTTGTTTCGCTTTATCCAAATTATCTTCTTCGTTTATCGACAATTTCAAGTTTTCCGTAGATTTCGTTTCCTCCTCGTTGTTCATAGTCTTTTCGGAATTCTCGTTTCTCCAATTTATTCCAACGGACGGCGAAAAAACTTGGCGCCCCTGACGGTGGTACGATGACACTGGGGATTGTGATACTTTCTGGGGCGAACGAACTTCCTCCGCGTCTGAGGATACTCGGGCTCGTTGCGGCGTTTTGCAGATTGAACGAGTCGAACGACTTCCTGTCGAGGAACTCGGTGAAGGCCCGATCGTTGATGGGAGAGATAATTGGGGCACGTCGTAATGGTGCTCGGAGAAGGATCTACCGATTGGGGTTTTCCGATAATTTATTCATTAGCAAACATCGAAATCCATTTTATTTTCATTTCAATAGATTCCTCGCAATTTTTCATAATATCGTTGTTTAACAATATCGATTACGATTACGTTGAAAAAACATTCTGAATCGCGAAACCAACCTTGGCATTCTTGTGCTTTCAGTCTCGCCTCTGCCGTGATGATCACGGCCAGTGAGAACAACACGTTCGCCCCTCGTCACGACAGATTTGGCAAGATTATTGGCATGTCGGAAATCCAGTCGAGCCACACCGTAAAGTGCGTTGATTCGTTCCTTGCGTCTCATCAAGCGAACGACAAAGAGAGTGGCGAGTCCGAGAACGAGGAGGGCAAGGGTAAGTGAAATCCATAAGGCGAGCAAGTTTTTCTGGTCGATCGCGGTCGTGGCTGAAAAATCATAAAGCAAAGACGTCGAACAAGTGATCACCGAAATAATGGCCAATCGATTGGCAAGGTGAACATTTTTTTTTACGAATTATCGACAAGCATTACCCTCTTTGAAAACTCGAGGTCCATCCTGGCTGAGGGCTGTGGATAAGGAAAATCAATTAGGATCGTGGTATCGATCTTTGGATTTTTTCTTCTCATGAAAATTCGTTTAGCAAGAAAGAAACATTCCTCGGTGCTCATTGCTAACGTCGGTAGTTTCGACGTAAAACTTTTCGTCATGACTCACCGGCACATCGATCGCTGAAGCACTCTTCAACGATAATGTCTTTGCCGGGACATATACGTCCCTCGTCGCTCGGTGGTGGATCGTTGCAAGATCTCTTTCTCACCCTCAAGCAATCGGGACCGCAGGCTGACCAGCCTGACCACGCTGACCATCTGCCATCGACCGCTAAAATAACCGATGTGAGCAGATTCGTGAACATAAAACTTTCAGCGCGATAGATAATTCAATAATGCATAGATACAAAGTGAGAGGGATCCTCACGTAGAGTATGGAATTGCCATAAGTATATGCTTTTACCGGAAACTCCAATTTCGCGGTGTACTGTTTTGCAGCTATGTCGTATGGCGAATGACACAAGTGGGAAAAGTGATAGGGACAATAATGATATGTGATCGACCTTTACATAACCATGCACGATTTTTTTTCCAATTATTTTCGAAACTTTTGTACTTTACTAATTACTGAAGTCGCTGATTGCTGAAATTAATGATTTCATTATGTACAAGAGGTACCTGGACAAGATGGACTACATTCCATTCTTTGGGTGGCTGGTCCAGGGCAAGTTTGTCCACCGTTGATTGGCAAAGGGTTAGAGCAAGTTCTAGTTCTTCTTTGAACACCGCGTCCACATCGTACACTGCATTCAGACCATCCGGACCAGGAGGACCAACCACCGTTTACTGGGTGGAATATTATTCGTGTAGCATTAACGCGCTCCACATTAGTCTCGCCAAACCGGTTGTAATATTAATGTGGGATCTTTGACGTACCGTAAACCGTGAGAACAGCTGGTTCACTCGGTCTCCGAGCGGCTAGATTCTCGGCTACGCAAGTGTAGTTTGCTTGATGACGAAGCTCAGCTACGCCAAGCACAAGATTTCCCTCTTCGGCAGATTGTAGCAGATCGATCGACGACGACGAAATTTCGTTTCTTACAGGTGTGCCGACCGCCAGACTCGGTAGCTTCGTCGATATTGGTGGAACGATCGATTCGATCGGTGAACCATTTTTCAGCCAATAGATATTCGGTCGGGGTACTCCCAGCGGAGGAACACATCGCAATTCGGCGTTTCGCCCAGCCTCCACGGACAGTGAGTACGGCGGAGATAAGAAGTGTTTCTTCAAATCTGTCATATTTCGAATTTTCATTGTAGCAAATAGTTAAAGACTCGCTGGCAGAGGGTACAAGAAAGCATCGAGGGATTCAACAAGTTCAATTTTTTCCAAACAGTTGTGGCTCTAAGGGGACTATTCCAGTATATATTTCGTAATTGGCAACAGAGTCGAAAGCGATAGAGTTTTCGTATCATTTTGTCATTGCCCATCCAGAGGGAGAACCCGACCTATGGCGGAGTTCTTTTTTTTTTTTTTCATTCTTCATATCAATACCGATAATGAATGGTAGAAATGCCGAGGCATTGGCTAACATCCGGTGTACGTTACGAGCAGAAAAAAAATGTGAATGATACGCCGGGATAACTTGGGGGTGAGAGACACACATAGACGAAGGTACACGTTGATCGTCATAGGTGTACGTTGCGAAGAATAGCATACGTGTAAGTATGGAATCGAGGGTTGAAAATAAGGGAGATAGAGAAATGGAGCATGGTGGTAGCACTCAGCGATATGAGGCTACGCGCAAAATGTAAATGCGAAGGGCTTTCACGGTGGTGCTCACCGTGCTCTCTTGTAACGGAAAAAAAGAACATCCAAAGAGAGCGCGATGCAACGGAGTGAGAATATGTATATAGTTAAAGCTCGAAAAAACGCGCTATCCAGGTACGATTTTTTCATCCTTTTTTAAAATTATTATCATTATTTTTTTATTTTTATACGTGAGTGCACGGACTCGCGGTTGCCAATGACCCGCCGCTCTATTATTTGTTCGTTGAAGGCCAATAGTGTGCTTTTAATATCGTGCGCGTACGACGAGAGGCACAAACCACGAGAGATGAGGCCACGGAAAGGGCCTCGGCCGTGCATACATACTCGGGCGATGCACTTCCAGCTCCTAGACACGCTAATATTTCATATTTTTTACAAAACATCTATGACTGTACGGCAGCTAGAGAACGGTGAATCCACTTTTTTGTTGCTGCTCCTGCGTTTCGCTCTCCGGTCGCTTTACCGGTGGATGTTACTATACCGCATTCATTCGTCAATCCACGTCGTTGTATTTTGAAGCTGTGGACTTGCAAAAATTCAAACTTGACCTTTTTTTCGCGGCTGTTCCCTCGCCCCAACATTTACATTTTTGTTTCATCCGTTCGTTCCATTTTTAAACTGGAAAATCGTTGTGCCAGATACTCGCTGTTTTTTCCTCGGAAAACGTTCGTCGTAAATTGGGCAATGAAAATTTTTAAAATTCATTGCAAAATTGGATTTTCATTATCAACATTGTCGTTATTAATGGTTCGATCGGGAATTGGGGAGGAAAATGAAGTTTTTATTGAGCTACGTCGGAAGTTTGGATTGACAAGCAGCCCCAAGAATATCAACACAGCTGGCAAAAAGTCAAACAGAAATTCCGGCGATTCTGAAGTTTGGCGCTCATGCGGATTCTGCATCCGGCAAACTGTTTCCGGGTATAAGTTATGCCTGCGATAAGGAAGGAGATTCACTCCACCCTCGCTACCCTATGCGCGATCCTTTTCTCCCTTATGCAAGAGTCTGTATGACTCACAAGCGTGACAGACTCACAGAACGCAGCCTTTACAGCAGCGCGGATGCTCCACGAGGGAAACGGGCAAACAGCATTAGTAAACCGAGACGGAGTACCCCGTGAGTTCGATCTATGTGTACGGCAGAATTTCCAAATCGAATTGTTTGCATTGGGTAAGTTTACCCTCTGGCCTCGTGCCTGCTTGCATCGATGCAACGGTTCTCAAATCCGAAAGTCGAGATGACAAAAGAGACGAATGTGAAAATATTGCTCTGATTAGAGCAGCTTCAAAAATTTTCGTCACAACTCCCTGAATGTTTACGCCATCTTCGCTCATTGCATCAATGTCCAAAGCAGTTTATGGGATAATTTGCGAGACCTTGTCAAAAATTAAATAAATCGGCACTAAATTATATTATCGATTGAATTCAATAAATATCTCGTCGGTGTCTTGTTACAGGCAGTGAAATAGATCTCGCTAACGTGTAATATAAATGCTAATTTATTTCTCAATAAGTTTGGGCCGTACGTTTTTATTCGCGAGAATAATGTGCCAGCAGGTGTAGAAGTAGAGAAATTGGAGAAAAGTCTGACGCAACACATCCATTTATTTCTTTTTACCAAGTCTGAAGAATCTTTCTCGCGGGTGCATTTTCCATTTGTCTCTTTAACGTGATTTTTCTCTACTTGTCTTTCCTCCATGGGTTTCGCATATTCCGCAACCAATTGGCTCGGAGTACTGCTGCACCAGAATAACACTCTTTTGCTCTTGAAAAATGGAAGAACGAGAGAGTCGCATCAACCACTAGAACTCTCTAATATCGTATTCCACACTCGACGCTTTTGCTTTTTTCAACAGACAGTGTGGCAGTTTGCAGACTCCCGAAGCTTTTCCGCTCTCGTTCGATGCCCCCCGATGCCACCGAAAAAAGCAACCATCGCGAAAACGAGCCACGTTCGGAAAACACTCACATCAAAAAATCCCTCGATAAGCTCAAGATTTCACAATTGCCAGACATTGACAATAAATCATTGGAAGGCCTGCATAATCAGCAACTCGAGAATCCAATTGGTTTTGTCAATTTTCAAAAAAACCGCACGTTCCCGAAGGGCAGACTATTTTTTCGAAAATTACCATATGGAAACTCTAGATCGCGATAAATTGTTTTACGTTAAAGATGGAAATAGATAAACGTTCAATTTGAAAAAGCCTAGGCTGGTCAATCCGCTTCGGCGGATGGCATTTCGATAAAAGCTGCCCAGCTCCATGAACAAAAAAAATGAGTTTGTTTCATTTGACTGTCTATATACAAATTCCGATTCGCACGGATAATTTTCCGTTTTCGTCACTCGTACAGTCCGTCAATATCACGTATTCAATTGGATAGTCCACGTGTGCATTTCCTGTTTGCGCTCCAAATACCGATTTAATTCTGCATCCCGTTTGTCCCGACGCGCGGGATTCCCGTGCGTATATATAATTTCCACTCGCTCAAATGTTCGCGCTCGATCGACGCACTGGTCGTGCATGTGTGTTTATTTCAATGTGCTTCAACTGCCACAAATAAAAAATCCTATTTCCAGCTCTAAGCCCTTCCGAATGCAACAAAAGACCGAACACCAGTCGCGAGGCTTTCATTCTTAACATATTTCTGGCTCACATGACGGCCTGATCAGTTGGCATTTTTGAAAAAAAATGTTTACAATGCGAGCTTGATAAGAATTTTATCGGACATTCTTCATTCGTTAATACGCGTTGTGAACGTCGTTTGAATCATTGGCAGTCACGTATGTAACATTTTGTTTTTTCGAAAACATTTCAACAAACGATAGAGCGGCGGAAAAAACACGCACGTGAAGCAAAGCATATATTTTTAGCCGGCGAATTGAGCGGATTGAATAAACGAATGCGTGTGTTGGAATGGACAAAATCATTTGGTAACAGTATTAGATTGCTGCTTATCCATTTTTCGAGAATTTCGTTGATTCGATCAAATTTGTTTTTCAGTGAATGAAAAGTGCGAACTTTAGTGATTATCTGTGAATTGAATTTTTTACTCACACGCAACTTCAACCGTGGCTGCTCGTCCTCGTATTTCCCCAGAACCGGACCACGCGACGCACTCGCAATTGAATCTTTTTTTTCCGAAATATTCCTCGACTTGATTTCTGGTTACGTTCAGTTCGACATCGATGATTCTAGTCCCGGTCCTTGGATCAACGAAATCCTGATGCAGGCCCTCGTTCCGTACGCCATTGCAGCGAAAATAAACCTGCATGCATTCAAATCATTTTCTCACTGATGTTTCGTGCAAGAATTTTCAAACCCTCGAAATTCGTATTAGTTTTTACCTGAAGAGCGTGAGCAGCCCGGCAGTGCAGCGTTGCGGGACGACCCTTGACGACGAACGAGTCGATCGGTTCGACCAGAAACATCGGCAACGAGCCACCGGAAATGAGATCAACGTCACTGGCGATAGTTGCGCTGCCATAATCCTCGTAGTCGTATTCCTCACCGTGATAATTCGGGTCGTCGTCCTCTTCTGCCTCGTCCTCGTCCTCTTCCTCTCTCGTACCTGACACTGCATCATATTAGTAAGGAAAATAAATCGCTGTCTCATGATTCCAACTCATAAAGTCAATGCAGCAGTTTTTCGTTTCATTTTCCTCTTGAAATTGTACCGATTACTTTTTCATTTGACTTTGCAATGTGAAAGATTTGGAAACCCGTTTGGATATTGGCTACAACATTTTTCCGTGGGTGTTAAATAGTGAGAGGCTGAGAAAAAAGAAAAAGGGTGAAAAGCTGAAGTTTATATTTAGCCATTGAGAGTTTCCTCCAGCTGACACATATGCATTTTACATATATATATATATATATTTATTCCACGACATGCAAACCGTAGGACTGTGTGATGGGAATCGTAAAGTTGGTCTTAACGACGCGAACGGGAGTTTAACGCCGTGTATCAGTCAGCGAGCTCTCTCACTTAGGAATAAAGCCAAACGTTTTACCAACTTTCCTCCTTGCCTCTCGGCACGTCGAAAAGTCTGTACGTCACGGGTGTAAGTTACCCCCCGTTACTTTATTGGTCCCGTCGGGAACGCACGTATATCTCATCGTTTACTGCCATACAAATCCCATAATCGGAAACACTTTTCTCTCCGTTTTTATCAATACGTGACGAAAAAATTGTATTAACCTCTAAAAAGCAAATCTTACAAAAATTGAGTGTAATACAATGAAGTTTGCGATCAAATCTGAGCAGCAACACATGCCGATTAATTCAAACTTTTATTCTACATGCACTTTAGTTTCAAAAAAATTATTGAAAAAAAACAAATGAAGAAAGAAAAATTACTCTTAAACGTTAATAACGATGATTAAGTGTATCTTTTTGCTATAAAATTAATAGCGTCGAATTACGTTGGTCTCGTCATTTTGTGTGTCGATGAAATTTCTATCGTATTTGTTAATCGTTTCGGTATTATGTTTGTTCTTTGCTGAATGAGTTATACTGTTCATAAACGCCGCTTACTGTCGAGGCTTATGGAAATTTGTAGAAAACCGAAAAGCAGGAAAGCGCAGATTTTTAGCTTCATCGTTAGATCGCATAATTTTGTTTTCCTCCACTTTCGATCTCACACCGTGCAATTCTTGTCCTCATTCATATCCGGTTGGCATTGCCATATAGGCAATCCGTAACTCGAGCGCATATTCACCAACATTTCCAGGTATTTACCACTTGCACTTGAATGATGTCGAATGGGAAAAAGTGAGAAGTTAAATGCAAGAGGCATTCGTTCGCGTCATTCGAAAACTTTTTTCGTCCACTCTCCGGCACTCTTCAATCGGGCATGTTAGATGAATAAAGTACATGCGATAAAAGTCGAAGAGCACAGTGGGCAAGAATGATGGTGATCAAAGGAGGTGGGTGCACATTGCAAGTTTCTTTTCCATGCGGGGCAAAGTTTTCTTACACGTAAGAAGTAACGGCGAAAAAGTGAGATAAAGTTTGCAAAATCTTTTCAAGTTTCATATCGTCTCATTTCGAATGATAAGAACAAATAAATAAAGATAAAGAAGAGCGTAGGTGATGAATTAGTTATTGATAATGCTTAAAAATAACGAGGAAAAATCTTTTCATTTTTCAAACTCGAAACCACGTTACGAAAAGAGAAATAAAAAATGGAAATTGGAAGCGAAATTTCAAGCAAGAATCATTCTCTCACATGGACAAAGTGAGTCCTTTGGCAAAGGAAATAGAAAAAGATTTGTAGATAAATGTAGAAAGATCGGAAGGCAGAGACGATAACGGGGTATCAGAGTCTCGATGCGGGAGATGCTCGCGGCTCGACACGCGGTGGACGACTGAACTTGCTAGCGTGCGCGCACCTCGCTTTATATGTATATATATGTATAAATATATATATACCTTGATACATATCTTCATATATATGATTCTATGTGCTATAGATATAGACGCATATATTCATATATACATGTCTTGGTTAGCCGTTCGGGTATAGCCGGCAGCCGCTTCTTCATCCCTTTGCAACTACCCCCTGGCCCCCCATGGCGATGACAGTAGTGCGCCACACTGAGGGTGATGGTGTTCGCGGAGAGCTCGACGAAAAGCTGCATTCGAATAAGACGCTCGTCTGTCAAGCCATGGTAGTAGTTTTCATGTGCATTTATACATATATACTCGCGCAGTTACAGTTGTAAGGGAGATACACTGAAGGGGAGACTGCGCACTTGGGCTTTTCTTCTGTCTAGGTACTCCCCTCAATCGGCAAAAGATGGATATATGCAGACAGAAGGATGGAAAACGAGACCTAAGAGATGACATTCCACAGGGGCCAGTTCTTTCCTTGTAGCTACTTTTCTTTCGGCTCGATGAATATGCGCATTTCCTTGTGCCTTTTTTTGTTTTTTTTTTTCATGTGCCTACATGAGACATTCCATGTTTTAGCATCGCACGTTTCTAGTCTCACCGTTATTTTCCGTTATCCTGGTCACTTTTGCAATAACAACACGAAATTATTTACCTCTCCGTAGAAACTTTAGTTTTTTTTTTCATGCAAATTACGAGATCATCATAGTGATCTTTAGGAATCGAATTTGGAGGTTATATGCATCGAGAGATTAAAAGAGCAAAAGTTGCTTATGGATCGTCTCTCTTGAAATGCGTCGCTGAGTTAATTTTAACGTTGACTCGTGAGAAGAGATTTTATTCGGAATGTCCCATATATACTATTGTGTTTTTGCCTTGACAATATCAAAAAGTCGGAATAAGGGGTATTTCTCTTCTTTCGTACTTCTCGGGCATTTTTCCCTTCGGAACCAGAACGCAATATCCCTTCGAGTCATCATTCTCACTCCCTCCATGTTCTATTGCCTCTGTCTGACATTTGTCTCTTCTACTAGTATGCATTTATATATATGGGTATATAGAGGCGTGTATATATATTTGGAAGGCAATTCACTAGCTAAAAACACATTCGCTGTACACTACATGTTTTACCCCTCTCACTATTAACCAGACACGAGAGTGACGCTCTTCCCAATGACGAAGAGCTTTCGACTATTATTTAAGGGACTCCAGTAAGAAGAGCTGGTTCGTTCACCCTCACGTTTTGTGTTTCGGGCTCAGTCGGACACGCGACAGTTTATCAGGAATGAGATGAGACCGGCGGTTCTTTTATTTATTCAAAGTTCAAAGCTTGCTGCTTCGCAAACAATCGACAACGTTCGAGGAATAGACAGAGGCATATTAGCAAATTGGTGTCTTCCTAATTGACATAGCCGATCGTGGGAAAAACTGTGATCGTGTGAGCAGGTCAAATACTTCTAGCTCATAAGTTCGTTTTTTTTAAATGCTAACCGTCTAAATGCCATTTTTATTTTCAACCGCGAATGTGGACGTTCACTTTTATTCTTTCGCTTAAAGATTCGTACGTCTCGAAGGGATGCAATCTGAGTGATGGAAACAATGACGGGGAATGAAGCCCTGGAAACGCGAGTAAGAATACTACTTTCGTGAAGGGGTTGCTTTTTTGTGGCCGTACGGAGCGTGGCTTTTTTCAACCCTCTCCAGATCGGTGGCATATTATATATCGCCCCTCGGCTGGCATATTATTCGCCACCCCCCACGTGTATCTTGGACTCAATAATCGAAGGTGGCCTTGTGGTGAAGCAGTATTTTCCAAAGATTGGTGTTGGGTTGCGAGCGGGCATCAGACTTTCCGGAAGGGCAAGAATTTCGTATTCGATCTCTTAAACATGATCCTCGCGAGAAAGTGAGAAATTTACATGTTCTGGGAATCCTACCAATAACGAAACGTTAACGGTTAAAAAAATCTTTGGATTGGCTGTTAATTGACTCGGGAATTAATGGTTGTCACGTGTTTTTCGGAGAATGATTGATTTATCTTTGGATAAATCCATTCGACAGAAACACTGAAGTTTCGCTACTATACGAGAAGTTAGACAGCATTTGCAGGATGATGGATTCAACACACCTTTGATGATAAGCACATTGATCGCAAATAATCAATCATGACTCTCGCCGTATGACGCTCCAAAGCTGCGGTGTTTCAATACGAATGTATAACTACTTTTGGTTGATGCGTGTATTCACACATCGGGTATTCCATTGACTGTCTCATAACGAAATTCGAAACACGATGAGAGTTTGCGAGCATGGTCGAAATGTTTTGAATCGTAAAGCAAATTAATATGTCTGATTGAATATCGTGGTGGGAGCGATGAATAGCTCGATCCTTCCATGCGTTTCGTACATTCCGTACCACAAACAGATACTTTCATGAATTGAGCTCGACCGAATGTCCAATAATTTTAAAATGACTGAAATTTCGGCGAAAATTCATTTGTCTCAAACAAATAAACAAACACGAAGAGTGACATTCACAAAAGTGGAAAACAGATTTGTTTAAACACGATAATTAACTATTATTGTATTTAAAATCACTGCTCAAATTTCCATGGGCCGTGAATGTGATTTTCTATATCCCCGGATCCTTGGAATATTCGGGCTTTAAAATAATTAAATTAGAAATACAAAAATTTGGTACGCAATCGGTATATTTACTGTTGGATTATCGGTCGATGGAGAGAAGCGATGATTCACTGCGGAAACGAGGTGCAAGTTATGAAATTCATAATTTCCATGCTGTCTACTTTCTGTAGAAATTTTCCAGCAGTTTCGCATTCCAAGATTTTATCTCTCGGTATTATTGCACACTGCTCACATAACAGAGTATGAATATCTTTTCTCCACGTATGTTCACGTTCCGAGGGATGTCGACTGAAACGATTTAACGTAAACATCAGCAACTGGCAATTTGTCGTTGGGTTTTACGTCGCCCTCGGGAAAAGTGGAAAAGAACGAGACTCGCGCGCGAGCGATCTATGTCGAAAAAACCACTCTGGAGGAAATCGTGTGTGCTCCGGACCAATACATTCATGTTTCAATGGTTTTAAGGAATTCCACGAGAGGTGCAGCGAAAAAAGTCAAACGATCTTGCGCATATTCGCGCGGCAGAGTCCAGAATAAATTATGTTGGCAAATGGCATAGCGATCGCAGTCGAGAACGTTCCATTCGCACGGATCATTGACGATTCTGAAAAAGAAACAAATATCGAATTGAACTTTCGACAAGCATTTGAAACGCTTTGACATTTCAATGGTCAACGAATCATTTCGGATTGCGACGATTTTTCTATTTCCACATAATATCTACTTTATTTTTCTACACACAGTAATAAAGCTGTTATATTTATGTCGCATGATAAAAGTGTGTACGTATCGTCAACATATCCCAGCTCTTGAGATTCGGAAATAAAGTCGCATTAATTTGAAACATGTTGAGTTTCCTGTTTGCCGGCAGTGTCTGGATTTCCGCCATAGCTTTCAGCTTAATCAGTGACGGGAGTAAAGCACGAGACTCAAATTGGTGCGAAACATGGTAGAAAAAGGATAAGAAACGAATGAAAACAAGTGTTTGCGAGCAATATTCGTTATTTGTCCGGTCGTGAGAAGAAGATAAAGCCATGTAACTTGATGGCACTTTCACAAGAGATCTCCTGACACGTAATTCCGTTTTGTCAGAGCAACACGCCCAAGTGCGAGTAAAAAAAAACGAGGGAGAGCCAGAGACAGAGACAACGAGAAGCATGAATGGTGACAAGAGCACACGCTTGTTTTCTGACTCTTTTCCATTTTTGTCTCTGCTACCATTATTATGCTTTGTGCAACAATTTTCGTTCACTTGAGTGCTCCGCACAAAAGTCACTCTCTATTTCCGTTATACACAGATTTCTCTATTTTACTGACCGTTTCATCTTTACATAACTCTTAGAATTAATGGAGAAGCGAAAATTGGAAAAGAAATACAAATTCGTATGCAGTTGATGCACTTGAAGTACCTTTTTTCGAAATGGAACCACCTCTTCCATATAATACAAATATAAAAGTATAAACATCAATAAATATAAATATAAATAAATATTCGAAAAAATATAAAATATAAAAGTATACTCTTCCATAAAAGATCGAATATTTATGAAGGGATCGTCTTACAAATAGGATTGTTCTCATATGTTTAAAGATTGTGGGGATTCATAAGTTCGTACCACACGATGTGACGTGGTCGCCTGAACCGCGAGAGACGTGGGGTTCATCCCTCTATCGGTATTCAATTTTTTATAGTCATAGAAACTCTATTCTATACACCATCTAACGCAATGTTTGTCGGGGTGCTTGGTTAATAGCGAGGTTCACCAGCATCGATTACATGAACGCCGTAAGCGCAAAAAGGGTTGATACTCTATGCACTTCTGTTCAGCCCACGCACACACACACATACATGCATACTGAGTACTCGATCGGAGCAGGAAATTGGCTCATTTTCATACTTTCGATTATCTGTCTTGAGCCCTTTTGTTCACAGGGCAAAGTTCTCGCTCGGCGCGGTATAGATGGAAAGATGGTTTCTATTCCGTTACTTCATCGCTTATCTTTCCCTACTCTTCCTCTATCGCGTTCGCATTTTCTCAGATACGTGTGCGAACCACTTATCCTCTTCAATATTTTAGTAGCTACGCTTTCGCAGCTGTTGTGTTCGTAAACTCGCGAAACACCCGCTACAGACATAACCGAACTATGGAAACGCTAATATAGTTTCGTCCCTCTCTTTTTCCTCTATTCCCTCCTCTCAGTAAACTCCAGCCCAAGAGTACCATCCATTTCTACTGTGTGTCCCTGGCACGTGCGCTTCTCTCCATTTTTTCAACTTATCCGTAGTCGACGTTGTCATGTTGGAAACAATTTTGATACCAGAGAATAAAAGCAACGAATAATCGATTATTGTAGCAAAGAAATCATTTCTTAGAACATTTTAACTACCCGGGATATTGATTTTCATTTTCCAAGACGCTTCCGGCTTCGCTGCTGTGTATTTGCTTCGTCTCGATTAATATTAAACATGATCCTTGGAACCAAAGGCTTGACGACGAAATCAACACAGTAAATACAAAATGAGGAGAAAAAACGGGAACGTCTGGAAAGGAAGCGCAAATTATTTTCTCTTCATCCTCACGGGATCATTTTCGTCTCCGTCAAGCGGATTTCTTCGTTGTTCCTCCACCACCTCTGGCACACAATTTCTCCGACGCTTTTCAGATACGCGCCGAGCCACGATTATTATTTATTCACGAAACACTAAGAGGTTCCACGTGACATCGTATACTACTTAGTTCAAATATACAGAATAAGTACAGGGTATTTCATAAAAAATCACATTTTTTTACCGAGGCGGGCCGTCTTTCGGAGTCTCACAATAAGATCGTACCAACATTAACGACCACAAGACGATAATGAAGTTTAGCAAAAATCGTTGATCGTTCTTGTAAGAAATTTCAAAAAAAAATTGGAAACTGAAATATTTCCAATTATAATTCGGGGTTCGTTAATTCGAAATAATCAATATTGATTTTATAAAACTTGCAAAATCGTATGTTCATACACTGAGAGGTGCGTGCTCCTTATCTTGTCTCTCGTAACGAATGCTGAGATCCAATGACAAAGGATGTGCAAACCTTAATTTAGAAAAATGGATTCCTTTCCGTAAGTGGACTCTTTTATAACTCAAGAGTCCACAACAACGGGTGCATTATAAACAGATTCGTACGTGCATCACATGATTACGTGATATTGATGTATGAAAGTGTCGGAATATCTTATTTCTGCGAAGTAGATGCTAGTAGATAGGGAATTGGTCATTAGTTATTGAGAGAGAATAAAGGTACCGGATGAAGGCGGATCTCCGCCTTTAGAATCGGAGAGTAAAGAAAAAGAGCCCTCCGCGCGAAGCGTGAGAGTTTCGTATTTTGGCATAGCGTGCCACAAGACCTTTCGCCCTCGAGTTGTTACCGAAACTCTGATATTCTTTCGTATACTCCGCAATTCGCGAGAGCTTCACCGATTATTCATGAACGAGCAAATTTTCGTTGTAAATGTACTTAGGTCGCAGTACAGATATGTGTTTATGTATATATATAAACGAGGAGTTCAAGCGAGAGTTGTACGGTAATAATACTGGCGGTAAGATCATGATTGCCAAGTATGAGATTACAAAAAATAGTCCAATATGTTCTCAATGTAATTCAACGTTTGAGTATTCGTTTGTCTTTCTTTTTTCTCGCCGTATTTATCGAGTATGTTTTTTGGAGTGCGAGGAAGTCCTTGATTGAACGGAGATCAATGCATACAGACTCGTTGAAAAGTTGAGAATAAACAGATTGATGAATGACTGTGTAAACCAGTTATTTGAATTATCGGGTGATTGAACTGGACAGTGGGAAAGAAATCAAATAACGAGACACATTGGTGGAACAAACCAACGGCTTAATGAACTCTTGAACGTAATAATAATTGGCATGACGTTTTTCGCGTCGAATTATAATGGAGCATTGATACGAGTGCCCTTCATATTTTAGAGCGTCGAACAGGCGTCGAACTATTCAGACAGATGTGTTATATTTGTATGGGAAATAGCTGGAAGGTGTTGGCTCAAGTGCATGTAGCTGTTGCATGTACGCCGCTGGCAGATATAGATGTCGAAGTAAATATCGTGGTACAGAGAGTCGCGTTTGGGGTAGGGAAACAGTGAGGATCTCGTCTACGTCGCTTTCATCATAGTCGGAAAATCGTCGGGGATCCTTGACGAATGTTCAAGTGAACATAGCTCGGAAATTCGAATGCCGTGGATATAGTGTGGGATAATCCGTCGTTGCTCGTTTCAGCCGCCCGTAGTCTCGAGGGGCGGAAGAAGAACCACGAGTTTCAGACTCAACCAGGTGGAGAAGATATGGTACCTTCTGACGCGATTTCTGAGCGGCAACCCTCAAGCGGATAAGAAACCATGCTCGAGACAGCCGCGACAAGAGTGAAAGATCGCAAAAGTGGTGAGAGAAAAGCCTTTACTTTTCGGGCTTTACGTCGTCTCAACCGATGCTCAGACGTCCTTGCATTCTTTTTTCAGTCTTGCTTACCCCCATTTCAATGCATTTCTTTGTGGATTCGTTGGATTTAAATAATATTAATGCTGGTATTTACTAACTAAGCGTAGCCAGTTGACAGGGTCGTATTATCAAGCGGCTCGATTTTCACGGTGTTAGATTATTATAGAAAATATAGGGGTTGAATTAAGTTAATCAAGTGTGAGGCCACGATGTTTTGGTGGTTACTTTTCAATAGTAAATTGTCCATAATATTACGAGCGAGACGAGGATTCGGCAGCTATTTTCTTCGCTATAATCCTCCGGTACTCGACTTTGTGGTCGTACGTCCCAAAAGCTTCGAATCTCGAAAGGACACTCGTTCGAGGATTGTCGGTCTGGTGTCCCCTCCTCCTTAAGCTGGGGGACACGTAGGACACTTTGAGAGGTGAAAGAAGAAGAAGAAGCAAGAGTCGTGTACGGTGGCAAAGGTAGGATGGAGCGATTGTGTGCTCGGATGAAGAAAGAAAGAGGAAAGGAGAGAAAGGCGAGAGTGGGTGCGAAGGAGAAAGAGAGCGAGCGCCCCACGGGGCTTTTCGCCGTGCTCTATAGTGTTGGAAGCATCTGAAGCGTGTTGAAAGTCCTCACGAGCCCTCGGCACAATACGTCGTTACGTGCCCGAGACCATACACACCCCTTCCCAACTATGCAACATTTTCATCCCCTTTCCTCCACGACGCCAAACTACAACCCCTCTTGGATCAACAGCAAGGACATCGGCATGCGCAGTAGTATTGGCAGTATGGAGCATTCAATGGCAACAGAGAAATGAAGAGAGACAGAGGAAGGGCCAAGCAAGTGAGGGTGGTCACACATAGAACACGGGCTTTGCACTGCAAGGACCGCTTCTATCGCTCTCGAGTGGATAATCGTTTTAGGAAAGGGCTCCCGTTCCCAACATCCTCCTCAATATACATATATATATATTCATAGACATCAATACATATATAATGCATCAACATATACAGAGAATTTGCTACTGGTATTACCGCCTTTGTGGTAGCTTCATGTTTGAACGCCGCTAGCACTTGGGCAATCAGCAGGTCGATTCACAATCAGTGCACTTTCCTATATACGTGCTAGGGATGACGAGGCATTTCACTGGGCTATGTTCCCTTAATTTTTACCACAAGCTCCATCGGTACAGGAATAAGCATGGATATATTCATATTTTGAGATAATGCCGAGAATCCATGCGACTCTTGTGGTTTTCGAAAATTTAATCTACTCGATTCATTGTTCTTTTTCGTTGCCCTACGACCCCAGCAAGTTCATGCCTTTAGAATGGTCAATTGACATGATTTAATGTTTAGCTACATTCGATTTCTTCGAAAGTATATCGACAAAACTCTTTTAACGCGAGTTTTCAAATTCACCTTCTAACGAGCTTTAAAAATGTTTTTCTCTTTCGGTTCCACTCTATTTAATTCTACGCTCTGGTTTGCCTGAGCACGAATAAAAATGTCTCGTATGTTTAATTCATATGAATTTCTTTCAAATGGAAGTAACTTTTTTTTCTGTAGGAATGAGGCTTTGGGAAGAGGGAGAATGAAGCGTAAAGGTGGTTGGTCAAAGTGGTGCAGAATTATTTTTGAATACTTTCGAGATCGTTGGCTCGTTCATGGAGTATGCGTGAGTGGAATTTTTTTCCAGAATCCTATCTGCGGCTGTAACGTACGTCCAAGGGAGCTCCAACGGGAAGGGAGCCTCCCGGTTCACTATAGTTGTCCTTCGGACTTTGTGGTTGCCTGCGTTACGTAGTACGTGAGAACGATATTCGGCGCTCTATATATATTTACCATTTTTCGCCAGACCCGATCTAACGAAGCAAAGACAAATTACCGTAACGAGACAACGATTTTATGAAAAAGTAACACAATTTATTTTACGGAGCAAGCGAATTTATGGAATATCAAAAATGCTTTTCGTTATAACGAATTTAACGTATTAATCGTTGGGATCATTCATTCCCTCTGAAGTCTATTGCCTCGAAATTCGATACTTGCTGACAATTTCAAGGTCGTTGGATTCAAATCCGAACTTTCAATCTGTAAAATCAAATGGAAATCGTTTCGTAAATTTCTCTTGCCATAAATACCATTCGTCGAAATGTTATCATGTCAAAGTTTGCATCGTTGGAATGCAACGAAAGTCTGCATGTTCTTTCTTGAGCAGTATCGACACGAAAAATTGCGATAAGTTTCAAAATTCAAAAGTTTCAAAAAATGTTGATTGCAATAGAAAATATGAGACTCAGATATCGACTCATTGAGGATTCAAGGCGTTATTTGAAATGTGTGAGAAAAGTTAAATTGATATTTTTTCCAAATAAGTTGAGACGTTGACCCGAATGAAGTTTCTGCTTAAATCGCGTAATATCGACCTTTGCACGAACCGAGTCTAATTAGCTTGTATACATAATTTGCATAAAGTTACCGACATGACAGAATCGCTATCTCTTTACCTCTCCCGATGTGATTTCCACACACGTATGAAGCTATTTCAAACAGCAACAACCCCAGTGCTGATCCCTTGTCCTCGTTACACACGTAGGATATAATATTCAGGGTCTCAGCGTTCGTCCGCCGTTCGTCTCTCTTGTCTCTTGTCCTTTTCTCCACAGAGATATATTTCTCGCTCTCCCGTTCTCTTCGTACACTTCCACCGTGTGTTTCAAACGCTCCAACCTCTGCTTCCACAGTCACAGGGAAAGCGGAGTAATTACAGACGCGTTTTAGGCAACCACCGACTGAATACGAAAATTATGTAGATATGCTATAATAATATTCGTCACACGTTTGCACGGGTCAATATTGAACTAAGCTCTTTCGCTATATTCCTCATCCGAGTCGTTCCTTCTTGAGATGTACAGCCAAGATTGTGCACCGGTACAATCTGGTGATTTCTCATGTAAGCTCGCTTCCCAACCATTCAGGCAAATTAATTTTACTCTAACCCCATCAGCCCAAGCAGATAAACAAAACGTTGATACTGCAGAGCCAGCAAATTGAGTAATTACTTGCAGAATGAGAGCTGTGGATTGGCCTTTTCGTATTTGCAGAAATATTGGTTTTCGTTCCGTTTACGTATTTTCTTTTTATGCGGAGACAACTTCGTTGATTCCTTGGAAATCATGAGTTCTTAACCCTCGTACGCAACGCTCGTTAAGTTACTGGCTAAGTCTTACAGCGACAAATTCGTGAAGATAAATGAGCATGTACGTCGATGCGTTAATCGTCAACGGAGCTCTGCAATTAAACTCGCACATGAAAGTTGTATAACTCCGATAACGAGACGACAGTTTTCCAAGTTTGTCCCGAGAAACAGAGGAGTTGCCGTGTCTCTAATGCCGCAAAAAGTACGCCGGGAAATAGCGATTTCAGCGTGTTCGAGGGGAACTGTATTAAAAGTTGCAAATGTCAAGTTCCGGCGTCTGAAGCGAAGCACGAAAGGAGACATTGAGGAATATCTGAAGCGGTTTTGAAGCTGTTTAATCAAGCGCTTTCCCATTGCGTGCACTTGGACATTGAAACCCACTCGATTGCATTTCGATACTTACTTCATTGTACCAATTAAAAATGTTGTAATAAAATTGAAAAAGTACATATTACGGAAAAATGCCTGTGACTTCTTAGCAAGACGCAATCGTGTGAAAACTTGGGTGTAAATTTTGCATCGTTAATGAGGGTGATGCTCGAAAATTTTCTCAAACTCTCTACGCTGTCACCGACAGAAGATAATCTTTCCAGGCGATTTATAGACGCATGTTATAAAAGGAAGGGTGCATAGTATACATAAATATCTGCCGCTCACACAGTCACTCGTCGAGATGAGTCGCGGTCCGGGAATCCCATATTCGCTCATAAATCAGTTGTTACGTTACGGAGTCAATTGAGACGTCGTGAGCACACTTTTTGCTCGCACTCTTATGCTCCTTTACTTTTCCATACCTCTATGTAGACAACTTTGTTTTCTCTCCTTCGATAAATTACGAACTAAATGAGTGGGGAGGATGGAGTTGAATTTATCTGAGGAACTGGACATTCGGGAGTTTATGCACCATCGTGCATAAATGATTGCCATAGGTGCGTAAAATTTATACAATATTAATCAAAATTTGGATGCAGAAGAAGTCGAAGTCGTTGGAATAGATTGCAGAAAAGATTTCGGGACTACAATCAAGTGAAATGCCCTGCTTTTTTAATCGGCTGTAAAGATCGATGCTACTGTTTGGATTTGTGTTCAGTTATTTGGAGGATTTTAGGCATTGGCATTGATAGTATGCAAAAACGAGAGCAAGCTTTTGAGAAATATATATTTCAGAGAGTACGAGGGCACAGAGTAAAAAGGGAGAAGGAGAGAAAGGGAGAGGGAGGAAGAGAGGGCGAGTAGTTGGCGTACTCTGCGAGCCATCGTTGGATTTGCTGATGTCGGTTGTCGGTCGTTAAACGCAGGCGTACTCAAGTGTGCCGAAGTAACGGTATGGTAAAGCCACGAGGAGGGCTTTGCAGCTGGTGGATACGAAAAAGAAAGGGGGTTAAAAGAAGGAGGAGGAGGGTTTTGATTCACCGATCGGGAATGATATATACGGGTCGATAAACTTTCTACCACTCAGCGATGTCTCTCTTCCTATCTTTTGCTCCATAAGTCATACCTCTCGAAATTGCAGTGTCTCACTTTGCCTCTTTGCTTCAGTATCAGAAGCAACCCCACGAAAAACGTTTTTCGCACACACATTCGCCCACGTACTTTTTCGTCATTTCCTTTTTTGGATCCTTCTGCACCATAACGTATATACAATAGTCCTAACATTTCTAGAGGTGTGTGTATACGTGCGAGGGTGCATATGAACATGTAACAGAGGGTTGGACCCGCGTCGGGGGAAGAACCAACGCCGAAGTGGCTCTCGTCAGTGAATTACGCGCTGCCTTCCGTTTCAGGAAGTCGTTTTCCATGCACCGACCTTCTATCCTTTGCTTTCTCTCCTCCTTTCTCTCCAGCTCTCCCTTTGTCTATCCGTTACAGTCTCCTCGCTTTCGATCTCCTCTCCTCTTTCTCTTCTTTTCCTCCTCGTCTCTTTCTCTCTTCGTCGTCATTATGAGCGGATAATCACGCGTCCAGCGACAGCCCGAGACGAGTACTATTATCCTCGTATCCAGGCGGTTAATAACGTGAAAATCGAGGCTCCCTTCTCGTAACTAATACACCACTTTCCTGGACGTAATAATCCCAATGACAATGGATCAAATATCCATTGTTTTCATTCAAAGTTGATCTCCACTACCGTAGAATTCCATTAGAATGTCAAGTATAAAGCTGTCGAGCTCACATAATTTTTTTTAAATATTTCCTTACGTTATAATTTATTATTACTGCAAAATAAAGTCGCAAATTGCTCGAGCAGCTTCATTTTCCAAAAACCACATTCTTTAGATGCTTTTTCGAGATTATCATCATGATTCATAGAGTGACTGACTTTTTCGGTGGAAACTTCAAAGAGTCTTGGTTTTTATGTTTTACGTTCAATCGGCTCATCGTTTTTCTTATTTCAAAGTTTGTTTATATTAAATTTATGGAAAAAAAAATCTTCATCGTATAGGTTGAGGCTACGCGGAGTTTCCTGGCTATTCGTATCAGAGGGTGATTCTATATTCCGGGCGCGGAGTGACGAAAGCAAGAGATCGAGGGAGCCGTCGAGAACGACGTAAAGTTTGTAAACTTGTCGTGTAATATACCTACCTATAATGGTAAAAGTATCGCAGGTCGAATATCGCACTTTCATGTATATGTATAGATGAATTTTGCAAGAGTTTGGTACGACCCTAACTATTGATATCACGAGAGAAGGGTGAGTTTTGGGTGGGCAGACTGAAGCAGCACATTCGGTCGTGCATAAAATCGTGCGGTACGTGTATGGACTGAGGAAAAGTCTGGCTGTCGTGTCAGAGAAAGGATTTCCCAGGCTTGTACGTGAACGATGAAAGGGATATCCGTGTGTGATACGAAGAACAAGCTGAAAAGAGAGGGAAGAGGTTACAGGATGAGCAGGGAGCAACCGCGCCACGAGACTGGAGCGATAAGGAAAAGTCTCTGCAATTTGTTTTGGCAAGACGACCCTTTCGAGTTTTCCAGTGTGTAGAAAGCTCGTGAGTCACAAGATTCTATTTGAATCATCTATGCAGCGACAAAGCGAGCAACATCCTTTGGCTGGAAAGCAAAAAAGATGCATAGATGTCGTTAGGGCTGCTTGCGGACGCACCGAGTGTCTGTAAAGTTTTGACGCTTCGATGAAAACGCGAGTGGCCTATCAGCCAGAATTCAATCATAAAAATGGACGAACCGAGCTCGTTTTTACTCCCAACGTCGAACGGATGTGGAGAGACTATTCTAGAAGACGAAAAAAGTTGTCTCCCTCTGACATACCGTAAATACCAATATAGATATACAATTTCCATTCGACGACGTATACCCAGTCAGCTATGTTCAGTTATAATCGTACTTTTGCGTAACCTATACTTATGTAGGTAGGAACAGGTAGGCAATACCTCGAATTGTCCTGATCGAATTAGTTCTGTCGAAACTTTCGTCTTGTGTATCGCCCCTCCAACTTTGTTCTATAGACGATTATCTCAGTTGTGCTCTCAGTTCACTTGTGTACACCAGTCCCATTAGATGCACGAGGGACTATTAGTTTTATCGTTTTTTTCTCTTCTCCAACGAAATTGCAAAGGTTACCATGGGTGTTCGACCTTTATTTGAATAATTCAACTTACTAATATGTAAGTCGTACGAATAGACGCAAATGAAATATTAATGCAAGATCTATCTGACCAGTTTGATTTTGCAGCGAAATTGTTGTGAGTGTCTTTTGTTGGTCGTAGAGACAAAATCAACCTTAGCATATTGACCATTAATCTATACCCCCATAATCATGGAAAAGGACTGATGTTATTCAGGATAATGGGAGATGGACAGCTGGTCAGAATCTATATCTCTGGTTGCTGAATTGAACTGTTGAAAATATTTCAGTCCGGGAGTTTGGAGTCATTTTGCTGGCCATTTCGATTGATGCAGAATGGATTGCTTATGGATATAAAAGTGACGGACTTTGATGCATAATTGCATCGATGCCTTTTACAAAATGCATTCGACAGGGCCTGAAATTTACCGCGGCCAACCCCGAGTCCTCTTGCTGGCTGACAATGACGTTTCCCTAACAACGGGAATTTTTATCATAGACATACGTGCGTGTCAATAAATTTTCGTTATGTTTACATTATTTCCAGTTGGAAAGAGATTCGTTGTGATTGGTATTGCCAGATGGAATTTATCTCTAATTTGATGGATTTTTTGATAGCGATTTTGCTTTACATTTCTCTCCCGTAATACCGCACCCTCGTAAAACATGTTTTTACATAACCGACACGCGTCGCGTTTGATTCCGCACGTGACGGATGGCCCCGCGTTTGTTGAATTCAACGCATTCCCTCCGACAGTCATTCGCAGAGCCAGTCCTCCATTTTTTATTTGTTATATATCGTCATGACGTCCGCTCAAGCTGATTATTTACGAAAAATAATCGAAAATTGAGAGAAATCATTCGTCAGTTCGCTCGATCACGTGTTTTCTCTCATTGTAAACGTTTGAAAGCAATTTCAGCGAGGGGTAAAACAATTTATAAAAATGTGCAGCACTCTTATCGCGGATGATTGGAGGGTATCGATGTCAGCGCGTGGAGAATATCAATGTTGGCTACCCAGAGGTTGCACATGCTTCATGAAATGGAATTATCGTCGAGCTAATTTTTGTGGCAATCGCATAACCGAATACCCACGAGGGGAATTCAATCGAGAAGAATAGACTGAGCGATATAGTGACATTGCAGGAAAACGTGAGAGCGAGAAAAAAAAATCAGCTCCGTTTTTTTCTTGCAATTTTGTGGATCGATAACGTATCGAGGCTGAGGTTGTCCAGATATATATAGAAGCTCCACTGACCTGCTTCTCGGTTTTGCCATTGCCGTTCGAGAAAAGGAATATCGCGGTGATGCACTGGACTAAGCGTCGAAAAGGCTGGGCAAACTAAAAGAGCTACATGCTGCAAGAGTTAAGGGACTTGTATCGACTATGGAGGAGAAAACAATTTTACGGTCGGTTGAGAATCGATACGTCACTTCAAGACGTTTAACAGCGAGCGCGGATACTAGATTGACAACGGACCGACCTCTAATCAGGCTACCGGAAAAGCTTTTTCATGGAATACCACGTTCAGACTTCCTCAACTGCGACTGCGGCAGAAGCAACCTTCCTGTATCATTGCCCTAAGTCAAACTGAAAAATAGAATCTTTGAGCGAGGAATTCGAGAATTTGTCCATTACTGATCAGATTCACAAAGTTGGACAGGGTATGAAAGTTCCTAATTTTTTATTGTCATTACCATAAGAAACTCTCGGGTATAATCCCAGGAAAAAATGTCCATGAATAGTTTAGCGTTTTTCGCGTGGATAATACCCGCTAAAAAGATCTTTGCAGTGGAAATTCTTATAATATTTTATAAATACGTAAAAGAGCGGTGACACTATGGAAAGTATGCTAAAGGGGAATATCGATAATTGTAATAAAAAAAAAAAACGTTTTTTTAAAGGATTTGAAAAAATCTCACAATACCTGGGAAGACGATGCAAGTAATTCCTTCGAAATAAAGATAAACGGCATGCAATACTATAAATTACGAGACAAATAAGTCTCTCTTGGTAGAAGTTTTCTACAACGTGGTGGAGAGTTTTTATTTCAGAGGAACTCGTTAAAGCCGATTATTTCATGGGCAACCGCATGGAACACCTTGTTTTTAATCGCCTATTATATTCATGAGGCATCGTTGCCTTATTCTACCATTATGCTTTAAGCACTGCAAAGCAAAAGGGATTTTATTCCCACTTGTTTTATAGGACTTTAATTCTGCATTGAAATTTGTGTTGTGTTAGTTCCTTAAGTACGAGAATTCTTGTCCAAAACGAAGACGACAGCCACGTGCTACAACGAGATATATACGGGATCTTGTTTTTTTGAGCCAAGGCCACGTTTGGAATCTTTTCTTCTCAAAGTACTTGAGGTTTTTTCCTCAAACGAACGCATGTTTTCGAGGAAAGCGAACTTGCTCGGTTATGGAGAGCAGTAACTAAAACAAAACCGGACGCTACTTTTTGTTGTTGTTGTTGTTGTTTTTTTTTTTTTTCCGGAGAATCGGAAAACGAATGGTTCTCTTTAGATCGTCTGTTGAATAATGTTTGGGTGCCCTAACCATTTGTATGTCATTATTCTTTGTTCATGCAGAATGAATACGATAAGTTTCGTCTTCTTGAGTTTAAATTCCATCGAGTGTATGCTAGTCGCTGTATGATATCAGTTTACAGTTTGTAATGAAACTTTACAACGAATAATACTGATTCTTGATCCTCCTTCCACTTTGTGCTCTGCCCTGTACTCCTTTTTTTCTGATCCAAAGATTAAAGAATGCGCTCCTTTGCCTTCCTGCGTCGCGTTCTTTTCACTAGCGCATCGTCTCTACCGTTTTGACGCTTTTTCCGTCTTCGTTTCTCTCTCATAGCTCTTTCCTTTGTCAAATGGCACGCGACTGTAAACGCGCAGACATTTATATGGGGCTTGGCTGAAGTCCCTCTTCTTTCAACTTTCCGCACGCAATATTGGCGAAGATGCCGAAGACGAGAGGGCGAAAGTCCTACATATATATCCGACGATATGTATGGGTCTATATAGACCAGAAAGTTTACGCAGGCTCTCCAAGATCAGAACATCGTTCGCCTTGGTATCGTGTCTGCTTTGTCGCATCGGTGGCTTCAACCCAGCGAAAACTTTCTCATTCGTCAAATTAGAATTCGTGTGCTTCTTTTTTATTTTATTTTTATCACTGGCTTTCGCATTCTCCCGATGCTTGCTCTTCTCTATTCCACTCTTCCCTCTGTTTCTTTCTCCTCCAGGGCGAGCAGAGGCTGTGTTGCAACCAGCATCTCTCCAGAGACTCTCGCCTTTACTGTAATACGTCTTCCACCCGCCTCGAGACAATAGATCAAAGAGATGGTGAGTGCGAGAACCAAGTCATTTCAAGGATTGTTAAAACCGTGGCGCTGCCACGAATTTCTTGCTCGACAGAAAAACCATTTGTAATCCATTGCTTTGCTCTGCCTCGTGCTGCTTTTTCTCTCGATACCCTTACACCTTGAATAACACCGCAATGTATACTTCGATTCGACACAATTCCAAATTTTATCTTTGTCATTCTATCTCGCTTTTGAGACTCCTGTTAAATTTTCTATCGTGACCACGATCAAGGAATACGCCAGATCCCAGTGCGGTAAAACAAAGGGCCAAGATTTATACGCCATAGAGCGGCTCAACGTTGAGAAATCGTCGTTTGATGGAAGAAAAATAATGGCGGCGTAAATTACATTTTCATGAACCCACTTTTATTATCAACTTTAGTCGTGACTACGAGGGTTGTAATGAATGATCGGTAACGTCATTCCTGTTAATCGACGATGCTATACATTATTTCTTAATTTCATGACATTATTTGTTCCTGTTTCTTCTATTTTTCCAATGACATGAAAACGAAAGAAATTCGAGATCAAATAGACTAATTGGATTATGGATAGAGGCTGCAGAATCCAAACAAGATTGATTTATGAAAAGACTTTTTCTCAAGACGGAGACAAGTCTTCATCGAAACTTGTTGGGCTATGATGGTAAAGAATCGTAATTTAATCTTAATTAGATTTTGAATAGACACGCTGTGAGGCTTTGCAGCGGAAAATGCTCTTTTCATCGGGACTGCCAACGCAAATTTATTCGCTTAACTCTATGAATAGTAACTTTGAGAAAGGAGAGACATAGCAAACGGTGGAAACGAAAGAACACAGAGAATGGGGAATAGAAGTGATAGCGGAAAATGACGAACGTGATGGACACAGAGGAACCATATGAAAAGTCTTATAAGCTGACTCAATTAGGATTAGCTTTTCGCTGCACAACGACTTTCTCGTTTCGCTAGGATCTCAACGTTCATCGGCTTAAGGATTTACCTAAGAATCTTATTGGAAATCGAGAGACGTTAGGATCGATTATTCTTCGTTCTCCTTTCATCTGTCTCTCTCTCTCTCTCTCTCTCTCTACCTCTCGCGGCTCATACTTTTTTCTCACTCTCGACATATATACAACGCGACTCAACGGACCGAAAGAGTCTACGTCTACAATCGAGATTTCTCGGTAAAGTCACGAATTCGTGACCCGTAGAGCTTCTTTCTACTGGGGAATAAGGCTGCCGGGTTATATAAAAATTTTCTTACATATAGATATTCGATTCCGCGAGCTCATTCCTCCGATTGCCATTTGAACGAGTTCTCAAACTCCAATTACTTTTTGTACTTGATAGTCGGATAGCGGAGAGTCATTTATTTTCCAATAACATTGTATAATTGATACGATCGTGCAAATTTTTATCGCATTCAACTTTACAACGATTCAGGACGATTTATTCTACTGCGTTGGAAATTAATTTCTGGAATCGGTGCCAATTCATATTGAAAACCGAGAAGGAACTTATGAAGCTAAGATTATAGATTTGTAACACTTCGTTTTCTAATGCAAACATCGACAAAAATTGGTTCCCGGTTGTTGTATTCATCAGCCCGTAGAATAAAATCTATAGGATTGCACACACTCAAGTAATTATTGCATTAAGACATCCAATGATTGGAAGACGTGGAAAAAATAAGATTCGTAGACCGGGAGACTGTCAATCGGAAGAAAAAACTTTGCGAACCTGAATTGGCCATTGTATTTTTATTCAAAATTGAAAAATAATCCAAATGCTGTTGAAATGAGCTGATGGTTTTAATCTTTTTTGGTACAGGAATGCCAAAGATTTTTTTTTTTTTCCAACACGTTTTATAAACCGGCTGACGACGAATTCTCGGAATGTTCTGTATAATTATTCAACTCACCGGGACACAGAATTGTAGCGATGTATTTGTATTAATTCGGGATCTTCGCAACGAATTTTGCACAATATATATAAGTTTCCAGCCTGGCGACTCATAAAGCTCGCGAATACAAGGGGATGTGCGCCAGTTGCAGTGACAGCTCGGTCGACAAGTTCAAAGCATTTCGCGCTCTGCTCTTCTCACCGTCGCGCTCTCTCACTCTTTCTCTCTCTCTCTCTCTCTCTCTCTCTCTCTAACTGTCACGTTTGCAATGTCTTCTGTGTATCGTTCTCACTTGCGTTTCAGTGCCGTCAAATTTCCACTCAATTCGTGAGGTTCATGGAAATTGTTCGGTCCAATACTTAACTATACGTCGATACACATCACACTGCATCATTGACGACAGTAGATTATACGTGAGCGATTCGGCGTTTGTTAGTTGGTGCGAATCGGATGTTCGCCCGACGTGATTCGCGCGTTTCTGCTTTCCTGTTAAAGGACTTTGTCAACTAATCCACTGGAGTTTCTGCCTCCCTAGCAGTCGTCGAATCTCTATGCTCCGATAAATTCAAAGATCAAAGGTCAGCAAACGTGGAAATGAACGCGTGCCAATCGAGACTCTTCACCGCGTTTCGGGTTAGTTCATCGCCGTGTCTGACCACAGCTTGAAACTATCGGTTCTAACTACTTCCGGCTCTCTTGTTTGATCAAAGTCATCGCGCACCCTCTCAAAAGTTTCATCCACGAGTCTTCGTTTCGTTCCGCAATTATCGCACTGCTCGTTAGGAGCTCAACAGACGTGAAATGCATCGATATATATATTTTTTTTTTCCAAACATCAGACCCGGCCACATTTCACAAGAGCGTGAAAAGAGAGAGCCAGAGAGGGAGCTGGAGAGAGCAAGGGAACGCGCGGAAGACTTCTCCACTCCGTGGGAAAACATGTCAGTCTTAAAACTTTGTGTAGGATCGGTGAAAAAAACTTGGGCCATAAATTTCTCACAACCTGTGCATTTGGCAGAACTTCCTGTTGGCGTGTATGGATAGTTAAAGTTTTCCTGCATCGATCATCCTGTGTGATTTTTTACCGTTGCTTGCGCAATGCACTTTGTGTCCCTCGTGCATTTACCAAATCCCGGAGTTGAATTCCTCTGAGGAATCTGACGAAATTCTTCTTTTCCCATTATTTATTTTCATCCAAAAGGCACACGTCGCCGTTACGTTTGCAACGAATTAGAAACGATCGCTTGACGATTAAATAATTCGTTGGATAGCAATGTTTTGAGGTTTCCCCTTCCATTAGTTCAATGATCATCATTGCTTCAAAGTTGTGACACTATTTACATAAAAGATATACCGAAGAAAAAAGTTTTTCGAAAATCCTGATTCACATCCTGCCGGGATCCTAATCGTTGATGTAGGGAGCGGTTTAGGGCCAAAGTTTTCATGTACCGCTGTGCAAAGTTCTCGATGTCGGTACAACTTTTGTGAAACATCGCTATTGGGTTGTACTAGAAGGACTGAATCAATGGACCGAAGGCAGTGAAGACGTTGAGTGTGAAGATCAGGGATGTTGTTGAAGCAGCGCGGTAACGTTCGTCTGTTAAGGGTTAATGGCGGGTTGTTCAAGCGGCTTCTGATTATCAACAGGAAGGCGCCACCGGGCTTCCGGTATTAACAAGCCCCACAGCGATGAATTAGGGTTGATGTCTACCCTTGAATATGCTCTTGATGTAACATTAGCGAGGGGGCTTTGTTTAACAACACAGTGAATTATGAAAAAAGTTTAAGCATCGAGCGTTATTTGCTTTTGTAGAGTTTCAAAGCCAAGACACTCAAGGCGTAATACGACGCGAGTTATTTAACTCGTTATCCTGACTAATTGCCATTATTTGATCGTTAAACAATTTTCAATAATTTAGGCAACGAAATTGGTGAATATAGTTTAGGAATAGCGTGAAAATAACTTGGTGAACGTGTTCACCAGACCAAGGGTAACCGAGATCCAATTAAACCTAAGTTTCCAGTCGTTTTCGACCAGTGCCGCGGTATATCGATCCAACCGCAAAGTTTACCCGAGTGAGAGCGAGAGTAACTAATGGAGAGACTTACGTTGAGAGCGGGGAATCTTATAGCGAGCAAGACTAGCTACTGTAACTCATAGGACTTCCGGGCTCTTGGTTCGTCACCTTAACGCCCAAGAACCCCCTCGCTGAACCCTTCGCCGTCGTCTTCGTCGTCAACGCGGCGTTGAACCTCTCAAGTTACTCGAGGTTGCACGCAAAACACGACCGGCACGAAACATCGCAAGGGTCTTCGCTACTCTTCCGTCACTTGTCTCGCTCTCTCTCTCTCTCTCTCTCTCTTGCTTCCTCACACTTTAGATTCTCGTATACTCTACTCGCATCCGTCACCGAGCTTAACTCTCTCTCTCTCCTGTTGATGCCCTTGTCACCCTCCTTCCTCCTAGTCTTGAATAACGAGATACACACAGTCGCAGGACCAACTTCTCTAACGAAATATTCGAATAAATTGTTCCAAAATATTCGAGAATAAACACACAGCGGTAACCAAACAATGTTGTAAACGCTGGCAGTTCAAACTTGCCAACTCCCGGCTTGAAAATTTTCCTCACTGTTTCAAGTTCGTTATTTCGCAAACTGCGACATCGTTTCTCAGCGCGGACAAAGTTCCGAACACCAAACACTCGTTCCAATTATTCCATTTTTGAATATTTTTCGTTTCAACTATCAAACATACACTCATCAGTTTGATGCTTTTCGAAAAATTCAAAATACATTCGCCAATATTTCCTCCAGGATAATGTAGCGAGTACTGGTTTGACTGATTCGGTTACGATTATTTATGGACATGCCGTTTAATTGGATTTCTGAGAAAGGAAAAAAGGTATCAAGTGTCTGCGCAATGAACTGCTTCATTTGATTTTTCATTTTCATACCAACTACTTTATGCCTCGTATATATGCACGGATTCGAGTATTTTTTTCCTACCTGACAAGTCTCTTTTACTTTGCGACGAGCACGATTTGTGGCCATGCAGCAAGAAGGGTTTCGTGTCCTCGATAGAATATCCCAGTTGAAGAGACGGAGAGAGGGAGAGAGAGAGAGAGAGAGAGAGAGATAGAGATGCTGAACGAGCGATTCTCGTCGTTTACTCCACGTTTTCCGTACTCCAAGCACGTAGTCGGCTTCGAATTTATCTTCGACGGGAGTAACGCGATTGGCCGTTGAAAAACATTATTTACCTTGGTAATTATACCGCACAATCCTCGATGCTGGAAGAAAGTGGGAAGAGTGGAAAGACGCGACAGAGTAAACGAAAGATGCGAAAAAAGGATGCATGAGACTGAGCAGGCTATTTGATACTTCGCGAAAGGGCAGGAGAGGTAGAGAGGGGGGGTGGGGGGGGGCTTGTCACGGCTCTGTATGCATGAACAAGCAACAATTTTTCTTTCCATGTCTCGCTTGTATTCTACTCGTTGCATGGTCATCAACGAAGACACGACAGAAAATCGTGAACCAGCTGCTTTGTTATGTTTCTTGTCGTACAAAATGTATATACAAAATTATAATTCTCCCATGATTTTTTCTCGCCTCTCGCACACTCTCGTAGACTAATTACTTTATAACGGCTCGACGAAAGCCACAATCTTTTTCCCCAGTTCAATCTTCTTCTGATACGTATTTTATTTCCTTTGCTGGGAAGGCAGAAAATTGAAATATAAAATTATTTCTGATTTCGTGCGCGAGTTCGATCTCCATCTCATTTTTCCATCACATCTTTTATTATTTCTCTCTCTTTCGCTTTATAATTCTACAAAGTGATACTGCTGACTCGGCTTTCCGATGCTGTATAGTTTTTTCCGTCTTATATTGGTGTTGAAAGTGGGAAGGAAGGAAGAGAGCGACGGTCTGAGTTAAAATCCGACAAAGTATCAGAGAGTATCGGAATCGATCGATCACTATTTCCGGAGGAGTTTCCCCTTACGCCGCTCCTAAAGTCGCAAGGACGTCTCGGGTTTCAATTAAGGGTTACAGAGAATGCATCGCGCGACGAGGAGGAGAGCTAGCCGCCCTACTCGACGGGGAGAGCCCGCAGTCGGGGATAAAGATTGCATTTATTATCCGGCCCGGGTGAGCGTGATCTTTTTTCTCTTTCGTCTATTTCAGAGCTCTATATGAGTATATACAAGCGTGATATGTACTTGGAAAAAAATCACTATAGGTATAGTCTAGTAACTTTTACTGGCCTGATGGCTGTTGAAAATTGTCTTGGCTACGGTCCAGACGGGCGCTAGCTCGACTCAGACCATCGACGAAATGAGAATATAATCGAGTCCACTTGAAGTAAAGAACAAGTTGAATAAGCCCCAAGAGCCATCCACGTGCTCTCGTTCTGAGTAATAATATATCTATTAACTCTGGGGTAATGTGCCAATCGTAAATTTTATAAATTGTCGATCTATAGAGGGTACAAAAAATCATGCAACTCTGGACATCTAGGAGAACAATACGATGGTTAATTTTGAGGGACGATTTTTTGAAGGAATCATTACGTATATTGACTGTTTGCTGTTTGCTATATACATTGTTTCCAAACATTCTGTTCTGGTTCGGGAAAAACTTTGCTTATTACTTTCCTCGAAATGATTATTACGAGGAGCCTCTTCTGCTCAATGCCAGGTCGTATACTGTTGGCATTTGTCGTAGAGTTATAAACTTTATACCAAAAGGTGGGCAACGGAGGGATTTACAGGAGACGTAGGCAAGCAGGCTAGCTTGTCATGTTTCACATGGTATACAGCGAGAAGAACAAACAGTTCTCGATGAATTCATGGACTCGGCTGCCTGCCTAGGGGCCGAAGATTTTACAGTTGCTCGTCGTGGTTCTCGTACATAAAAAAGAATATCCTGGAAAACAAGAAGACGCGAAAGTTTTCACAAAGGATTCTCCGGAGCTTTTTCATTCATCATTCTGTCCTCCACTTTTTTCACTCTTTGCGGCAATTAGAATCTTGACTATTTTTTGCTTTTCTCTGTATTCCTTCGTGTACATTCTGTTCCGCTGGGCAAATTGCAAAGTAAGAAGAAAAAAGTAGTCGTTATGAGAGAATGCTGACCGCACAATGGCTCATTGCGTCATATATATATAGCAATATCGCATTTATATACACACTCGAGTGCAAAGGGAAAAAAAAAGAAACTTTTTTCACAAACGTCACCACTCGGCTATTATAAAGACCGATGGTTGTTGTATGGCTATAGTGGATGGTGGGCACCCAACAACGATTAGGATCCTATGAAGGACCCATGCGCGGACAACTTTCCCTCCTGGCTTCCTTCGTACATCCTCCGGCTGGATCATCATTAGTCGGCGTGACACGCCCTCTCTCAGGCCTTCTTTCGAAAGAGAAATAAAGAAGAAACGAATGCGCGTAACGATTGGAAAGCGAGAAACCGGCAGTAACAACGTGTAACAGCAATCGTTTGGTCGACGTACTACATAATACTATGTGAGCTTTATCTACTGTACACACATGTATGTAGAAAACTTGTGAAGTCTCTCAGATATTGCGGGACGGAGGGACCCGATGAAAAGGCAATTAGCCGAATGAAAATGTAACACGAGACCGCACGTGACTTTGGACTAACCCTCGCGTGCCTGGTGCGTGCGAGAAAGCGTGCCCTCCTCCTCCCTTGCCGCGCGAAACGTTCATGTACATCAGGAGAGCCAGAAAATACTCCAGCATCGAGAGGCTCTCTCCTAAAGCGCCCGAGCTCAAGCTCACATCGAGACAACTGCAGCACGAGTTCCCCTTCTCGTAATTGTCACTTTGTCAACGAATATCCCCGAGGGTTATTCCGACAGCCGTGTGAGAGTCTCTCTGTCTAATTGACGCGAAGAGCCGAAACCAGCGTGACTCCAGAGACGGGCAGAAACGTCAAAATTCCGTTTTTTTTTTCATCAATTATTCCTGCCAGTATTTCGTGATTCGAATACGATTTTTTTCTCTTTCAATAAAAGCCGAAAAAGAATCAGCCAAGTCTTACTTTTAGTTTGCGGTTTCATCAAAGAATAATGCGCGCGCTTTTCGATCGATAGAATTTTCACTTCGCTAAAATTAAAGCTCTGCCGTCAATAAGACGAAAGCTTGGTATTGAAGAGATTTCTCTATAGATCAGCAGCCCGGTGGAGCGATTCGGGGGCAAGAGCAAAGTTCGGTAAAGGAAATCAAGCGTGATCGAGAGATCAGGCGGGTCGAGGTTGCCCCTTCGCGAGAATGCTCAATCTCTCTTTTACATTTACATTCTTACGCGTCGCCGTCGCTCGTTCAATCGCTTCTTGTTTCCTATCGTCTCGTCTTCCTCTTATTTTATGTATTACACACACGAACGTATACAGTTGTGTACACAAACGAAAAATGTGAAGGGAAGAGTATGAAACTGTCTCTCTATTTCGCCCCCGTCGTTGGTACGCTTCGTTAAAACACGTTCTAACTAAAGGGTAGATATTTCCATCCCCTTTCTCTTCCCGGTGTCTCGGATGCTCGTTACCTTGCTGTCTTGTTTTTTTTTTACTTCTCCGAGCTCCTCAGACTAGTCTTCTTACTTCCTTCCGTTCGCCTTTTCCTTCCTCCCTGTACTTTGCCCCGATATAACTACAAAGGCTCATCCAGGAAACCCATGCGCACACCGATGAGTTGAACACTACAAAAAAAAGCGTCTTTTCAACTATTAACTCTTCGGATATTCGGAACAATGGCTCGAACACGAGAAAATTCACGAAATGAAAGTTCTGTGTGTAGCGCGTACATTTTCTTAAAAAAAAAAAAAAAAAAAAAACCCCAATCGAAAAGAAACAAGAAGTTTCTCTTCCTCCCTCTTCCTGTGCACCGCTTCAGCCCCGTCGTCCTTTCATCGCAGGACCAAGGCAGTGCCTTGAGATACACGAGGAATGCAAAGGGGATATGAGAATTCTTACTTCCTCCTTTTATTCTCGCGATATACGACGTACAGTTATACTTTGCTGTATGATATCGAGCCTAGATATATGCACGTGTATCGCTGAGACACTACTGGTCGCGAAAGTGAATAGAGAAATGAGAAATAGGAACGTAGGAGGATATACGAGGAGAGAACGAAGAGATCGTTTCTTATAAGAAAATAAGGGAATAGGAATGAACGCAACAGGAGGAGACGATTTATATATATACGTATATTTCTTTTATAGGTCCAGGAGTAATGCGGAAGGGTGTGCTTCCTTCAGAGAATCAGCCTGCAACGGAGGTGGCCGTTTTATGTCCCGTTCTTCCTCTTTCTTTCTCATCTCTCTGTTGCAAAACCCGGGCGCAATGGGAAAAGTGCCGAGGGTGGATCAATTGAAGGTAATCCCTCGAGTAGAGTCCCTCGCTTCGCGAAGCATGAAATTCTTCCTGCCTCTCCTCCCGAGGGTTCTCACGAGGAAAGCTCCCTTTTTAAAGATCTCTGTATATCTATATATCTCTACGGAGCTCGTATATATATATATATGTATGTACATTTGCCACACGGCAACTGTCAGTCGCGAGTATCTACCTATCTATCCATCTCCTATACGGATTGGTATCTATCCCGTCGCGGGGACCGATCTACTCGCATCCGTTCGTCGATGCCCGAGGCCAGTTCAGGTCTGACTTGATCTCCTACTTCTTTTTATCTTCCTTTTCTTCAGCCAATCGGTTCTTTGATATACCTTTGGGCTAATGTCTCTTCTATTCTTCTCGCGCTTCTCACTTATGCTTCTTGTCTAGTGCTTCCCATCTTCTTCGCTCTTACTGTCATCTAATCGTTCTCGTTATCCCTCTACCGTCGAGCGAACGACGCTCGCTATATATTGAAGGGATCGAAGCTGCCGCCTTAATTCGAGCCAATTACACCGACCGTTCACGATTTAATTTCAACCGGCACTCTTATTCCCCAAGAGAACTGCGGTGCACTCTCCAAGTAATTCATTCGGATGCCAAGATTTTTGTGTCCATTATTGGTAAAAACATCGTAATTCAGCGTTTATTCTTTGGCTACGACTTTTATGAAAGTGTAATCGTTGTAAGTCGTAGTTTGGGGGAAAAATTTCAAGTTAACACAAACTCACGATAGACAGGACGCACCGTAGACACTAGACGTGTGTTTTCAGTTTGAGTTTGTTCGGCCGGACTTCCGCCAAGACTCCGCGCTATCGCCGGAGCCCAAGTGAGAGAGGGAAAGGAGGAAAGAGATAGGATTCACGAGAGAGGCGCCAGACATGATAGGATCGCGCCTTCGGTATCGCTCGTGTATGTATTTTGTATGCATATGTACAATCACCACGTGTTTCCACTTTACGTGTCCACGCGTACAAGAGAATGAGGCAAAACGTGCTGTACCGAAGTATACTCCGTAGGAAAGAAAAAACGAGAGAGAAATAAGAGAACGAGAACTCTCCACAGCCTCGCAATGGACGCTCCAGGAATATCATTAAGATTCCGTGGGTTATACTTTATACCACGATGGCACTTGGAAGAGTCTCGGCACAACTTCGCCAACAGAGGCGTATCGTCATCGTGACCGTCTCATATTCCTCCTTCTTTCGCCACATTCCTCTATACCTCCTCTGCGTCTCACCGGGAACAATAAATATTTATGCATCGACTATGCAAAACCTTTTCTATCCTATGTACAATAATCCATGCACACACACGCGCAAAATATATATCTATCGTAAATATACACTGGGCCGTATAAGTGCATATCAAACGTATGGGTTACGTGCAGGATTTTATGCGAATATATTTATACGCAGAAAAATGAAGGAATCAATAGAAAAACGTTTCGACTTTTTTCCATTTCCGTTGAAAATAAAATCCACTACATTTGTACATGAAAACTTCTTTTTTTTTTCATTGTTATGTAAAGGCAAGGACTTGTGAAAGGGCGAAATATATAGAAAGGGGCGTCGAATCGGCATATATGGTGGAAACTATGACAAGACTCTCGGGAAACCTTTCGTCGAGCGACAATAACGTCGTGACACTTTGCAAGAAAGTGAGATAGAAAGTTCGAGATTCCGTATCACAGTTACATGCAAGCGGAAGAAAGATCAACACGTAGTAGCGAATCTCATCGACAACTATGCTTTTGTGGGATATCGAATCTTAACGAAAATCATCAAGTTCATTTTTATTCACTGCTCTTCGTATTCGTTAAATATTGTAAAAATGAGATGTGAGGCTAAAAATAATTGTTGCTGTCTATAGTAGAGGTTCTACTGTATATAGAGAGGGTTTGCCGGCGTTAAGGAGTCGATCGCTGGTACAGGTCGTCAAGAGACAGAAAGAGAGGTGACGACGAGAAGTAGGGATTCTCCACTCGCTGAATATGGAGAGAAATCCGCCGGTCTGTCGATCGCGACCCCCCTTAAACGACGTGCATTCAACCGTCGTTCCCGTTGTCATGGAAATCGAAGGACACGACTTGGTCTCGTCCTGTCACCTCGTATAATAAATACTGTCTACATACTGCATATCTATATGACGTTATATACGCCATTGAATTATGTAGGTACATATTTAATTTTTCATTGAATCTATCACCAGTGTTGGAAAAATTATGACTTTTATATAAAAAAAAAAGGGGAATTGTGGCCAAAAGTCGTACGAGGGTAAAAACGAAAAAAAAATTGAAACTGAAATCCAAAATCACGTTTTTCCAAGCAATGAAAATCAAACTCACCAACATTTTACACATTTCTTGTTTGATTTTCTTGATACACGGCCTTCCCCCCAGTAAGCGGTGTCATTGAAATTTCAGGAGTAAATATCCGAGATCTAATAGTGATAAAGTGGATCAATTCAATTAGCAGGGTTAAGCCGGGAACAAAAGAGAAAAAAATCTACGGCATTCGCCTGGATATTTTTATACGTTGCTTATAAATGGTATAGCGAAAAAAAAAAAAAAAATTTAAAGTAGGCAGGAGGTATTGATAATTACTGAAAGTGCTCTTTTACGAGATGGTCAGGAGATTCCTGCAGATATGGAGCGCCCTTCCGGATTAGCTGTGATACTTATTCTCGCAAAAGCCCGTCTCGTCGGTATCGCCATTCCCAAAGGATATGATCGTGGCAAGAATTTCGAATCGTGAAGAGTCAATGGTGTTTCGAGGAAGAGGAAATGGAGTATATGGTGGATTAATTTTTTTTGCACCCCTGAACAAATGAAAAAGCATGGGAAGCGTGAAAGTTTGAAAAGGATTAATTCTGGCAAATGATAGTTTGTTTTACATCCATAAAATTAAACTCGAAACGTTTGAAATTGCATAAAATTTCAATATTCCTTTGTTTCATGAAATCCTGTGGCTGCGTACTAGTGAATGGATTATTTTCATGCGTGCAATTGTTACGTAGGATTCCACATACGCCCCGATCCAATTCAACGCATAATCTTATTCGCGTAATCTGTTTTTCATGAAAATCACTTTCGCAATCAGTGCTTTCCCCGACGAAGAGAGTTAGTGGGTTTTTCGAGAGGGCAGAAAGGGATTGGGAGTATATCAAAAAGGTTCACGGATGAACGGCTGAACGAGCAATTACGTTGTTTCGTCGAGCAACTTGAGAATTTTCCAGGCTCATCGTATTGCGCCGCCATCACTTTTATCCTCGGGAATTTTTTTTTCAATATATGTGCGGGTAATAAAAGTGTACGTCAGAGAGAACCACGCCACAAATCTTATGTGTTAGATGAGAACATATACATCGATACATGTTCATCATATTTTAATACACTCACAGGCATTTCTCTTCATTGCATTTCCCTGCTGGAGCTCGACCCCGCCACTTTCTATTTTCAACGAGCTTCGAATATTTTATTCGCGTACTCAGCTCGAAAAAGTGCAGAGTATGAGAAAGCGATGTGATGAGGTGATTCAAACATGAGGGTTTTGATGCTGGCAAAAGACTTTGGAAATATAGTAACTCGAGAAGTTGCGGTATAGGCGAAGGAGGCCTCAAAAAAAGCCTCAACTTCTTACCTCGATTGGCTCTTCTTCTTTTGTCTCGTCTCATTATGATTATTATTACTGTTATTATTATTATTATACTTGCGTCTCACACGTTCTCACGTTCTTTCGGTCGATCTCTCTTTTAGCCCGCAGCTTTTTCACCACTCTTTCTTTTTCTTCGAGTTTGCTGCTCCACAAGCTTTCTTTCTGTACGGGTACAGAACGGAGACCTGAACGAGAAAACGCAACTTCCGTATACTTCGAGCAATCCAACACCATCGACGGAAAGTGGGGAAAAGCATGGTATACACACTCATACGTGTACCAAGAGTATATAACCCCTATCTCTGGAGTTTCCACGTCAAATATGGACCCACAGATTCACAAGTGTGGCTTCTCTCGGAGAGCTTGGCAGCTAGCTTCGCAGATCGTTATATATGGTCCTCGTGACGTGTGCGAGTCCGAGATATATTTTCATATACAGGGTGATTCAGAAAGACTTCCCGTCCGGGTAGTTTTCAAATTGTAGGCAATCGAATTTGAGCTTTTCAGCCAATGAGAAGGTCGCTTGCCGCCATGATGTACGACTCCTCAGTGTCATCTGTCATAGTGGCTAAAACTTTTTTCTTTTCGTTATTGTAAAAAAGTCTTTTTCAAATTACGCTCATGGAAGAATATCGAAAATAAAAAAAAATACCGCAACAGTTTTTTTCACATCCACGAAAATCAAGTGCGGCGTTTATTTTGTTCCCAACATATGGTTTCATTTCTTACTTTGTTTTTTATCTGCCTCGGAAAAATATATTATCTGTCTTGAAAATGGACTGTTTTGGGAAAGGAGGACAACTGCTGCGTTCGAAATGACAAAATTATCTTATCGTTCTGATACTATTGAATGGAAAACGTTTGACTGGTTTCCACAAATCTGGATTGATGAGATAAAAAATGTAGAGAGAAACAGCACAGAGAGTGGGAAAAGTGGGGAGGGGTGATACGATGATCGAGGAAATATGATCCAGTACCGACTGGAATCATGTGAATGAGGATGCTTTTCGACGACGCTCTCACAATCGTACGCGTCCAAGTTATTTCTCGATTCATCGATAGCTCGTGCGCTCCGAAGTTGTTAATTGCAGATATTAACACAGTGGTTTCCGGTTTGGCGCCGGTGTGAGATCCACGCAATTTCTCTCGTCCTCATCGTTCTCGTTATTCCTCTCCAATTCTCCATACAATAGGGTATATATGTATATCGTCCGATTTTATAATAGCAATAGCGTTTTACAACCCCGAAAACGCTCTCGCCCAATCTCCGTGGCGTCCGTTTTCGTCGCTGCCACGGCAACCCGAATTTCTGTACTCCGCGGGGCATTGTCGTCGCGTCGGAGAGTCGACAATTCAATGTGTGTGATTCGATTCCCGATATACGAGCGTAACGAAACTGCATTTCAACGTCCCGGTCTTCCCTCCTCCGCCACCATCGCTCACAGTATTATTTCTGCCTGTGTACGCAATATTTTTCTTTTATTCAAAATGCCATTTTACAAGTCATGGATCTCGTAGGTTTACGCCTTTTCGTAAGTAATTCTTGTTCGTTAGCACATAACTGGAGAAAAACTCGCGCGGGTCCAATCTCATAACGAACTCTGTATGTTTTTGTAATTTAGACTCCGCTCATACCGCAATTAAACTGCACCAGTTCTCATCAATACTTTCTCACGAAAATAACTTTACTCGTTAACCGGCATCCCAATATTCATTATTATTATTATTACTGTTATCAGTGTGCATCATTGTTATCATTCGGATAATAACTGTTGAGTGGAAAATACTTTTGCCAAGTATATACTGCATTTAGTGTATAACTAATTGAAAAAAATTCCATTAACACCGTTCCAATTTGCGCAGTGTCGATTATTCGTCGAGGAAGCGACTCATAATGAAATTTATTTGCAGTCGACGGATTTTTATATGCTATTCAATCAAACAAGGGATCATGAGGGATATAATTAATTTGCACTTCGTCAATAAAACGGTATTTTCAATCGCTTCATTCTCGATCCAAATTTAAAAATACTACAAATGCTGATCGTTTCCTCTGTGCTCCGAACATGCGACTGATAATGCGTATATGGAATAACGGAATAGTCGAACATTTGGCGGTGATCGCGTCAAGATACCCGTGCGGTAATTCGAATTTCAAACAGTCTGGCGAATCTCTATTGTCTCGTTATACGTGCGACGTATATAATTGCATCGGAGGATCTATGGTACAGTTTACCTCCAGCTTTTCCCTCAACAGCTGTATGCTTACAACAGCCGTAGTGCGAATAACGCTATTACGTTTAGGCGCGCACGGGCGTATATTTGCTGATTTTGTAATTATTACATATTCGACTATGAATTGACGTCTGGATATCCGAAAGATCAAACTTCGAGAATGGTTCATAAAACGAAATAAATTATCGAACATTTTCGAAGGAATTTCGAAGATTAATAAAAATGATTGATCGAAGCAGCAGTCGCTTAGTTTGCGAAAACGAAGAAAAAACACGCAAGCACTTTTTTTCGTACTAGCACGGAATTAATGGAGAGTAAGCATGCTTGAGGTTGCATAAAAAAAATATTCAGTTGTGTGAGAGAGACGGGCGCTCGTCGTGGATCGAAGAGCGTCCAACCTCCTGTCTTTAATCCGTATCTTCGCCTTCACGCTTGGATAGCTCCGTCGTGGCAGAATAGTTATTAGGGGAAACTTCCTCTCGTCTCTTCGCGGTGCCCCATCCTCGCGCTTTCCTTCTCCCTTCCTCATCCGCTCTTTTCTCATCTTCCGTACATCACAGGTTCCCGGGCTATGCTATCACCACTTCTCCACGTAAACTCGCTCCGAACTTTCGAACGTCTCACGTAGACCGTGAAATCTGTCCTCTCTGCTTGCACGTCGATCTTCCGTCGTCCAAAAGTCGTTTCAGGGAGGGCTTCTTCCACCTTCTTACTCTTTTTCTCTATCCCTCGCGCGCTCTCTATTCCTCCTCTCTGTATCCTCAGTCTATATAGTATTTTCTTTACCTTCGCACTCATGTACGACACTCTCTATGCTCCTATTAGGTTTACCTGGAGTTGCGACAAAGTGTCTCATGCACGCATCATCGTTTTGCATTTCCGAGCCATATTCCATACACTATCTACGTTATCAATTCGGCTCGTAGATGCAGCAAGTCTCGACACTGTTTAATCACCCCAAAGGAAGGTATCGCGGCAAAGGGACAAAGGGTTCCCCGTCGTTCTACACTGAGAAAAAAGTTTATTTATAATAAAGAAATATATTCAGTTGAGTCATGACGATCAAATTTCATATAAGCATTTCCTTCAAGATAATCGTTTGTTCAATCGCTTTTATGGTCATCAAATTCATTTGCTATCAAGAAAGGTTACGTTTTATCACGAGATTCATCATGTATTAACTATTAACAAGTGTTTATTCCAGACAATCGCGGGAGGATTCAAGAACATCTATCTCGCCATATCGAACTTTACGTTTGTTAGCAGTGAATAAATCCCGGTACATATCAATAAATCGTTTTCTCAGTGTATGAGTATATTGATGTTTTTTGTTTAACTCCAATACAATACTGCCCAGGAGAAAGCGTACTGAGAAATTTCAGTGATGAAGAAGTTTAAGGGTTTGGGTGCCTTTTAGGTGGAAATCTAATCGGATAGAACAGCTGATTTATCGCAGTGCCATACTTCCCCGTCGTCTCGTGTCCCGGGAAGCAAAAGGTATATAACAGGTTTCCATAGAATATACCAGCACAACCACGTGCCCGAAAATGTATACACGTATAGGGATAGTCCTCTCGTCGGGATTTAAGAGCAGTGTTTGGGGGCTGAAAGGATGGGTGACGTTTCGCTCGGTGCGAGCGGTCCTTAGTACGGCGACAAGGCCGGATTTACGCCGACACAAGCACGGGCAATTGCCCAAGGCTGGTGTATATCGGGGCAAGAGGAACTCTAGCAAGGGGTACAGAATTTCCGGAAGTAGATGAGAGCGGTCCACAGCTCTGTGACGTGTATATGTAATAGAATACGTTCACTGGCGTTGCTTTTGGGATTTCGCCACGTTGAACCGACGAGAGAATCGTGTCGTCGCTCTCCCGTCGACTCGGAAAATTGGATTCAAGCCGAACCACAAGGCTATATAGCTTCGACCTGTACACTTAACGTTTTGGGCCAGCTTTTCAAAACTCCCCCTTTCGCTCTCTATTATCTCTCGACGTAAATTAGTTCTTGAGCGGGGACATACGTCGCTCAGTTTCCGATTATGACAACAATATCACCAAATATTTTCGCTGTAGTTTTGAAATTTCACCGTTATACAAATTCGTCGCGATAAGTAATGAGCGAGAAGACATTTTTTGTCATCATTTTAAAAAAGTTCGTACAAAGACGCGACTTTATTTATTTTTAATTTATGCATCGATTCGATAAGTGAAATTTGACCTCAATAAACTTGTTATGAATTCGTCTTGAATTCTAACCGAAGAATAATCCTAGGACCCTGTCCTGTGGCTTCATAGTTCCTAAAACAAGTTCAGTCTTGTCTGTTTTTTTCGAGAAAACGGAAAAGAAGAAAAAATGGTTGAAATTGTACTCTGGTAGAGGTTAAAGAAAAAAAAAACTGTTCGGTACACGTCGGTACGGCTTAACACAAACCTACTTGTTCGTTTCGAGCTGCTTTCTCCTGTTTTTTGACTTCGTTGCTCGATCCTCGTGTCAATGAGGGGCATGAGTGGTTTTCCAATAAAAAATAATACGAAAGAGAATGATAATGTGATGAATAAAAGTACGCAAGTTGAGAAAGCACGGATGTAGCGGAATGCATTGGAGTTCTTTGCTCGAAACTTGATAGTCTCATTTCGCGATCCCATTAACTCTGTTTGTTTCACAAATTTGACTAACTCTGGATAGTCAACGTTAAACGAGTCGCATTCATGAGCTTTCATATTGAATCTGAAGATCAAGTGGCTTTACGTAATAACAACTATAAAAGTCTTCGATTCACATTTTCAAGTGTCGCGCTGATTCAACGGACTAAAAATAAAGAGACAGGATTCTATCGGATGAAATAAAAATTTCGTCGAGAATGAGTTTGCTCAAAAGAAGGGGAGAGACAAAAATTAACCGCGAGTAGTTATCGCTCTTAATTAATTATTTTCAAATGTTGGAATTGACCGATGCTTGGAGCAGATTTTCAACGAACAGCTGGTTAAATAGACACAAGAAGTAGACGAAAATAAAAACGAGAATGTGACATTGTGTGTAAGTGGGAATTGACCCGGGGGCTAATCAGGCCTGTCGGAAAAGGAATGAGATGGGAGAGTTCACGTCCGATAATTTCGTGCCGCGGAAGCGTAACGAGTAGTTTACATGGACAAAGAACAATTAATGCGTGTGCCCGCGGTGTTGGACGAGAGGCACGAGGGGAAGTGCAATCGTGAGCATGGATTGCCTGGATTCACAGCTTCGGCTCGAACCCGTGACGAAGAGAAGGATAAACTAAAACGAGAGAGGAAAAGAGAGAAAAGAGCGGGAGAAAAGCTCGAGCGCTGTAATATATTCCGTACCTGAATACAGTTGTATGCCTCGTACACACGACACATGGTCCATTACGAATTAATGTAGCATTTCACGGTGAATTAATTACACGCAGCGAACTCACGAGTGGCTCTTCAGCATCAGTGCGGATGAGAGCGGGTTGCGGAGGGTACGTTGAGAGAAATAAGGTTTGCCGGCGGTCCGGAATCCCGGCTGAGTCACCGAGCCACCGCATCGGGGTACTCGAGTACCAAATCGTTTTAATGGAACAACTGTTACCCCTGTGCAAAGCTAAAAGAGACCTCCGAGCACTAAAGACTTCTCGAGAGTTTCTGAGTATCAAAAGAAGGATAAGAGCGAGCACGGGTAAGAAAAAATAGCGGAACAGACTGGCGAATGTTTCATTGATAAAAATATCTCGTTACATTTATATCGCGAATGAAAATTTCATTTTTCAGAATAACGACCAAATAGAATCCAAACTTTTTTAGCTCGAGGATAAAATCACACGGAAAGCAAGCCTCAAAATTGAGTTTAACGCCAACGAACCAAAAATCTCGCGCATGTTTGTGGTGTCTCGCACCATGTGGACGTTTTTTTTTTCAACTTTTTACACATTTTTTTCGCTCCCTGTTTTCTGCATTGGTGTACAACGAGGACGCTATTTCCTATAGTGACCGTACAGTGTGTTGCTGCTGCGCGACTATTCATGGAGGTGGAAGCTCGCGCCTCGTTCCGCTTTTTCGATTTATGACGCAATCAGATACCGCGGAGCACGGAACTGACCATAAAACATGGGAAACTACGTTGTCACCCCCAACCCTTGCTCCTCCATCACGCGAAAGAGTGCAGAGTCCCACGCTCTCCTCGTTGCGGAGAACGTGCCGTGTGTTGCGCCACCCTTGGCACACGGAGCCAGTACCGACGACCGCCACCAGGAAAAACGATTCGATCGTTAATCCGTTTGTGCAAAATACGTTCTCGGCAACCACGAGACTCTCTGGGCTTTCTATACATATATGGGCCGCTCTGAAATCCAATATATATATACGTTCACCGATACATAAATATCGATTAGGGTCCAACGACAACGGCGTAACTTAGACTATTTACTACGTAAATTAACGTCGCTCACGTCCCTTTTGACGGGCACTGTATGCACATGAAATATGCACGGTCTTGGGTGTATGGGTCTCTTGAGTCAAATGATTTTTATCCCTCGTACTTCCGTTTTTTTCTTTCTTATTTTTCGAATTGCAAAAAATATATTTCTCTGAGGCGAATTTGCTGATATTATAAATTATGGGAATTAATTTACATTGTAAGGATCGGACTGGCCTCGAGTACCCCATAGATACACGTTGACGTCGCTATTGTTCCCCCGGATGTATCCTCCCTTTGCTATAAAGAGTGTGATGCTGCATCATACCCGTTACAACGGAGAATTTCTGGTGTAAAATATCGACGAAATTTCCAGCGTAATACAACGATGTATTTTGTAATGAGCGATGAGGAAAAAACATTTATTAAGCTTATTCTCTTTCCGTAGAGAGGATCATCGTTTTTGAGCTCTCCTACGGTTTCGTGGATAAAAATTACATCACGCATCGGACTTGTTGGACGTTTCATAATTTATCGTTTCATTTAATTCTCCTGCTTGGCCAGGAGTTTCTCTGGGTATAACCGAAGTTGCAAAAATACATTTATCGTTTTATTTGGTGGCTGAGCGAAAACAAAAAAAAATGGTTCAGAGCTGTAAAAATTTACTCCGAGTTTAAATAAACGGGACGTCTATTTCCCCACAGTGAAATTTCGTGAATTCAATTTCTCCCTGTCAGTGAATTCGTTTTATTCATTTCGAAAAAAAATCCCCGAGTTTCACTGCGGTAACACATTTTTCCGTAAGCAAAAATTCGCTTCGCAGGGAAAGCCTGTTTTATTTTTATTTTTCGTCGTTTTTTGTTCAGTTTTCAAATGTCTCTCGGTGAACTTGCTGTACGAGCTCATTCGAAAGCCGAGCAGCCAGCGAGTTCCTAGCCTGGTTAATATGGAAATTTATGGAACGCAGTAAGCTCTTGCTTCATGTGCGTTACTGTCTCTATCACACACTAAATCCAACGTTCTCTCGTTTCTATCATATTCCAGTTAGCGGATCGAATGAGCATGTGCTCCGAGAGCTATGTGAAGGACATCGGAGGGGGAGGGCTGACACGTTTACCTGGTTACGATCGTCTAGTATGTGAATTGTTCGACAGTACAACGAATAACCGAAAAATCAAATTATTACCACGCTCGAACGATAAACGTTCGCGTATAGCAGAGTGGAATCGTGCTGACTCGTTTCGATTTCGATTAATCGAACTAGGTGTGGAATCGCATATCCAATATCACTCCCTCGCTTTTTTTCTACCCTCTTTCTATGTTTTCTCTATCGTTGTAGATGGATACAATGTAAAAAATATATACCGACAGAATGAAACAGAGAAATGAAGGGGAAAAGCGAGAGGAAGATTCGCTTCCGTGGCATTTTTTATATTCCAAACCGAGTGACCATTTCGTTCAACCGCCGCTGCCCCTTTGCCCTCCCAATTCTCCCACAAACCTCGTTCGCTATTCTGCTGTTTCCCTCTAGAACTATTGGCAACCTCTCGTGTTCTCACGGCCAGTGGCACACAGCAATTTGTTTAAATTGCCTTTCCGACTAAACTACACGGTGGACTGTTGGGCCAGCCGAATTACGCCGTTTTGTATTGGCTCTCCGGAATTCCCCGCACGGTATTCGTACGTGTAGATATCACTCGCTGGTAAACAAAAGTAAAACTAACTTTCCCGCTCCTATATTTATAATGATACAGTTTGCACCCTTTTCATGCTCATTTCTTCGTTTTGTGTATACAAAGTTGGAGTACCGATTTACAATAGATAAACTAGAAAAATATGCCTTTTTCTCCAGCTCGAAAACTCTTCGATAAATCCCGTTGACGAGACACATCATAGTTTATCAAATATCAGAGAATCACCTTTAACGAAGTTATCTATGCACTGCACATCGCGTGCAAGCTTTAAAATGTTGCCATCCATAATTTCATCGAGCCGGAGTAATTTTTTCTTCTGATCCTTACGATTATTTTCGTAGAAATTAAAATCATTCGATAATTCAATTGACACTGAATAAAACATGTCTTCTTAATTGGCTTTAGATGCTGGGTTTCCCCTTCGCGTGCGAATGTCTCTTCGGTTGGATTTGACAGCGCGTATATTAGTACAAATTCAAGGTGATGTTGACCTTTCGAAAATATTGATGTTCGAATAGTAATAATAAATGGAAAGTGGATTTACAAGCTCATGGATTTGATGGTCGTATGAAAAGGTAGTTAAATATCGTGAGACTAAAGACACCTAACGTGGTTCATTTCAATCAATTACCCGCTCGCTGGTTAATGGAATTCGAGCGAGTACAGAGTGCTTTCCTGTAATCATGAGCGATCAGACATGCAAGGAAAATGTAAAGAAATTTAAAAACGAAGAGATTATTATAATTCACGGTGGATCTCATTTGATATTCCCGTCACGATTTAACTGGGGTTTTTGTTTCTTTTTGTATATCGAATACGATTTATGCATGTGTCTCGCGGCGAGATAGAATTCCATGTCCAGCAAGTGCCTCGGGATGAAGTCGGTGAAGCGTGAAAATCGTGAAATTGTCGACGGCAGAGATTATCCCGCTGATGTCGGCACACGCGGCTAATCGTTCTCTTTCGCGATCTCGCGTTTTCTCTCTCTCTTTCCGCGGGAGTAAATCGGGCGCCAGGCGATAGCTGGTGATTCTATATGAGCGCCGACGGCGACGACGACGACGACGACGACGAGAACGTTGGCGTCGCGTGCGTCTAGCTACTTTTCGGTATATATAGAAATCTTTCCTCTCTTTCTTCCTCGCTCCATCGACCTTTTATACCGCCACCCGGACTATAATAGTATGTATAAACGTTGCTGCACTTTACTACTGTCGAAACGACGATTAAAACGTTCTGCGAAACGATCGCGCCGATAATCGATCGAACGTTGTACCAACAGGCTTTGCATATACGCGCACGAACCACTTTGCTCCTTGTGAATTTCGGAACAGTGATTTATCGCATAATAAACCATGCGCCAGTGTAAATACGAAAAGATGGTGAATATATACGACTATCTTTTCATGATTACGTTGTAAACAAATTTTACGGTGGCTCCAACTCGCGTCTTTTTCGAGCGACATTTTCTTTTTATTTTATGCAGCAAGCGATACACTTCGCTAGCTACTGTATTTTTTTCTCACATCCATTATTCGTGTCGGCCAAACGCTTTTTCGAGCCCGAAAAGTGGCAAGAGCCCCATTCGCGATTGGCCATTCCATTCCTATTCATTTTACTTTCCCGTTACTATCGTTTTACTACCCAATTCTCGACTGGCTGTTGCGGACGCCCCATGGAGAATTATATGTGCGCACGACCATTGTGCTACATTTCCAAATCACTTCCTGAGTATATATAAATATCTATCTCGCAAGCTCCTTCCAGCATCCTTGGCCGTTTTCCTTTTCGTACCACCAAAAAAGACTCTGCAGCGATAAGACATAAAATAATATCGCTTCGCACAGACCAAATCAGCACAGCAGTAAATTTCAATTCGCCATATTATTAAATTTTCAAAGACTATAGTTTCCTCGGACTATTAAATCATCTTCATAAGAATTCCAACTTTTCCACCCGCTTCGAGATGTCGGAACAAAAGTTTTTCAATGGCCCATTTTCCCTCGTTCCGCGACACGGATTCGCGGTGGAGATATTTTTCCAAGAACATAGTAACGTGGAGAAGGATTATGCAAATATATATATATTTCCAATTGTAAAATAAATAAACTTTGTCCCAATCCCATAGAGGGAAAACATCGCGTACGAATATCTAACACGCTGGAGTCAAATTCAAGCGTCCTTGATTCGCAGGATGTGTGTGCAGCATCCAGAACTTCTCTCGAATTTATATCTCAAATTCAACTAGCTTTCTCGTTTGCTTCCGATTTTCGTTTTCCCTCTGCTACCATTTTCCGTCTCTCTTTCGTCGCAGTCGTCTCTTACTCACTCTCTGTATCCTTCTCTCTCTCTCTCTCTCGGTCTAACTGTTTGTGATCGCGAATCGGCTTGACGTTCCTCGCCGCGTATACGAGAGACTCGCGTAAACTACGTAATTTCGCGCATGGCTACGCGTCCTGACGCTCATCATCTCGCTCTTTCCTTCTCTTTGGCCCTATCCCTCTCTGGTTGCTTAGCGTTTCCGCGACCACAACGTCGGAGGAAACGCAATAACAAAGGTGAAACTTTTGGTGGTTCGCGCGTGGCATCAGTGACTTGACGGTATAACCATACGAAGCGCGTATAGCAAACTCTACGTTGAATTTACTTTTACCTCAATTGTGGGAATCCCCGAGCAAACTGTATTGGCCAGACGGATGTGGAGACAAATGTAGCAAATGTATATCCAAATATACACGAGTACGTGTTGCTCCGAACTCTGCGTAGCTTTTCGAGATCCAGCAGCGTTACAATCTCACATATACAACGACACTTTTATGTACCGACTGAAGGGACGTTAAAATTACAATTAAATTTCACGCAGCGTGGATCCCGTCGCGCACGGTCCCAGGCTTTCTCGTCTCGTTATACCGATAGATCCTTTCACATGTTTACAAAACTCCAAAAGGAGTGACTTCGCGTTTTGCGGTTTCGATATAAGGATATAACTGTCAATTGCGAGCTTCTCGGTTCAGAGGCAAATTACCGCCAGGCGACTACTTATATATTCTTTTCGATAAGAGGAAAATTTCCCGGAAGGCACTTTTTGCTCATCGTAATCACTTTCCTGCATAAGTTCATCATTGAAATTGCGCTCGTCTAATTAAGAGAGTGTCACTGAAGATCGAGACAATTCTTCACGTTTTTCTCGCATCGTCTCTTTTGCTCGGTCCTTTTTTTGAAACTGCTATTGAGTGCTTCAGAACAAACTCTATCAGCGATATGGAAAAGTGATAAAGCTTTATGTTATTCCGGCTGTGAGTACAACATAATGAATAATAATGATGAAAAAAAAATTAATAGAAAGTTGTTGAGGCGAGACTCTCGATGAGAGACCAATCATCAGGCGGTGATGTACAAAAAGTGGCATGAGAAGAAGAGAAAAATAGATGAGGAACGAATTTCTCAATACACAGACGAAGAGAGACTGGTGGAGCGCAAAAGATATATATGAGGCAGAGTTGGCTGCCTCATCTTTTCTGCTCTCAACCCTCTCTCTTTCTTCTTCTCGCTGCTGTTCTCTGCCCACGAGAGAACTCCTTGCGCATGGTTAATATTTTATTCAGGGCGGAGTCCGATTTACATACGAAGTGGGGTCCACGGGCGCTCGCATCTGCCGACGATATAATGCCCGCGATAGCGTCACACAAGAAAGGAGAGAAAAACTTGGAGCCGGACGACGCACAGTATATTATACATGTATATTCCGTTAACATGTGAACGCCCGTGCATATATGTAATTCCGTTTTTTGCCTTCGTTGTGTATATAGTTAGTACGCATATGTGCGTAATATACTGCATGGCGTAATACCGCCCAATGTACTCGGTGAAGTTGACCGTTCCCCGGTACACAATTGCTTCGGGAGATTTTCGATAAGATTTATCAACAGACATATTGCGGTGCGCCGGTCAGTTTCATCGTGGGAAGTTGTTGCATAAAGTGTGTTGCGCACACGGTAGGAGAAATATGTGGTGTGAGCGAAAAAGCTACAACATATTGTTGACAGGAACCACGGGAGGGAGATAAAGAGAGAGAGAGAGAGAGAGAGAGAGAGAGAGAGAGAGAGAGAGTACAAAGAACGGATCGGGGCGTAAGAGACACAAAAATGATCGAGGCGAAAAGAAGATCTTTGACATTCTTTCTCTGGTGCGTTTGTGTGTGCGTTGTGTATTATCAACTGCTTGCTGCTTCGCCGTAGCAGCTCTCGATCATATTTCGATCTTAATTCGTCCTGTAAATCCTTTGTGGGGCACCGCCAGCCGAGAGCCAGAGAAGAAGAGCATGAGGAATCGGATATCAAGACAGGAAAGGGGAGAATTGTGCATACGAGAAACGGGATCTCCAGTTGTACGATCAAAAAAGAAGCAAGCAAATTCTCTACCTGCATATGCTTTACGTATATATTGTACACGAGATGGAGTATAGAATCAGACGTGGAGAAAACTACTTAACCGAGAGCTCGTAGTCTCACAAAGTGCACAAATCCATTGAACACGAATTTTAGTTCGAACAATAATAATAAATCGTACGATAAATTTGAAACAGGTTGAAAACTCATTGAATAAAACTTTCGCTTCGTAGATTTTCCATTGAAAATTCGGTCCATTTGTTAGGCGGGTATTTTATATCAATCGAGAGAATTAATTGATTGCGTTAATACATGAAAAAGATAGGATAGAGTTCGGCAAAGGGGGTGCAGGTTCGGGAAGAAGAGAATTTATGTTGAGCCGTAGTGACAGACGCCCGGGGGTTCCGCAACCGCGTAGCTCACGGTGCTGCACGATTATTCTTCGTCAAATTTTTTTTCTCCACGATCCCATCATTTCTTTCACTGGACACACATATATTTATGTATATATACATATATTTATGTACTTGTGGCGTGCGCCCAGTGAGAAAGCATTCTTTTTCGACCAAGACGTTCACTGCTCCCTGATACAAAAATCTATATGGTATCTTCTCCCCTTCGTCCACCCCGTTTCTTACAATCGTAACGCTCACTCGTTCCAATGCTTTTGCTCCAGCAAGAAAGCGGTTTATTAACGTCGCTTCTTTTTATGTATTTCGTCTTTGTGATTCAACGACAATCTCGTGTATCCGAAGTTCGAAAGGTTGAATGGCCTATATACGATGGCAAAATTATTGTCCTGAAGATAAACCGTCATACGTGAATGATAAATCTTAATTTTCAGTTCGAATCCATCGTCTTGTATATTTTTACGATCTTCTGAACCATTAAGCTTTTCGTAGAAATGATTGATTTTTTTATTCGGTGATAGTGTGATGAGTACGTGGATGCTGAGGCAAAACGTTAAGAATATCATAATAAACATCTGAGGAAATGTGCGGAGAACCTTTGAATAACATTTTTAACGATCGTTTATTTTTGCAGTTGGAGGCTTGCCTTATGAATTCTAATCACTGGTTAATAGACGAGAAGCTCATACGATTTTCTCGAATGTATTCCACCCTCCATACACACGCTTCGTCTGCATCTGTGCAATCGGACTCTGGCGGCAAAAATTGGCCACCTGGGACCAAGGGTATCCGCCCATAGAGAGCAGATAGTTTGGGGTTCCTCCTTACGCAACACACCAGCAGAGAGGCTAGAACTTATTTTGGCCTAATTCCCCTGCCTCCACATCATTCGTCCGTTGATCACGACTCTAGATTATTAATTTCAATGTCGTTGGGTGCATGTTGAATTTTTGAGAGGAGTCTGCGATCAAACAAACATTCGAGATATAAATAGCGGCGATCCAAGTTGTCTGAGATCCAACGATTCGAGGTGAAAGTTCAACCGAAAGCACTTGCGCAGAACTCCAAGTTCTAGCAGTTGGAGAGAAGTATATTGAGAAAATAGCTGTGAGTATGACGCAAGCAGCGTGTGGATCGCGGGGTCGTATTTCCGCATGTGAAAGCTCGCGTGAGTCCCGGTGAGAGAATCGCGCGGATTTGAAAGCTCGTAATCTGATCACGCACGAGAAGTAACGCGCCCGCAAATATCGTTCGTCACGTACATCGGCTTAAGTCCCTAGATACACGCGCTTCCGAGGAGCAGCGCTGAAGCACGAAGGACCGTAAATATGTATGTGTATGTATTTAAATAGTAGGAAAGCTCGTTGAGGATCAGAGGAAGAGCTTGTCGTCATCTCTGTCCATCGTTTTTCAGCTCGTATGCTTTAGTGCCTTCTCCTTTCCATCCTTTACTTACGAGGCGTATTTAGCAAGTTTTAAACGACCCTAAGACTTATTCTTGCCGAATACATGGCAACTGATCGCATATTCGGGAGTCAGCCCATTAAGCGAAAGTGTATTTATGGATTCAGCGGTAATGTTTACTACGCGTGTCCCACTTTTTCTTTTTTTTTATATTCTATTCTCCTCCATTCGCGTCGAAGCAAAAAACTCCTGCAGTCTAAATATTGCTGTTTTAACTTTTGATACAACTTATGCAAGGAGTTAGAAGAGATGGACGCTGGGTGACAGTCGCTTAGTTTTAATCCATGGATAGATCTCGTTTGCTGCTAACACTGGAGTGATACAGCAGACACCTTAAGCCAGGGCAGGAGGGACTACGTCGTCTCTTCTGCAAAATCTCAATTTCTGTGTATACGAATTTGCCTCTGAAACAAAAAGACATAACCTTTGCGTTTCGAGGCATGGACACGACACTCTTGTACGCCTTTACGTCTCCTAGCATTAGATACACGTTTGCTGAGGAAATAGTATGTAAACCCACGTTACGTGCGATCAACGATATGATCTTGAGTTTTGTGCTCAGGTTATGAGCAGGACTCTGGACCAGAGAAACGTGTGACTTTGCAACGTTACTTTCTTGCTGATGCTGTCCACTTGTCTCTCACGAGCTTGTGCGCCAGGATCTTCCACAAATCCTTTTGGCTTTGGGGCATATACGCAAGAGCATACTTACCCTTGTGAGGATCATGTCGTAGAACCACAAAGCCAAACGACATTTAGCACAAATTGTTCGTGTAGCTCTTGAATAGTATCGTCATGTAATTCGTAACATCGCTAAAAACGAGTACATATCGCATGAAATCGGGGCTTACTGAAATGCCCTGATACGTCCTGCAGGCTCCAGGAAAATCTATTTCCAATAATACCGTTGCTCATTTTTTCCAGGATGCAAATTCAACGTGTTCGATTGTTCAATATCATTTTGGGTTTGATCATTTTATATTTAAAATGTTTTCGATTGGATTCAAACTTTCCCAATCGACGATTCGCTTTATTCCGTGAATTTTGCATTGAAACAGATACTTCATGGAAAATTTACATTTTTCATGTAAAACTAATGTTTTCAATGGTCCATCAAAATTACGTTGGAACTGGGAATCGTTGCCCCGACGAGATAACATTTGCGGTTACGTTTTCTCGATGGTGCATACCGCGGGCAGTGGTGGAAAGAGGAAAAAGTGGAAGGGAGAGATGGGACATGCTCAGTGAATTGATAATGAGAGAGGAGAATAATAGCCGAGCTATTGGTAAAGCACACGTTGTACAAACATAAACGGGGTTGAGTACTTTCCAGGATCGTCGTGCAGAGTTTCTCTCTTTTTTTCTGTCTCACTCCTCTCAGAGCTATTATCCACAATATATACGGAGCTTCTCACTCTTTCCTACTGTTAACTCTCATACCGCATTCACAGAATGCTATGTAGCGTTTACGAGCGCAGAAAAAGGTAAGCTTGTCACCACGCTCTGGTGCTCTCTCTCCAGAAAGAGAGATAGAGAGAGCGAGAGAGAGAGAGAGAGAGAGCTGCAACCTTGCTGCAAGCAACAATTCTCTTCCTATGCTCTTTGTACTTATATATATATGTAAATATGTATATACAAATGGTTGTGGGATGCACCGCATATAGGCTGCACTGTGTGCAACGCGGTGACTCCTGCTGCACCATGATTATACTATAGCTCGGTTACTCCTCTCGGTTTTATCGTAGGCAAGGATCTCACTGACAGCCGCCAATTAAAACATGCTAACGAGCTGCTGATCTTGCGAGATATCTCGAAGCGAGCCTAATTAAACTCACCGGTGAAAGAGTTAAGGGGAGGGAAGCGAGAGGCACACATAGCAGGGAGAGAGGCAAAGCGAACGGGCGAGGGCGGAACGACCATCGCGAAAGTACTCTTTCCCGCTCTTTTTCACAACCCAACTCTCTTTCTTGTGTCGTCAACGGGAGGAAAACAGCGGAACTAAAGAAGAGATGAAAGGCGCGAGAGCAGCGCAAAAATAAGAGTCAACTTTAATGCTCAAAAACCCAAAAGGGCCGCCAGTACTGAGACAAAAATTGCTTTTCGAAGTTTGTGAAAACTCGGAGGAGTTTTCTCCCAATTGAAACCCGAATGACAATCGATCCAATTTTAATCATGCGATACGACGAGTGCCTTGTGAAATTCGCAAGTCGAAGAACTCGTTGAACATTTTTTTCATCCGATCCTGATCACTGTGACGACTATAGACGAAAATAGAAAATCTTCGTTGTCATATAAATTGAATGATTCGTGCGATTCTGGTGGGAAGAGCGAGGAAGCGAAGTTCGGAAAAGCTTCATTTAGAAAATCGACAGCGGACAAATTTAGTTTTTGTTTTTCCTGTGCCATACGCGAAAACAGTTAAATTTTGCAACGAACTGTCGGTTTTAGAACGATCCTCATTCCAACCATAATTCCATTCTCATTCTGTTGAACTCTATCCCATTGTCCTCGAGGTCTCATGGATCAATAAAGAGACTCTTGAGGGGAAGCTTCATCTCGTTTCAGAGATCGGAAAATTCGACGGAATGACTTCTGTCTGCCTGGTCTATAGCTTTCTTTTTCTTTCCGTCTTCATTCGAGGATTTCCTTGGTATATATTTGTACTTGGAGCTCGAGCAGATCAAGCTGCAAAAACGGGTTGGAGAATCGAGTCGTTAAATATCGAGGACAACGACGAGTCGAGAGGTAACGAGTCGGACTCTCCTCGACAACGCTCCAAAAATTAATTGTCCCGAACGAGCGAGCTAAAAGCGCAGGACTTGCTCCATGAATATGCGTCGCGAGCAATTTGTTCCGGGTATTTACGAGAGAAAATGTGGATGAAAAGTTTCGCAATCGGAATGAGAGCCGATCGCTTTTTTCCGAACACCTAAAAATAACAAATTCGTACAGTTTTTCAAATTCTGTCGAATAGAATGTAAATTATAAATGATAAATTCAAATGAAAGCTTTCGCAAGTGGTTGAGCAAAACGTCAGTAATTTAGTGGAAAAAATTGTCACGTTTTTATGAAACATAGGGTCTTAGAACGTTGGCTCGGTGATCGCAGCATCCCAGGGTCAACACTGACCACCAACAATGCATGAAAGCTGAGGAAAGGGTTATTCACTTTCATCCGATACTTTCAGTGGGGAATACGGCCAGAAGACAAGAGGGACGAAAAGACGAGAGAATAAGAGCTGACACTGTTACAATAGCGAGTGTATAACTTTCGTCAATGCATATATATTCACGCACAAACGTATATACATAGCTGCTGAATCTTCGTGTGTTTGCAGTTGGATTTGGAACTAAGCCCAGGTTTGCCCAGACAGATGCACCCACTTGCCGCCCTTAATGGCATGGCTTACGATCACTATTCGCTTTCACTCACTCTCATTTCCTTTCTCTCACTGCTTTTCTCCCTCTCTCCGAGCTCTCTCTATTCCTCATTCGTATCGATGTACACGCAGCCCCTTGTTGTACTATTCTACTGTGCTATACAGGAGCAAGCTAAATCTGTAGCGTATGACCGAATCCGAGAATCTAGTGTGCGTATGAGCGATCACAATTCTCAATAGCGACGTGGTCGACCCTGTTTAACCCTTTTCGTGCTTCCGACACTCCACAGCACGTCCTCGTTTCAGAACTGGACTCTTGCGTCAATGTACAAACAGAAGCTGTTGCAGATTGCGTCATGCTAAACTTCGGCATACTTGTACGATGAATGGGATGAAGAGTGTTAGCCCCGGGCTATCTCTTCAATGCCACATAGACGTATCAGGGCATAATACGTGTAGAAGCTCGATTTTCAACAAATGTATTCGATTTTACAACCTCAGTCTGTGACCAAACGCAATGTCCCAAATCGATTGGTTCGTAGTGTCGAAATTCGGATTCATATTGCCAACATATAATCGATTAATTCCTGTTGCCTTTTGGACCGCGAATCTTTCATACATGACCACACCGCCGATAATTACAGCGATCACAGTGACCTGTAATTTAGATTTCGTGGCCTAATTACACACTCACTGATTTATTCTCGATCCAGTTTCGCTCCCACGTGCCGTACGCATAATGAAAAAGCAATTGTCAGAGGCAATTGATTACAATAATCCATTGACGACTACAATTCTCCATCCCCCTTCTACGTAAAACTATCTCATCATAGCTGTATGATTAACTAACGATAGAGGGACGCAAAATGGTGCTCCTCACCCTTCCATCATCCAGCAATATATGTACCGCTATCGTTATATCCCTCGCTGTATATATTATATGCCAATAATGTCTACATTCTCCGTACGCAGTTGCTAATACGTTATTGACCCCTGCACGTACTGTGACCAAGATCTGTCTCCTGTAATTTCACATGTTCACAATGCCTGCTTGATTAGGTCTCCACGGTACATATATACCTATGTATATGAATCACCTTATACATGCTCACACATATACTACAGCAGTGTCTTCAATTACGGCTCAGTTTCATCAATCTGGTGATCACTTATGATCGATCTTGAAAAAAAATTCAAACACAATGAGCGAAAATTCCCTAAAATTGTCAAAATCCACTTTCGAACGTTGATTCGACTTAGTTGCGGTGAAGCATCTCAATGATGAGCTTTTCTAGACTTTTGCCAAAACATTTGCTTAGTCGAATCGTAATTCGAATTCTACCAGAAGAACCACGATTGATCCTTTTATTTATCCTTTTGGCCAATAGGCCAAATTTAACGGTTAAAGAACTGTAGGAAGTGGCGAGAATGGGGGATATTATATTTCCTTGACCCAGTTGCTATACCATTGCTGAGTTCTTATAGATATTTATTTCTGTTGTGCTGGAACTTTTTCCATCCATCATCAGTTAGGCTGGTGGCGTCGTATCCATACGGAAGAAGTGTGGAACACCATGGGGAAAAGATTCAATGGATGGGATCGCTGCACCAAAATCTACAGCGAAGTTCTTGAGTCGAAAGAAACAAGTGTAGTGTATGGAGAACACACGAGCAATGTGAATTTAGGGGGAAAAAGAATGAAAAGTTTTTTCGACGTAATTTTATCTACGCCCTTTCGCTGGCGAGGGTCTGGAAGGTAACAGCTGGCCGTAGGTCATGTGAACGTCTGGATCCTAAAAGAATGAGAGAAATGGATGGTGGATAGAATTTCTCCTCCCATGCAGGCCTTCCCACCGTTCAAGTTTTCTAGATCGACGTTTAAAGGCCAGCTAAGAGTTTTCTCTGGCGCATCGATGCACTTGTCGTATTTTCGAATGCACCGTATGTCATCCAACATGTGTGATATTTGTGTAGTTCTTTGATATTCTTAAAAGCGATAAATGCTTTCTTATCCGGTAGAAAGACCCTTACAGAATCACAGCTGACGCTTCAAGCAGTCCAGAGCATATCTTCGTGCGAAGCTACGAATATGTTCGATTTTATTTCCCTCGACTCTGTCCAACCGTCAGTTACTAAGATTTTCCCATGTGTCATCGAACCTTCTGGACTTTGGACTTCTCCAGAACATCCGGTGTCCATGGATATCAATAAGAAGCTTTTTTCATTATAGTTTATCTCTTCCGTCCATTCAACTGATTGTTGATTAGCAGATGCATGCGCGTATGCTATATACGTAAGATTACGTGTTGCAATGTATTATTTAAGCTATTCCGCTTTGATTATAGGAAATGTGTGGCGACCCATAAATCGACATATCATATTCATGTAGTAGCTTGTAGAGAAATCTTTGGCATGCATAGATTCCGACGTATCGATTCCCGATGGTCAAACTACGCGGCTCATTACACTTTCATGAAATCGACGATCCTATATGCACATCGCTATGTTTACACGTATAACATGTCTGATTCGCAATAAACGTATATATACAGATACGAACGTATTACTCAGACGTATCGGTCCAGTGTACATATAAATAGGTTTGAATTATAGATTTAACTCGTTGAATACTCGTAAATTCTTCACATTAACGTCCCTGTACCATTTATACCATATGTGAGACGAGAAAGTATCAATACCGTAACGCATAATAAAATGTTTTGAATACAAATGTGACCAGTCCAATAAATTTTCTACGCTATTAATCTCCGCAATTGTGTTACAATTTCCCGCCACTGTTTTTCTCATGAATTTGAATTCCTGTTCGGTATGAGGATAAACTTTCACCAAATTCATCTACGAACTAAACTGTGTGTTGTCCGTGTATAGCGCTGCATTTGTTGTGTACCGCAGGTACATGGCAAATCTTGTAACGCAATTGGATTATGAAGCCGACAATTCCATATGCGAGCAAATGAATCGGCCATTCTGAATGTGCTCGTATATCGCAGTTTTTTTCCGGATAAAAATCGCAAGGACTCGAAATACTTCCAGAAGTGGACAGGCACAGTGGTAAGAAAAAAATCTAATGGAGGTAGAAATTCGCCCGAAAACCGCGGGTGGACGGGGTAAAACAAAGAAGCACACCTCGATTGGTCCAATATGAAAAAGTTTGGGTAGGCCGGCGGGAAAACTCGATTAAAATTGAGCTTTAAGCGATCCAGTCGATGCTGAAGGGAAAAGTGGTGAGTTCCCAATGCAGGGAGGGGAGAAAGTGCGAGCGATTGGTTTATCGGTCTCTCTCGCTCACACCGTCTCTCGTATACCGCTTAATAGGGTGTGATAGATCGAGTAAATTGCATCGGTGCTAATGGGATTGCACGCGATGGTGCTATAACCATTACCGCGAGGCTGTAGAGAACCCACCGTTGCAGCAGCCGAAACCACGCCGCTATCCCCATCTACCTATATGTACTGTATATAGTATAAAATAGCTACCTCGGCACGGCCTCCACGCTACGTGAGTATTAGTAGTTTTACCCCCTCTTCATATCGTCCTTCTTGCAACGGTGCTTTTGCTTCGAGCGGCTATTCCACTATTCTTTTTCGGTTCACTTCCTCCCGCTCGATTACTTGCCCCCTTCGCCTTCGGCCTTTTCGTACCTCCCGTTGCGATAGTGCTGTCGCATCGTCCCGATAACAAGCTGCATAACAGTGATAATCAGACACGCTTGTTTTCTCAGTTCACACAGCGAGAAACTTGTTTGCAATTAAGCTTACTGTGTAAAATTCCACTGTTAAGCTGTCGCAATAAGAACACTTGTTGTCCAATGTCCAATAGAAACACGAGCCTGTTTTTTGCTCTTGACAATCGTGACGAATGACTTTATTAATCTATGGAACCATTAGGATGACTATTTTGCTCTTGGGAAAAATCTAGAAATCTGATTCTTGGGTATATTGCCGAAAATGTCATGAGAGTTGTTCCAAAACCCAGAAATTCCGAGGTCTCAATTGAATCCATTCAGTGCTTACTTTCGTTACATTTTTTTTCTCTATTCATGCTCCGTTCTCGATCGCGGGTGGCTTTGACGAATTACGGACGCAGGTGTATTTGAATTGTTCAGGTTCACCAGTGAACGGGTATCGCGCAAATGGAATAGCTCGATGTGGGAAGCGATTTAACGCGTTTTAGAGAAGCGGTCGTAATGGTATAACTCGATAATTCGGGCAGAGTAAATGAAGCGGAACTTCGTTTTCCTCATCGTTGCGCAGAGATGGAATTGAATCCGAGACTACGATAATGAGTATACGTGAATTACGTGATAAGCCTGTCATACGTATCTATTATTCCGCTTGTCACGGTGTATCCAACTGTATGTAATGGAGATCGCTCACATCTTCTGCTTTCATGATATGTGTGCGTGACTGATGGAATGTTGCGTAATCCAAAAAGTATGATGGAGCACTGCATAAATAAGAGTGACGGGGAAGCATTCGGACGGTGGGGTCGGTGAGAGAAATTTCCCAGTAGTCTAGCAGGCACATGTCGGTGTGGTATATGAGAGGCTGGGATAGTTACCGTGTCGACGAACTACATGGCAGTGATGAGGATGCGAATCGTTGTCACAACCCTCGTTCATCCGGAGGCGAAAGGGTTGAAGCTGCCACAGATCAAGACAACGTACATACGTGGAAAAGTTAAAGCCGAACAAGACGTGGTGAAAAACTGGTTACGAAATTGAAGGGGATGCACCGGTCGTCCACGCATTTGGCGACGATATAACTGGATCATCGAATATTCAAATTTTTGCCATGGAAATTTGAAGAAACAGTATCAACCGGTTCTCCTCTGGGGAAAAGTTAGAATGAACGTGCATGGGAAAATAATACTGAATTGTTGAAGATCGGAAAAGTTGAAGGAGCCCGAGTCATGACACACGATGGAGAGCTTGGAAGGACACGAAGAGCATCGCGCAGTTATAGATTCGCCTGTACTTGGCTGACGCGGCTACGATGGTAAGGACTCGAAGAGTCAGTGGTGCAAGAGACAGAAAGAAAGGATAGAAAAAAGGGTGATGGGAACGGTCGATCGGTATAGAAGCTGAAGCAGTGACAGGATGGTAAGAGGACGCCATGAGGGCTGGAGAATATATACTGGAACGATGGAACTCCCTGTCCCGTTTTCCATTCTCAATCTTTCTCTCCTTCCCTTATCGTCGTCTCCCTCGCACTTGTCATTGGATTCGAAGGACGTCTCGCCACTCTCTGGTACGTATACGTGCATCAGAATCATTGACATTTAGCAAGGAACAAAAACCCGGAGACGAAGGAACAATGCCTATCGAATTCTTTGTCTGAATGGGCTGTACGGCGGATTTTTAATAACGGCGAAAAATAATGGAGACATCGCTGGTGTGTATTGGTGCGGGAGAAGGGAAAACGTTCATAACCCAACAATGGTGTCCCGTGGTAGTGGTCTTCATTAGAGTAAGCGCGGGAGCAAAAAAGCGAAGCGCGCGGTAGTGATCAAATACTCGTCTAGTCACCAGGGGAACCACCAAACCATCATCTCTCCCCCGCCTCCTCTCGTTCGTTTACCCCGCGTGTTGCTGTTGCCGATGTTACTTGTGAGGGGTGACAAATACTGGTCCATGCGGCGGTAGGGTTCGCTTGTGGCTAAACGCGGCGTCCCGTGCCATGGCATCATAAGCCACTGGCATCCAACAGCATCCAAAACGAGTCTTGTACACGTTGATTCTCAGCCTGGTTGGCTGACGTGTCGCCAGCGGTATTGTCCCACTATCGACTCTTTTTAAAAGCCGTGTGAACGAAAAGACCTGTCACCTGATGTTTCAAACAGGAAACTGGCACGAAAAAAGGCCATCGAGGGAACGGGGATGTTTGTGGAACTAATCCTGAGGATGCTACGAGGTGCTTTGCCTTCCAAATGCTAGTCATAATGCTCACTCGCCAAAGTCCTCTTCGTTTTATTTCTCAGCCCCCGGGGATTATCACACCTGCAAAGGCATTCTTTCTGTGTTCACTAATAATCCTGAGGCATTGCCCCTCGTTTTGTCTCTTTCGCGAAAAGCGAGAAGAGCTATGAGTAAAGAAAGAAAAACGGAGAAAGGAGATGGAAATTAAGACATCAAAAGCTCCAAAAATTCGGAGACGTTTTTCGCTCCAGGAATTCTAGGACGGAGCAAAGAACTTGAGACGTCCTCAAAGTCGACCAACTTTGACAGATAGACTGTGCATAAAAAGATGAAGAGAAACTAGAGGAAAACGAATGAAAAAAATCCCAACGAAACATTTTGTTCCATCGTTTCATCGGCGCATATACACCGAAATCCACGTCGTCGAGTAAGAAGCAGAAAAAGTTTCGGTGAAACGATAATTACCGGAATAATTGAGTTATGACCACCAGGTGAACTTGCGCTGTGTTTCCCCGAGCAAACTCCATAAAAACGCAACAGGAAATCCCCGGGTGTGGAGCCAACTCTTACCACGAAGCTTTAATCGAGCCTTCGTTAACGAGGTACGCCTCTCCAAACTTTGACAAAGGTGTTGGAGCCAATTTTTTCCCTCGATGATCTTTTAAACCCATATTTATATAGTTTCCATCGTTCAGGTTGAACCGTGCTTGTTGAATGGAAAATAACGGAATCAGAATTTGCCAAAGTGTCTTCGTTACTTTATCACTTTTTCCTGGGGCTTTTGCTTTCGCGATAAAATAAAGATAATTTTTTTTTATCGCATTATCCGTCCTCCATGTAATGCTTAACAGGAAATATTTGTTCGTCGCGTAAAAACTGAAGTGCTCCGACAATTTCGGAAGTTGGAAATATTGGATTTACTCGTTGACTTTGACACGAGCAGCTTGTAGTGTCTTCCGGTTAGCAATATACCCGGATGTGCTCCTTACATACTGATTTCTTTTTAACGTCGAGGCGGAGAAGAGCGAGCGCAAGGAACCAACTCGACGACGATGTTCTTGTGCGACCCGATTCTCGTAACTTCTCGTGACCAACTCATAACAAAGACTGGGCTAGCTTTTTATTTTACGAGAGACAGTGTGCATCGTCTTTCACAGTGTTGTCGCTGTGCCCACTTGGCTGGCTTTATAGTGCTTGATACTCGCGTGGTGTCGTGTTGAGTTAGCGTAACCGGAATATGTGCTGGACAAACACAGGCGATGTGAACGTGTATGGAAAAGAACAAGGCGCAGAAGTTATTTATTCGTGTGCTGAGACAAAAGCAAAAACATACATACATACACACGCATGTATATTTATAAATGCGCCAGAATGTATACGTGTCCTTGCAGTAGTACATAATCCACATTATATGTAGCATCCTTTGGCTCTAGGCCACATACCTTCTGATTAGAATAAGTTAGAATGTGAAATAGTAGGGAGGTATTAGAGTCGGTAAATTTGTAGAGAAAAACCGTGTAGCTGGTCTTATAAATCCGTCAATTCACCACTCCAAATTCTCTCGCAAAATTTCGCTCCCATTTATTTACCGAATAATTTACGATTCAGACGGGCCAAATTAAATCGTCCGGGCTGTTTCGGCCTCCTACCATTTACACACCCGGATAAAAAGAATTTTCTCGTTATAACAATCTACTACTCTACAATTCCGCTTGTTCGTGTATCTGCAAATGCAAAAGCTCGCAGTTAATCACCCTTGACCCGCTTGTATGACTATATGCATCGGCCAATACCTTCTTTATATGTATGTATTTTGGAAGACGTGCATATATATTCATATCACGCTGCGGATATTACATTGACGCTGCAGATTACTCGATCGACGAGGCGTACCATCGTTTGCTCAGCGCATGTTATTACGACTCGCACGAGCGTCTGCTTTTCGTGCTGCTTCACATAACCAACACAAACTCCGATCTCTGTAGTCTCGCTCATCGCTATATTTCCGCATGTACTCGACGTCAAATATTTATCCAACTGGGAGCACGTCCAACGTGAATGCCGAAACTTGCGAGATCGATCCGAGTGAATCCTCGAGGAGCGCATGACCCACAATATTCGTTTGGTAAACGAACCTACGCGCGTGATACGCGTTGAGAGGTTTCATGAAATTCCAGTGAATTACTGACTTTGACAAGATTTCCATGAACTTTAAATTGGAAAGAAGAAATTGTGCGTTTCTTCATCCCTACGATCGGTGAGCTTAGAAATTTTCTTAACCTGTTCCTATTAGTGTTGACGAACTGCACTCGGGCTGGAGGTCTCGGATAATAGTTTGTGCCATTTTTTCCCCATATTCCCAACGTCTTGTTCCTCCTCCTTTTCGTTCTGCCCCCCCTCATATCTTCTCTCTCGTCTTTAACCAGAGAGTCAGTAACTCAAATGGGACAGCGCGTGTTCATCGAGAGGGTGATATTGCAGAGAGGGGGCTTGGTGTATGGGAAACGGTGATATGAGGGTCTACAGATGTGCCCACCTACGACCTAGTAAGGGGTCGAAGCAGTTACTCTCGAGCAGCGAGGGTAAGAGAAATAAAAAAGACACACACATGGGTTTCCTTACATATGTGTTTATCTATGTAAATCTTGTACGTGTGTAACAGAGTGAGCTTTGTGTAGCGTGCATAAGGTTTCGTGGATTCATAACTCTTTTCGTGAACATGGAAACGACCTTGGAGCAGTACAGTAGACGAAGGAATAGCAAAAGAAAAAAGACGTTGAGATCCTTTCAAAAGGGCCACTTTCGACGTCGTTTGGTCTTGCATCCCCGCGGCGATCTTTTTCTCAGCACAAAGACTACAACAGTTGTGTATACACGTATATGTGGAGACAAACATGTATAATGTACCAGAGGAATCCAAGAGCCAGTACAGAACAGAATGGGGTCGGTGAAGCGAATAGCCCTGATATCACTAGCCCATATCTTCGTGAAGGCCGGGCGTCACTCTTAAAGGCCGAAGCTCACTGCAAAGAATACATCGCTCCCTCCAATGGGAATCGTGAATGAAAAATTATGAAAGGAAGCATGCAAAGTATTGAGCAGCGAATAAACATAATAAAATAACTAATTTTTTCAAAGACGGTGCAAATCGTTTTTCAAAATATAATTACTAGAGGGAGACAAAAGGACAGACTGGAAATCTTTATTTGAAGCCATAATTGAATTTATACCCAAATTGCGCTCCGTTTATAAAGTTTACGTTACTCCGAAGAATCTTTAGCTTCTCTCTATGATCGTCTGTCATAACCCTGAATTGCCAGACATTACTATTCTCTAGCAGATTTCGGTATGCTTGGTATAATCATCAAGTCGTGTGTCTCATGATTCTGTGACTTGTTTCATGGGCAGCTATTTGTTGGATGGTCGAATGGAAGGGTAAGGGGAGAATGAAAGAAGAAAAAAACGGGATGAGCCATAAGGTAGCCTCCGAAGTGAGACCGATGGAGGCTGAAGTAGAGAACGTAGGATTCGGCGAACCAAGTGGTTCTGCGTCAGGGTGCGCGCGGGGTTCCCTTTCGTTGCGAGTTCCCCTCGGCTCTTCCCGTTCGACCTTATCGATTCGGGAAGCCGACTCTTGGGTGGTCCCGTGACTTCTGCCTGGGCTGCTGGTGTACGCTCGCGGTAGTCTCTCCCTCTCTCTCTCTCTCTCTCTCTCTCTCTCTTTCTTCACTCTGTCTTATTCTTTCTTCCTCGCTCGCCTGCTCCTGTTACTGCTGCCTCATTCTTCTCCTTCTTGCGCTCCTCTGATTTTCTTCTTCTTGTTACTTGTCTTTTCTCCTCTGCTCTGCTCAGCCTCCAGCATCGTCTTTCTCTACTGGCTCACCAAACTCCTGGCCTTTTGTCTCTTTTTCTCTTTGCCCTTTTTACTTCCTTTATTTTATTTATTGCAAATGCACGAAAATACATGACCACGACGAGAGGTCCGCTCGTGGCACGTCCCGCTCCACAAAGACGAAGAGAGAGAGAGAGAGAGAGAGGGAGAGAGAGAAAAGAGAGTTCTTTTCCTCTATATCCCGTACCACCAAGATCTTTCTTGACTTTTGCCATGTTTTTTCTTTCCTTCTCGTATCTATCCTGAATCTTCCATTCCATCTCTCTCAAAAACCACAGAATCTCCACGTGGGTGGCTATCGCGTGTTGAAGCCTAATACGTTTCTAATTGAAATGTTTATCGACTGGCGTACCTTATATTTAGCTCACATCACAGACGCTTCATGCATCAAAGCGGTCTCTCGTCTTTTCCCACTTCCTATGCATAGCCGCCGAGCATATTATTTCGCTTTTGGATCCTCGCCAATTTGTACCTACTTCGTGCTAAAGTTTCCCGCAGCAGGTAAGTGAATACGCATGACATATTCATGATAAATGAACGCCTCTCTGACCGATGCTGTACAAAATAATATAATTTACGAAACGAAACACTTTGGCACGAAATTTCTGCTCAATGGATAATCTCTATAGGAACTATATAAATGTCCATACTTTGCAAACTTGAAAGATCGATAATTCTTCAAAATAATTGTTTTCCAACATTTTTTAAATGAGTATCCAATATCACACTTTGGTTTTGCAGTGTAAAAGCGGAACGCCATCGTATCTCGCATAATTGCATCCTCTAAATCAACAAAAACAGATGCACCAATATCGCTGTAGCTTGAAAATGCATTCGCAGCCGTCAGGATAATAAAGTGCTGGTTTGGATGAAAGTTTCGAATAATATTCTCGCATAATCGTCTCATGTGATATCTTCGAATCGGAGAAGTGAATAGAAGAAGAAATATCTTGGATCGTTAACGTCTCGACTGATTTCGTATTGATCTTTTCTGGCTTCACGAGATATATATTTCTCACACATATCACCATTTCACAGTGTCTTTGCGATGTGTATAGCGAATGCGTGGATGTTTTAACTGGAGGATCAATGGACTTTACCAAAGGGATGATCATTTCAGCTGGATATTTATGCACTGCTATATCAGTGTGCTGCGTGGGATTACGCGACGAACACTCGCTCATTTCCACCCACTCTGGCAAGTGGTGAAGGTGGACATTGAGTGAAACCTTACTGCGTACATCACGGTATTCAAAGATGAACTATCTTATTTTTGCTTGTCGTTTCTTATTCGTTTCGTTGAGCATTTCGCATTATCATCTCGTTCGATGAGCCTTTTCTTTTTATCTTTTTAAAGTGTTGCTAATTTTTTCTCTCGGGCGCGTTGAAATTATAATGAGCTCCATTGGTCTCTCAATATAACAAAAATTGGAGAAAAAAATGAGTGTTGATGGAGCATGTAAGCTCGTAGAAAAAGTTTAACAGTTATTCCAAGAACCGCGTGCGAGCACAATCCATTTTTTCCTCGGATGTCTCGATATTTCGGTGAGAATTTTTTTGCGCGGTTTTTGTTGGCAAGAGTAGTGTGCGCAGTGAAGCACGCGGGCATGCTCACTTGCTCGTGCTTCCTTTCTCGTGAGGCTGGTTCGGTGTGGTCCGGACTTGTCCTCGCACGGCCGAGCGTTACCGTGCTATGTGAGTGAGAGCATATTAACGTGGATGCTTGGCTCCTTCGGCACTCAAACACATATGAGTAGAGATACACGCATACGTTGAGACATAGAGACGGTGGGTCGGTTGCTTAGATGGCCCGCGCGACAAATTCTCGCTCGCGCCGCTTCGTAATTGCGATTTATGAGTCCGGGGCAGCATCGTCGTGGCCCGACGTGCGCGCATTTAATGGCGTGTTGAATAACGAATTTATACGAGCTGGGCGGCGATGGCGGCACAACTTGGGCAGAAATAAAGCTCCAAGGAAAGTCTATATACTGTTAATGTAATACGTATTTATATATGTATTCATACATCCAAGTAAAGCGCGGGCGGAAGTAAGACGACGATAGAAAGTCTGAGTAAGAGAGTAACATGGAGACTCTTCGACTATACATATATATGTAACATGCGTTTGAAATATATGACGGCGACGCGTTATATGCCACATAGTTTCCAACGACGAAGACGAGAAGACGTGATACACTCTGATGTTGCTCTTTGGAAAACCGCGAGCGACCGTGCGATGCGGTGGACGTGTTTACGGCTCCAAAAATACGAATGGCAAACGTCCCACTGAGCACGCATATTCGTCACATATATGTATATTTATGAAATACGCTCACATCCATCGTATAAATACCACATACCGTCTAGGCCTGTGTACATTTCGACGTTATTCCTTTCAAAAGTTTTCATAGATTCGATCTTTCAAAGCCCCCGTTGAAATGTTGGCCACATATTTACGTAGAATTTTGTCGGTATCGAGGCTTTGAATTCCACTATACTTTTTCATCATCCTGTAGACCAATGAACCAATGTTTTCTCTCAATCTGTCTTTGACTGCTGTGGCTAGAGTTTCGTTTTGTATTGAACGATCAAGATTTGTTGAATTTGCTTCACCAATATTCACCAATAGTCGCATTTTAATTTGTCATGAATTCTTCACTTTTATTTAGAATAAATCGATTTTGAGAAACGAACACGAAGGCATTTCCAGTTTTAAACATTGCAAGTTCCGCTTAATTTCGTACAACACAGTATTGCCTAGTTTCGAATGCCTCGGAAAAGACATGGAGCATGAGAAAGACATTGAACAAAGGAGAAGAAGAGAAGACGGCGGCGTGATCATGCAGCGGCAGTAGCAGGAGCTGTGTCTCGGTAGCTGCGCCGCGGTCCAGCTCCCCGTCGTAGTCGTTTTCTTGAGGGTGGGTGACGCTCTCAGTATCTATATATAGCAAGCAGACGAGAGGGAGAGAGAGAGAGAGAGAGAGAGAGAGAGAGCAAAGGAGAGAAACAGACAGGGAGAGTAGAGTCGACTCGGCGGCGTGTACTTGGCAATCGAAGGAAGCGATAAACCACGAAGACAATGCACGCTCTCTACTATTGTACGGAGCCAGGCAGCGTGTCTCTCAGATGCTGTGGGAGACCGAGAGCGCAGAGCTCTCTCGGGCAGTGAGCAAATACAGCATAGAACGCGCTAAGGCGACCACGAAGGCACGGGGCATGAACACTCGCCAACCAAAGACGACAACGAGTAACGCTAAGAACGATGAGACCGAGGAACAGAGAGAGAGGAAGAGAGATGAGTTCATTGGAGGATACCTAGAGAGATGAAGAAGACAGAGTCTCGCGTACACTCATGGGTACTCGTTCGTATATATGAATAGTCCAGGCACACGTGCGCGTGTTATAAGCTCCATGGGCGAAAGTCCAAGTAAAAAAGTCGAATAACTCCACCATACTCAAACGTTGCAAGCACAAGAATCTTTGAGCTCGAAAATGTCTCTGTCTCTCTCGAATTCGCTATCGCTCTCGCGCTTATACTTTTGCTCTGGTCTTATTGACTAACTTCAGGTTCCTCGAGCGTCCTAAGGCATACGTTCCCTGCGCCAAGAAGAAGACCGCAAGGTCCCCGTAAGCGCGGCATCAGTTATGGTGGTTGTGGGAAACGCTGCAACCGCTATAGTATACATAAGAGCCCTGCCATCCTCGCGCTCTCTTGCTTCCAACATTGCCAGCCCCGTCATGGCGTCTGCAATTAATTAGCTCATGGTCCCCCACCGGGAAGGAGCGCCCCACACCGACAATATACAACTACCACGACGACAATCAGTTCGCCGATGTTCGAGGAACTTTTAATCCGGCCCAGCTCGTGACTATCGCCCATCCAACGCTCCTTCCTCCCAAGAATCTTGTACGATGTAGACCTTGGCGCTTCTTCGTCTGCTTCTTGTTCCACTTCTTCCCTATACCAAACCATCTCGATGTGCGCTCACTTTTCCACTCTCTTTTTACATACGCCTCTCACTCCTTCAGTGATTCTTCTCATACGTCTTCTCTACTTCCACTTATCCATCCGCTTACGTACCTAACCGCCGCTCGTCTATGTACTTCGACGTCTCCCTTTGATCCTCCATCTTCGACTTCTCGGTGGCACGTCTCATTCTGAATAAATCGACGTACGTTATGAAATTTATTGAATCTTTTACTTGAGTCCATCCTGTTAACCGTCCGCGAAGATAAACAAAATTATCGCAATTTTTTAAAGAGAGATGGATTTTACAGTGTGTATTATTCTCACCAGCAGATTTATAATGTATGGACAATTAATCAGAGGATCCAATCGGAGCCTTCCGAAATCCGGATCCTCGGTGTACCATCAATTTAATCTCCGCACGCTCACTGCTTCTTCTTCTTTTCGTGTTTCGCCTTTCCGTCCATGTTTTGCCCTAAGCCATGGAGTTTTTGTGCTTCCCTTTCGCTGTTCAATACAGTTTTTTTTCAGGTCGTCGACAGATGGATAATACTACGGTGGGGTCCAGCCACGATGAGACGGTACACGTAGTTTTTCGCGGACGGATAATCGACGACCTGGGTCATCGCAGAGCTTCGGGCGCGCTTGCTCTCGTGGTGTTATCAATCGTCGAGCTGAGAGAATAACGGAAGCGGCGGGTCGTCGCTCGGCGAGTGAGCAATGAAACCGGAGAATTCTCGGCTGGGTAAGTGAACAAAAAATATAAGGATGGTATATGGTACTGTACATAGAAGATGGAAATTCCGCAAGAAAATCCGTCGAAAAAGTATTGAGGGTTTGGGAGCCGCGGAATATACGAAGACGATGTCACTAAATCGTATTTCAGAGTAAGTCCTGCGTGGCCGTGCCCCGGGGTAGGACAGTTGAAACCGGAAACTCCGCAAAGAGACTGCGTGGAATAGGGAAAAAGATCTGAGGTTCGGTTGCACGAAAGAAAAATGCTCTTTCGTTCTCTACCCGCGAAAAATATGATTCTCTTCCGGTCCGGGACGTTGATCGAGTTTCCTGCGATTAGGAAGAAAACCGTCAGCTTTATCTCTTCGATTTTCAGTCCCTTTAAATCTACCTCCCACGCATAAAATTCCGAAAACACGAGACGAATTGCTGTTTCCAGTTTTGTTACTTTGAAAAAAATCGCGCCAGCCTCAACGTCGTTCCTCACAGTAAATGAGCGAAAAATAAGAACAGAATAAAAATTGGTCGTAATTCGTTGAGGCTGTAGACCAATAAATTCTACTTTCCATCATAAATTCAATTTCAGTCTTTCTCTTCTATAGTCGCGCCGAACATGAAATAGTTTGACCGCGAACGGACACCACTGTTTAATTTCAAGTCCCCGCTTTTGCCTGTGTACAATTCGCTCTACTCGTGAAATTGAAAAAAATGAATGCTCAACGGAATGAATTAGTGTACGCAGATAGCCACATTTTTTTTATTTCCTTGATGAAGCAGATGTCGGACATGGTAATGGGGACTACGAGAGTTCCTCGAATTTAATTGAGCTGATCTGGGCGTCCTGGTTGGGTAGCTCTTCGAGCAAAACGTGCGGAAATGATTCCTTGTAAGGTCGCATTTCTGGTCTCAGTATTTTTCAACAAAAAAAGCTTATCCAAAGAATTTCTTCAAGTTTTCAGAATAGTGGCTGTAGAAAGTATGAAAATAAAGCAGCAAATATTTTTTGTCAAACACTCGACGAAATTCAGTGAGAAAGATCGTAGCAAAAAAGTTTAAGCATTGCAAAAGTTGTTCACGAGTTTAATTTTCTTATTAGCGCCGCCGTGAACATGCTCTTGGTGGAAAAAAGGGAAACGGGCGAGGTCCCAGAATACCTTTCTGTTAAAAGTGCATACGTTCGGGTTCCCACAGTTGCCGTGAAATTGCAACGTTGACCCTCGAGGTCACCGAACTAACGTACCTAAATGCGGACATAACGTTTCTTTACGTTCACCTTCGGCGATTTTCTTCGAGGCTTTGTTTTCCCCTTTTACTTCATATTGTCTTTTGTTTTTTTTTTCTTTTCTTTTGTACTCCCATCCCTCACCTTGATCATGAATGTTCGAGTTTCGTTCACGAAAGCGAACAAAATAGCCGTTCCACGGGCGTCTTCGTTCCTTAATTTCCGTACTCAGCGACGACACAATTTTATTGTTCTTATCTCGTGTATTCAGCGATCATTCAAATGTTTTTTTTTTTTTTACAATTGTTTTTATGATTCATTGAATTTCCCGTATTACGATTTACCAATGAATGTTTCATTCTTATCTCAGATCCCGCAAACCGTCAGATCGGCGAATCAACTTTTTATTTTGTCGGTTCTCTTCGTTTTCAGTAATGTTGGTATTAAAAAAGTTGCTTTATTTTATGGCTCGATTTATCGCAATTGTTCCGGATTTGTTAGTGGGAACGACGCAGTGTACGTACAATCTACCGAGGGGTGATTATCCATTCGGTATTTCATGTATAACACAGTTTGTAACTTTAGCCATACGTCTGTATGAAGCAAAGTACAGCACGAATATGTAACGGTGTAGATGCAATGAACGGGAGCTACCAAGCCAGCCTATCATCCCTCACTTTGTGTGATTAATGAGGAGCCTTGATGATTTAGCACAAAGCTCTTTGCATGTCGGTGAACGATGGACCGCGGAATAGCGCGTGACTGGTTACATCATATATGTTGTTTGAAAGTGAGAGCTGACGTTAGCTACGTTCAACGTAATCTCTAGATGATTCACCGAGGAATTTGTTCCATAGCGACTGCGATATCCGCTGGCAAAACTTGACCAAAAACTGAAATGTATCCAAGTATAGATTTGATCTTAATCCGCACATATGAAATCGTACGTGCAACGAGATGTAGCAAAATGTAATCTTATCGAGACATTGGACTGAATGATTGGACTCGTGATGATAATTTATGAAATATTTAATGGAGCTGTTGAACGAATTGCTCAAAGAATTAATGAAGAATCTCGTGATCGGTTATTATTGGAATTGATATTGAACGAGCGGGATTTTTGGAGAGCGCGACGTCTTATTGAAAAGTAGTTTTCCACTTTGTTATCCGAACGGCAGGGCAAACGGTCTCGGACGAGGCTTTCGACACGAACCGAACGAATTCTGCGGCCCTCTGCGATGTGCAAAGCTCTTTGCTCGTCCGGGAGAGGTATTACTTAACGTGCGAACGAAGCATCGTTGTTGAAGTGAAGAGAGAGAGAGAGAGACAGCGATTTGGTAGAAACGTCGTTCGGATTTGGCCGATCGGCTTAGCTTGAGCTACCGTGAGGACCGTCACAGCTGTCGTTGCTGTCAGTACGAGAGTGACAAGAAGAGTGAAAACATTGGGCTAACTGAGAGGGAACGTGAGATAGTGGTACAAGAGTTGTTGAAGGACTGAGGGTTTTCAGGGACGACGGGAGTGCCTTGCGTGCGCTCGGCAATCCTGATGGTTGACAGAATATACAAGATCCAAATGGTTTAGGTAGCAGCAACAGTGCGAATCTCAATGGTATAGGGTGATTGGTTTCTTCAGTAGCAGAGTTTGTCACTAGTTCATGCTTGAGTCTCTTCGTCGCACCAGACGTTAGCATCCTTGAGTCTTTCTCCATTCCCTGCTTCGTCTCGTATAGCCAGCGTAATGCCAATTGGACAAAATGATGTGCCAGTGACTGGCAAGCAATTCTGTCAAGTTCGAGCAGCAAATATTCGGCCTTCAAGGCAACCTCACTCACTACCGATAGTGCAAAGTTGGCCCTTCCGAACCCTTGTGTCGCGTTGGGATGCCAAGTCGTTACTTATGCGAGCCCCACTTACGGGTCTTTCCGTAAAAGCCGTGCCACCCATTCCCGGAGATTCCCAAGAATATCAGCATTACCAGCACCATCAGCATCAATCCCTTTAAACCCTGAGTTAAAACATAGCGAGAGGGCGAACGAGAGAGACTATCGCTCTAGTGGGATAAAAGCAGCGCTTGCATCTGCATCGTCACGATTTTATGCTATCGATCAACGAAATGCGAGGTAAGTTCTTGTTAGGATATCGCAGAACATTTCCCCGTATAATCGTACTTGCACCGTACGCATAATTAAACCATGCAAAATGCTAAGGGCAAGAGACTAACAAGGCAAAAACCCCTCGGAGCAATGAAAACTGCAACTAGTAAGACCGCTGGGATTACGCGTACACGATTTGCACGGTAACATGACCAATAAGAGAATTATATATCCCAGGACTATATACTCTTGCGAGTAGCGGTGAAAAACACAAAAAAAAATGGGAGAACGAGAAAACTGGTGGTCAAACGATTACGTTTCGATTATATCGCAACGTTATTCTCGACAGGATAATTGGGCTGTTAAGATGAAACTAGTGCAGAGGGGGAGACTGAAATAAAATAATAAAAGAAAACTCGGCAACGGAGGAGAATGAGCTCTAGCCCAGTTGATACCTACACTCTGGGTAGTAAAATTCGATTGGCCAGTGGGATCCGGAGTTACGATCCATCTCCCAAGCGCTTCGGGAGATGAGGGAGATCCCGTGCACGCGGAACTCGGAGATAAGTGAAGGTGATGAGCGACGAGGAAGAGATGAAGAGAAAGATATGCGAACGTATCCCCACAGCACGAGGCGCAAGGGAGACAAAAAAAAATGGGCCATGAAAGAGAAATGAAAGTTATGCCATGCAATCATCTGTCTTGAGCTTTTGGTTTGTTTGTTTTTTTTTCGCTGGGAGCTTGGCGCTTGGAATTGTTTTATTATTCATTTTGGCTTGCTGGATTGAGTGATTAATTCGAACTGCTGGAAGAAGAAACTGCGAATATCAAAACGTGTCGTATACCGAGGGTGAAATTGGGTTTTTCCTCGTCTTCGTTCTCTCTCTCTCTCTCTCTCTTCCTATCGTTTTTCTCGACTCGAAATCGCGAACGATCGATCGTACACAATTTTTATACTTTGCTCTTGAAATAGTTCAACAATTTCGTCGCTGCTCGTTGTGGAGCATTTGCTATGACAATTAATCCAACTCGTTACGAGATTATCGAAATTCTCATTTCATTGTGTTGTCTGCGGGTTAAAAAGTAGATTTTACGAATAACATATCGCCGGAGGGCTGGCTGTCTCGATGTTATATTGCGAAGAATAAGATCGAGCCTAACAGAAGCAACTTCCTGGGTGCGTCGTTCCAGTCACAAATAATCGAAAAGCGGGGAGGCGCTTAACGATCGGCGAAGAGAGAAGCGAAATGAGGGCGTACCGCGGCGCAGCTTTTATGTCGCTTCTTCTTCTTGCGAGCTCGCATGCAGTAAAGTCTTAATTGGTCGATCTCACGCTCGTGACCGCGCATGTTGGTGCTGCACAATACAAACCAGTTCTCAGCATAAACATGTGGGGATTTCGTAACCAAATTTTTTTCTTCCAACTGACTTGAAGAAAAAATGTATTAAATCGTCCGAATAAAATGTCATTGTTACTAATTATTCAATTATAATGAAGCCCCAATAAACAATTATGAGTTTTCGGAATTTTTTAACTAAGAAATTATTTGCACTGTTACATTTTTTGCATTTAATATCCTGGCTCTAAAATACCACGTGCGTCAAATCGGAACGATTTATCGACAAATTACATTTAGCGAATACATAATACCGCCGAGGAAAAAAGCCATGTGCAAGGTCGAAGGCAGCACAGCGCACCATCGATTCTCGTAAACGTGCAATTACTCACGAGAAAGCCGACTCTTACTTACGATGCGGTTTCTGGATAACGTCAATCTGAGAGTATGGAGGTTGCTGCGAGGATTATCGGGCGGTATTCGCGCCAATAAGCTGCGGCAACGCCGCTAACATCTTATTCCGCTGCCTCTTCGCTTCTCAATTTTCCTTTCTTCTGTCATCCAGAATGAAGAAATAGCACGAGCGGATGCTAAATATATGAACCGAGCGCCGCGTCCCAATAGTACATCCGCGTCCGGACGGCCGACTATATTGATACCCGAACTTGCTTTGCTAATTTCTGATTCAATTCGATTTCATTGTGCATATTCAATCCCAGGAAAGCTGACGGGACGATAGCAAACACTGTAGCTAGGTCGATGAACAAATCTCGTCCTTTCACAACTTTTCTTTAAAAAAATTTTTTTTCTTTTTTTTTTATTGCTATTATGAATAATCGGATCATCTAAGGATGTTGCCGTGTCTACTAATGTATCCATTTCACTCTCGATATCGTTCTCTTTCATCGTTCTCATTTTCTCGCACGTTCTACCAGTTTCATCCGTCTAGGGAGCAGAGTAAACCGGGAATTACGCCGAGTGCCAAAGAGAATTGCCAGACGCTCGGCCAAGGGTGGAAGGAGTAAGGGCTCGAGAAAGGGAGAAAGGTCTGAATAATTGATGGGTATCGCTGACTGGCGACGGGGTATCGACCGGAAGCCCCGTGATAATTAATTCACGAGACGTGGAAATAGAAATAGCACGATCGCGCTGTGCCACCGCCGAGATAGCTCGGTGTAACTCTCGTCCTATATACAGAAACCTCGGGAGTGAGATGAAGGGAGAAGCTATATAGTATGACTCCTGGCGAGCGAAGGAGTGATGTAGTGTGACAAGTGGAAAATTACGTGAAAATGGTAGGTGTGATAGCGTAGCTCTCCAATAATCCATCAATAATGCGTATACCTGTCTCAGTCAGACTACAAATTCCGTCAATTAAACTCATTATCCGCAGTTAAAAATCGGAGCAATTTATATTTCATTTGTAATATTACTCAGGACGAATTCTCCTTAGTATAGCAAAAAAGCATAATTGTTTAGCCGACTTGTACAAACTTGAAAAACAAAAGAGCGTTAAAACACTTTTATTTCATTATCTTATCACGTTGTGGTATATAAACCATCGCGCCTTTCAATTCATATATTTATATGTCAAATTTATGAACGTTCACGTGTTTTCCCGTAGTGTTTTTTGACGATGAACCGCGCTTGCGTCAGTCCAATAAGAGGGCTCGTGTATTAGCAATAAAGAATTTATGGTCCCTCGCTATCTGAAGAAATAAGTATTGCGATATTGTACATGGTTTTTTATGCGAGGAAATACGTCTCACCTTTATTTTTGCGAATGACATTTTAGAAAGAGCACTAGAAAAACAGTGACGTGGTGGCGAGATATCGGTTCAACCGGTGCATCGGTACACTCACCTCACTCCGGGAAGCGGCAAATTATGCATTTTGTATTAGATCTACGACCTCTCGGTTGAATTTTTTTTTCTCTATCCCCGCCCTCGTAATAGTGACGTAGAAATCGCCCTTTAACTCTATACCCAACAGCTGCGTCAGATGTATACATTTTTCATCGCACTGGCAACCTCATACTCAACTCTTTTTCCAACCTACAAAGTCTCCTCGGATCTACTATGCCTCACTTGTCTCTTGGAACGTCACAGCCATTGAAATAATAGCAAGTGAATTTATTCCAAAGACTAACAATCTAAATCGTAGCGAATGATTGGTATAGCATACGTTCGTCGTACGTATAAAACGCTAAATGATGGAAATGCGACGCTTCGGAGTCCTGGAGCAAAAAGAAAAAACCTATTGTGAAGAAATTTTTGCCTATTTTCTGGCTGTGAACTCTCGGAGATACCGGCGAAAGGTTCAGGGTCTATATAACGAAACTCCCAATACAGAAAGGAGGGGACCAGTCGAGAAAAGAGTTTCGTTACCCGGAACGCAATATCTTTAGAGTTCGTGACATTCCAGCAAGGACGGAAGGCTTTAGTGAAGAAACGTATGGTGAACGAGCCATGTGCAGCGTTTGAGCAGGCTAAACTTTCTAATTTCGTGAATGACAATAGTTCCGTGCCATTGTCATTGCGTTCCGGACAAAAGGGTCGGTGAATCTTTTATTAGACCGTTGGCTATAATAAATGCTCACATTCTCCCCGACAAGGTTGAATCTTTATCGCTCGATTGCGGAATTTCTGGGTAATTTCCGGATAAATCTTCGAGCAAATTATAAATGGAAAGCTCGCAACCTGATTAAAACCCTCGTTATCTATATTTTTATGGAAATATCTGCATTTATGATTACGACGTTGCAATTTCTTTGAAATTTAATCGCCAGCAGGAAGAATGACGAAAATTGAGATAAAATGCTTGAGGGTCAAAAGTCTGTCAGTGAGTGAATGCCTGTGGGAAGTCGAGGAAAACGTCCTGGAGCTGCGCAATGCAATACATTCTAAAAGCTGCGTCGGACTGTGTAGGGAAGTACGGAAAAAAAAATGCAAGAAAAAGAGTGAGGAATATGCCATAGGCCGTAAAAGAATTCACGGGAAGGGCATCACATTCGACTGAATGAGGCGGAGAGCGATAAAAACGAGGGAAAGTGCGCGGGAGTGAGGAAAAGAATTGACGAGGAGAAAAGCCCTGGTGAAGGGGAGAGAGTACGACTCCAGGATATAAAGGATCGTCTCTTTATCCTGTCGTTCACAGATACCGCAGGGCATGATTCATATCCGGATGCAAGAACCAGTAGGGTAAAACTGGACGATTTTCTTTCTGGAATAGAAGCACCGTAATGTCGTGTGCGCCGCTATATAGCGGAAGATCACATTAGACAGAGGGGGACAGCGAGAAAAAAAGAGGAAGACAATAAAAAATGAATGCCCCATGGTCTCCGTCCATGAGCTGATGGTCGTCCAGAAGCCATCGATGACCATTCAGATGTCACCTCAGGGTGGCACAAAAAAGATCTTGCTGTGCACAAAAAAATGAGTGGCTTCAGTTTTCCTTCGCGTCATTGTTCTATCTTTTTTTTCTCGAATATAATGACCGTCTATATGTTTCGTGTCATATTCTATTATCACTTATATCATGGCATAGCAACGCAAGAAAAATAACATATTTTCGAATTATTATATTATTATATTTGCTTAATATTATTTATTCCAACATTATATTATTATTTTCTTTCCTTATTATTGTTTATTTTATTATTAATATTATTATTGAATTTGTTTAAAATTATAAATAAATTTTTCAGCGAAGCTTTCCTTTCTCTAATTTCCATTCGATCGATAGAGTCACGTGTTTCAGTGAGGGCCGAATCATTTACCATTTGATATATTCTATTTGGAGTTCACCCTCTCACTTATATCTTTTGTGTCCCGTTTAATTTGTATTTTCGTTGAATTATTTCGCGGTGATAGATAAAGCGAGTTTTTCACGTTGACCAAATGTAGCGGGATGGCCAATACCACGTACGGTTGAAGCTCCAAAAATGCTAATCGAAAGAAAGCAGTGAAAAGAGGGTGCATTCGAATAGCGCAGGGGTTGTGGCAAAAAAAAAAAAAAAATCACATCTATAGCACACGGAATTCGTAGAGCCCGGCAATAAGAAGAAATACGAATACGAATCTCCGTAAAACGTGAAAAATTCGAAAACCACGCTCGCACATCGGCCTCTCTTACCCTCCTTGCCCCGATTCTTCCCATGAATATTACATTTCCGACGCGGTCACTACCGCTCCGCTCGCTCAGCGCGCTCCCATACGGATGGGAGCAGGCCGTTGCGTTTATTTGATTTTTTTACTTGCTCATCCGCATAGAGCCTAGCACACCGACAACGTGAATTATTCCCGACGTATTTTAAGCGTCTCGTATGGACCAAAACGTTTTTCGTTATACTCTTCTATGACTATCAGTTATCATAACTTTTTTTTTTTTTACTTTTGCAAACTTGATATATTTGAAAAATGTCTGTCGTACTTGAAAATTCTTCAGACATTATCTTACGATTATCGACTTATCAATAGTTTCCTGTTTTCTGAATGAATTCCTGATTAATACCGTGTTTATCGTTCGAATTCCATGTTTCAAGAATATTCAACGTTTTTGCTCATCTGGCTAAAGAGAATGAGAAAAAATGCATAAAGATGAACACGAGACAGATATTCTCACTTCTCGCGAATATTGCATATGTTTCATGTCTGGGGAACCTGTTTCATGTGTAATTACACCGAGACCGAAGGTTATTAGGATGAAACAAGCAGGTACTTACCGTGTGCTCGTGTTGTCTGCATCATAAACCTTGCAGACATGCACGAGTACACGTTGGGAGCTTTCCACATATATATGTGTAAATACATGTAATGCATGTAATATGTTTATAGGAATAAGGGTGAGGATACATTGCCGGAATGCTTGGAACCCTACCACAGTGGTAATTGTTCGTTGAATACATCGGAAGGGCCCCCGAGGCGATCCAATCGTTTTGCTCAGACCCTTTCGCTGCTTCCAGCACTGTGTGAGCGCGCGAGAATGAAGAAAAAGAATGTGAGAAAAAAAAAGGAGATACATTCGAAAAAGACGGTTGACGGTACAGCGGGCGTGGGTGCGCGATGTGCGCATGAAAGTTTGAGATGAAGAATGTGTGCGCGCGTTTATTTAAGTGCCGTGTATGCGTCACTGATCGAACGGCGAAAGGGACGCCCGAAAAAAGTCTTGTTCCTTTACGACCATTAGGACTAATTTGCGTCACATCCCCCGAGAACGAACTTGTGAGTTTGAAGAGGAGGAAAAGTGTACTTGACTCGCCAAGGGCGATCGAGTGTCGGCGCAATGCCGAAACTGCACACAACCCTAACTCTGCTTATTTTTCTCCATCCCTCATATACCTATACGAAACATGCGTGGCCTTGTGGCGATAACAACGCGAACCGTCACACCTTTTCACTCGTACCGCGTGAACACTGTTTACGTGAGAACTCCAAATTGTACCAATTGAGAAGATGCGCCATGCGCGCGTACACAGACAAGGGTCTTGCCTTATCGCATGCCACGCGAAACTGTCACATCAAATATGTCCTTGTTTTTTTTTTGTACATTGAAATGAATGTAAGGACGTGATGTGTTGGGGTTAATTCATTATTTTTCGTGCTATAACATTTTATCATTTTGCGATCGTATTTTATTTACGTAAAACACACCAGAGTGATCATAACATCGAGGCTCACAGATAATTTCTATGCAAGCGTCTCCAGGGTTTTTATTTATATATAAATTAATGACAATTTGCGGCGTGTGAAAGTTCCAGGTCGTTATTATTATTGGATGTATATTGATATCATACAGAAGAATCACTTATAATCAGCGCCGGTTTTGCCCAATTTCTCTCGAGGGTATTGGTATTATTTTGTCGTGATTCCTAATAAATCTCCTTGCCAAAAGACACGGAATCCCCTCCGTGATCGTACAGTTTTCGTGTGTGTGTGTGTGTGCGAGGTTATATATCGAGGGTGAAAGTGCACATGGAGGAGGCGGCGGTGGCAGCGGCGGCGAGAGATTGGGTCTCGACGTCCCGCTGCGAAGGGGTTCCTATAGCTTTTTCTCCCTCTCCCTTTCCTCTCGATCACTATCCCAATACACATTCTTCCCGACGAGAATTTGCACCCTCGCAATGCCGAGCCCGGCATTATATTTTCATTTACGGACGTAAATTTACGTATACACGGGGAACAAAACTACAACGACGAGCGAGTCATCTCTCGCGTGTGCTAGAGAATTCGATTTTCTCTATTCATTCTCAATCCCACACTTGTGGCAATCCTTTCTTCCCTTTTTCGATTATAATTTCGTTGAAAATTTATGCGTCGCGTGCGCAGAAAATGAAAGTTGGAGCGGAGGGTTTTCCAAGGAAAATCATTTCATGTCCTATCGTCGTCCTTTGGCATCACGCCTTGAAAAATTGAAACGTTCTTCACACGCACCTATTGAATTCATTTTTCTTATTAATAAAGTTTCCTCGTGTGCGCGGTGTAGGCGAGAAAAGTAGATACGCTCCGGAGCCTATAACGGACCGTTACGACTGCCTGCTATTTCCTCCACCACCTGCGCGCCTCACGCCTAGCCCTTCTTATTTTTTCCTCGAGCTTGAAGAAGATAGATAGACGTGTGGGGTCTTCCCTGTGTCTTCAGCCATCGTTCAGCCGGAGACGTGATTCTCGGATTCTATTTATCGTCAAATCTACGTCCGCTCACATGCTCCGTTGTCTTTTACCATTTTTACAATTCTACTCCGGATGTGACACATCCGGAAAACAACCAGTAACTTCCTTTTCATGTCGTACTGAGATTGAAAAAAAAAAACCTAAACGGAATGAACTTCTGTCGAGATCCGAAGCAGCAGCAGCCACAACAATTTTAGCTGGTGACTCCGGCTTACTTTTTTCTGCATGTACCCTCTTTTTTTTTTTAATTAGCCGTTGCCATGTCCCGGTTCTTGACACAGACTTTATACCCAGCACGCTCAAGACATTTCCATGAAAACTAACGCGGGCCCTGCTGTTTGTTATTAAAACGGACAACGAAGAATAGGTAAACCCCATATCCACGTGACAGGTGGATTTCTATTATGCAAAACTGCCCGTGGCGTTGCGTATCGTACGTTCAAAATCATCATCAGACCTCCCTATATACCCTCCGAGGGTTATATCACCGTGGAAGACTGGGACGACTCCAGCGAACGAACTACGTCACGTCACTTGTGATTAGCGTTTATAACACGGGGCTGTGACTATAGATTTCCTTATTTATCATCTGTGACGTAAATTTTTCACCTTTATTAACGTCGCAATTTTCCCACAATTTCTACTGTACGTGTCTATGATAAAAATCACACCTTGTCAATTTAGTGACGACATTTTTATAATTTATATCCGACAAATGGCCGTTCACGAAATATTAATGTGCGTAAATGTCAGTTCAATTGGTCGGAATGAAACGCCATTCTGTTTTTTTGCGAAAGGACCGAAACTCGGGAACAGAGGGGGAGAGAGAGAGAGAGAGAGAGAGAGAGAAAATAAAAAGTTGAAAGAAAAGGAATTGCGAAAGAGCAGACTGCTGATATCTCGGGAACAATTTAGCACGTGTGTCATTGCGTAGCCTCGCACGCTTTTATTTCTAGCACATTGGAACGCGTTGAGGGCCATAGTATCGTCGTTAAGATAAAGTATATACGTATGGAAGTACTTCAGCAGTTGAGTACGCGATATACCGTTTTCGAAGAGACTGCATTATTCTTTTGAGGGGTGCGGCAGCAAACGGCTTTATTTCTTTCGTTGGTTGTTGCCCATCGTCGTCCTGTGTGCTCTGGTACAAGCTTTTACCCTCTCCGGTTATTCCTTTCGCGGAAAAACCTCGGGAGTTTAGACTCAGACACAGACGAACGCATACTGATATGTGGGCGGAATACGACTAAACGAGTAGACACACTATTAGACTCACACTTACTCTCCAACAGACTTCACTCGTCTCGAACCATTTACTGAAGAGGAGTCCTTGCCTCTTGCCGGAGTAACAGCTCAACGAGAGTGGAATAAAAGATTTTCCTCTTACTCGTACTAATGCTCCTCAATGTTACACGCAGAGGGAGTAAATACGTTGCTGAGATTGGAAGTGAGAGAATTTTTTTCATTCACCAAAACGCTCACTGTTCTTCTTCTCTCCTGGGTAAATGTTACTTTTTGTTTTCTACGCAGTATGTCTCTGAGCAAATAAATATCTGTGTTTGCATTCGGTTCAATCTATATTTACTATCAGGCTCTGCTGGCGCTGAGTGAGTGTCCGACTATCAGGGATCGGCGAGAAGGAACATCATAAATCAAGAACTTTGGGACAGTCAAGAGTTGAGCTTCCGATCGTTTCATAGTCTCTTTCGTCGTTAGTTCCGGCTGCCTTTGATTAATCAAGATATTCCCCTCTCTAAGCTTTCGCTACGCGAATAAATTTCATGATTCCGGTTTCCTCACATCACTATATACGACGAGGAAAGCGGTAATGATCAGCGAGAATAGTTCTCTTCCCTTTCCCGTTCAACCCTGTCACGAACATGCGAAAGAGCTTGCTCCGTTTTCTCACTCAAGCCTCGTCTTTCCACTTCGCTCACGTTGCTTACAGCTCTTCCCTTTTGCCCCTTGCTAACTCACAAATGCCGGAGAAACGACGCTATCCATTCTTTACTCCCCTCTTCAGCATTGATCAATGCAGTTGCTGTCGTCGTTTTCTCCACCCACCACCGTTATCGTTTTCGTTGCTTCCAAATCCATATAACTTTTCTTTTTTTTTACTCCTTCTCTCGCTTCGTTACGGTGATGAGGAATCAAGCATTTATTTTCTTATTTCTAGAAGTTAGTTATATTCGGAGAAAAAAAAAGTCATGCTCCTCGATCGATAGATACTTTTCCGGAAGAAAGTTTGTCCGGTCTGCAGGTTAGAGATGCGTATCGATAGGAGCAGTGCCTTCTCGCGTATAGGACAGTGATCGCGATGATTTTATTGAATGAAAAAGAAGTCTTTCCGGCGTGCGTTAATCACGCGGTGGGTAGTCCGCCGGTTGTTCCGGCGGATGGTGCCTCATAACTCGAGGAACCCAATCCGCGGGTTGGAGAGAAGAACCGCATCTCCCCCGCACTGTGTTTCGCAAGGAAAAGAGCGGAGCATCGCTTATTCTCAGCTTTAGTTCCTAGTGGAACATTTCTACCAGGAACATCGCGGTGACTCTATAAGCTGGCAAGTGAGAAAACTCGCTGGTCGCCATAGCCATTGCGGCATAAACCGGGAGACTCGCTACCCTTCCATTTTCTCGACGCCGGAACAGTCGGGCACGTAAAATATTAACCTCGGTGCACATGGGCGTCCCGACGACGAACGAACAAAAAAAACGAGACCAAGAGAGAATAGTAAAAAGGGAGAAAAGATTGGAAAAAGAGAGAACGGGATGAAAAAAAGAAGGAAGAAGAAAATTACGAGAAAAGGGAGGAAAATGGAAGACCCAGGACCGTTCGCCGTTTCTCACACGGCACTATCACGGCCAGAAATATTCTATGGTATCAAGGTACAAGCTTGGACCGGCGCCGAGCATGGTTACAACTCGTGACATCGTTGCGACCAACTCAAAAGTTCTTTATGTCTGAAATGTACCGTTTCCTTCACAATTGAATTAAGCCGAAAGTGTTCACCCTATTTTTGCATCGACTGGCGCCGCTTAAAGACGCGACAGACAGTTTTGTCACAGGTTACAGGTTCGCGGTGCTGACAAAAATATGCAGGTGAGGCCGGAAGCAAAGTGACTAACACGGATGTTACTCTTTTGATAAACAAGATTAATTTCGGTAACGCATGGGTAATTGGAACGCGGATTCATCAACGACGTGACCGTACATCATTATGTACCTGAATGTTGCGTTCATGTTCCAGGCTTTTCTCGCAAGATAAGATAAGATTATTTTTATCATCCCACTATGGAAACAATAAAGTGACATGTCTGTGCACGAGATTATTCGGCAGAATCCTCGCAATCCCGACCAATAATCTGACCCGGATTCTCGAGGAGATATGTGGCAACATTTGAGAAACAAATGTTTAGGTAACACATTGTCCAAGTTTGGGCAATTCACGCTCAAGTTTTGACTTTTGTATTTGTATTTGTATTTGTATTACTATTTAATTTTTTTCATCGAACCGATCTACAGGATGTGCCATGAACCAGGTTTTAATTAAGGCTCCACATACCTTTGGAATTTTTTCAACGGCCATTATTTTATCATCGATCATTATTGCATGCTTGCATGTGCATGATACAATGTTGAGAACGTGACTGCATTTCGCTTTATGCTGCATGAAATTATTTCAAAAATTTATCAAAAATTCTTACAGACTTTGGGAATGTGCAATGAAGATAATACGAAAAATTCAAGTCTCCGTTAACGGTCTTCGTGCAGTAATATAAACAATGGATGCACCATGATTTCAGGTTCAAGGAAAAAGTGCGTACTCGATAGTGCAATTTTGTCTCATGCACTCGCAACGAACCAAGCCATCAACCTATCGCGAATATACGCTGCCCGATGATTGATGAATGCGAACGTTCGATCATCGGAGTTAAACGATGTATTTTATCGATGGAATTTTTCATTTCGATTATCATTGTGATCGACGATCTCGTTCTTATCGTGACTCTATAGAGGAACAGAGGAAAGACCACTGATAAAAAATCGTCTTTCCAGTCGTCGTTTTTTTTTTTTTATTGTCATCTTATGATTTTATTACATTTTTTAATTGAAATTTAATTTTACAATAAAAATAATTACAATATTGTTGTGTGATTTACTAAAGTCTTGTTTGTGACAAACAATGCTCTTAGTGCAATCAAACTACGTATTTAATTCCACTTTGCAACGAGCAACGTCATCGCAAGACCCATTGTCGTGAATACGGCCGCACTAAATGAGCTTGCTCCGTTACAGAGATCCTTACCATCACAGAAGTATGTGAAACTGGTCTTGACTGGTAGAGCTTCTTTTCCTCCTTTTCCGATCTCAGTGATAAGCTCTTGATTTATGGGTATCTTGCATCCACGTTCGATGTATGTAGCATTTTCTAGATTGAAAAAAATCAAAGAAAATCGTTAGTTCTCTTGTGAGAAAATTGATGTCTCGAAAGAATTTGATAATTGAGCAGTTCAAATGTGAAATGAGTGCACTGTTAAAATCGTAATCGCACTTACTCAGCTCGGTAACTGTTTTCGAGCACAAACAGTTCGTCGTTCCGTAATCATGGTCGGTTGCTTTTTCAGTTTTGAATGGATCACCGCACGTTCCGTTGTTTTGACTGACACACTGGTAACACTTGGCCGCCTCGCCTGAAATAGAAAGGAATAAAAAAATGTTAATACAAACGCCCGCTTCGATAAGAAAACTCTTCCAATTAATCGTCTTCATCAATCACGAAATAAACAGTCCAAAGTCGAATGAATTTTTCAAATTTTTCTACAATGAAATATTCTCTTCCAAACATTTCAATAAATTTCTTATTTTTCGTAACATCACTTGAACGTTATTAAGAGTAACTGGCAAAAATTAAATATTCTTTTCGAGAGACCAAATTGGAAGAGGAGGAATTGACGATTCTCTTGAAGAATGAAATAGAAAAATGAATCCTTCGATGAAAAACCAGAGAAAAACGAAATAAAGTCACACCCACAAAGATACTAGTTATTGAAACACTTGCCTGTCGCGAAGAGGGCTAACAGGAGGACTAGTGCGGAGAACGATTTCATTTTGATACGAGTAGGAACCGTTGAGTCGATTCTAATAATTTAATGCAACGTCTTTTCACAGCGGAGATTCGTGATCAACTGGTTACTCCCGTCGATTTTTTTTCAATATATGAGGTGTTTTATATCCTTGAGGGAGCTTCGAGATACCGTTAATAAAAAATCGTACCTTTTCTTGGAAAAATACGCCATACATTTGAACCGACAATTTTTGATTAGATATGGGTGAGTTGGAACGTTCCGATAGAGCCTCAAATTTCGTGTAGCCATGTTATAATCTACGAGTGAATCATGCGACTCTGCTCCATTTTTATCAGCGATAATTCGGAATCCTATCTAATCTCCCCTAAATCTGTCCTTGTTGATCCGCGCTAAGACCATCATCTACGTTTTGATTCAAATTGATCATATCAGCTCTGGGAAAAAATTGGTTAATCGTGTCTCGTAAATTCGTCGCATATCCGAGAATGAATGTACTAATAATCTTCCGGTTGAAAAAATACTTCCGTGCAATTAACAAAACGACGAGGAAATACATATCAAAATGATCTACACAAGAATCATTTTGTGTACATCGATTTTTTCGTAGAAATTCGAGTGCCGGCGTTTCTTATGTTCTTTTTTTTTTTATCTACGATTATCACCTGAGGTAATACTTTCCGGTAGTGTCTGATTCCTGTAAGTATTTAGCGTTTGATCGTATAGTCAGAGAGCCTCTTGAGACCGTTTTCCGTAAAACGATAAGATTGAGCACGACGAGAAGCATCGTCTCACGTCAACAGATTGAAGGTGTCGGTGTAAAAAAATTGGAACATCGAATCGTTCCAAAGTTGATTTTTCAATTATCTCTCGTGCGGAACAATCGGACTCAAGTTGATAATTTTTTTCTTCTCAGAACGAAATAACACGCAAGGAATATTGTATTCGAAATTGAGGAAATTCCGCAGGTATCGTGTGGGAAATTACGTTTCTTTTCTCTTCAAAGAGTCGGCGAGGCTTTATGCATGACACATGGTTTTTTTTACTGATGGTAAAATATCATCAACAGACGTTTTCCTGGGCCGAGCTACCAATTTCTACTGTCAGTCTTCGAGACAGGCGGACGTGCTGCTCTTCTTTCCATCCATTATTTTTTCTCACTCTTGAAGAAGCAATTGAACGGACTCGTCGTTCGATTTGTTCGGTCCGGAAATGGAAAATAAACGATAGGCGCGATCGAGAGAGGTAACGAAAGAGAACAAACTGCTACTCACGAGCCCTTCTCAATCTTCCAACTCGGAAGAGCAGAGCTCTTCGAAATCGGTGTACGTAGCAGCGTCCGAAGTAGTGCTGGTGTGTTTTATTTCGATTTGCCCACGGTTGCAATACTCACTACGTGGCTCTGTCTACTTCAACGAACGCTCATTTGCCCATGGTATATAGTAGAAATACGTAGAACCTTCCTGAAGTAGCAGCAGCAAGTAGCCGACCTTCTTCAGCATCCATTTTCGACCCTCGTCTATTTTTATTTCTACTTTCCAATCGTTTCAACGATACAATACGCGCGGAAAGCCATCACTCTTTTTCATCGGTTTTCCCTCTAGAGTTCCTCTTCTCTACTCACCCACTCCAACATGCCATTTTCTATGGAAATGGTCCGAATAAACGCCAAGCACCAGCAGTAATCGAGACTTTGGCAGTGCAAAAAAAAAAACGAACACGCGATGTATTATACAAATACATGGAATAGGAATGAGCGGTTTGACAACGATCCAGCTCGAGAGGCCGAAGTTAATTAATGAGAGTGATATTTAAATTGCCCCGGTGAGTTCCTTTTCGTCACTGTCATTTTTCTTTCTTTTTTCTCTCATTATTTTTGACACTTTCTTATGTGTGATGTCTCACGTCGTTGATACCGAGCATATCCATACACTTGAGTTTGAATTTTTATAGTCTCAAGGCCATAAGCACTAGAAAATACTATTAGGGAGTGTCCCGGCTTCATATTTATTTTATCAGAATAATTTTATATCGTAAAATGTGGAAATTATATTTGAAATATTTGAAATTTGAAAAATGAATATGCATAAAAGAGCACTCGTAAAAATTAGCCGGCACATACTAGTTAGAAAAAGTGAAAAGGAGATTCGTCAGTGAATTTTGAGTTGTTTCGCAATCGTCTTGGAGGACCAATAGCAATTTAACATTTATGAAGGTTGTGATACATTTGAGAGGAGGGAGCGCGGCAATAGAGTTCGCTTTTTATTGGCTGGGTGGGAATATTGGTGCGTCATGATTGTGCATGAAGATAGTAAAAGGGAGTGTGAGTGATCGCGACGCCGGTCGATCGGGAGGTACACAGAGAAGTACGAAGGTGGAGAATCCCTCTCGAGACTGGATTGACACTTTAATGAACGAGAGCTCGTGCATCGATTGTCGGTGAAAGCGAAAGCGAAAGAGGAGAAAAAAAACGAATGGCAACAGAGGGACGAAAAGGTGCGAGGGGCGCAAACGCACGGGTATGAAAAAAAAAACGTTGAGTAAAAACGAAAAAAAAAGATCATTGAGAACGCTCGCACGAGGAATACACCGACCTGTTTCACGCGGGGAAAGAAAAGGACGCCAGAAAAAGTGAGATGACCGGAGACGCGGTGAGAGGGAGAAAAAGAATGAGAGTGGAGGAAATCGAGCGGCCCACGAGAAGCGATAACGTCGAGCGTCGAGGCACGTAATTGCCTTCGCTTCGGCACGGCCATCCGGACAAGCCTGTAAGGCTAAGAAGAATAATACGTACGTGTATGTATGTACATCTATGCTCTTATGTATCTTTGTGTGCTCCATCTCTCTTCTTTCTCTTTACCGCTCGAGCAAACGATGTATTGCTAATATAGGTATATACGTCGAGACCTTTCAGATAAAGGCTCGCCACTCGTCGTTTTCACTGGGTGTCCTGATGAAAACATGTACCAGCCACTAAAAGGTAAAGGAGAAGCTCCGAAAGCAATAGCCCTCCTCACAATAGCTTGGTCAATGTCGTAACCCTGCTACACTCTGTATCACTCGATCTTTCAAGAGGGAAGCGATCAACTTCACAAACAAATATGCTAACAAATACTTCGTACACCATACGTTGACCCGTCGAGTGATGATTAAAGGGCGGTTGAATAAAATGTTCCGGAGAAAATTTTCGCGTCGCCAACTGACCCCAAAAAAAAATGATAAAACGTTAGGAAAGTTCGTCTGGTACGATCGGAATATAATGAACGGTCGAATCGACACAGCATAGGTATTGAGGGTTGATGTTTCTAGTTCCTGCCACTTGCAAGTCTGCCGAGATGCTGCTCGAGCTCAAAGCAACTCGAAAAACCAGACCTAGGGGGAAGCATGAGAGATTACGATGAGAAATGTCAACACACCGATAGAGCAGTTTCCCAGCTCTCCACGTTCTTTCAGTCCTTCGCGAGCCACTTGAATTCTGGTGAGGTGTTTGTTCGAAGTTTTCATTATGCGCGACAAAGATTGACCAGCGAATCCCCCTGTACCCCTTAATTTACCCTAAACAAACGGATAATATTGATAAGAAGAATTTTTACTGCGTTTTACGCTTTTTCCTGCATTGAACCTTCTGTGGTGTTTATAAAACTCAAACGAAGCTGCTCACATTCAACTAGATACTTAATGATGGTATCGTCAATACCAGGAGGACGTGAACTTCCCAGGGATAGTTGTTCAAAGAGAATTTCTCGTGAATCTGGTAAAGCTTGTTCGATAAAAAGCTTTGATGAGGTTGCGAAGTGGACCAGAGAGCAGCTTGATGGGAATATAAGGAAAAATCGTCTTGATAAAAGAGAACAAAAAAGAACGTATAAGAGGCTAAGAGGTACGAATAAGACACATGACAAAAGACACAAAAGTAAATAAAAAGGTAGTTGGGACGAGAAATACTCAAGTTTGCGTTCCGTGGATCGATTTACAGGCCGAAAAGTGCACGGTTCGCAGTTAAATTTAATCCGCTCTCTATTCCTCTTCAGACATTCATTCCGGGTCCCGCAAAAGTCGCACAAAAGAAAAAGTTAGATATAAAAAACGGACTTTGTTTATTGTATCCTCAAATGCGCCGGCTGTTTTCGTACTTGAGCTTTAATCGTTTCATATAATACTGACATTTTCAAATCCTGTCCATGGAAAATTAAACCTATTCGTCCAACCACCAAATCTCTATAATTCCTTCGCCGGTCTTTTCAATCTGAATAAATTTCCATCCCATTTGCATTCATACGTGCTCACAAACCCGATTCCCAATTCACCTGCGGAAATGGCCGGTTGTTAGCAGCAGAAGATCTGTTTCAAGAGTTAAGTATGAATAGTTTCTTCCCCTCAAGAATATCGCAATGTTTCATGTCATTTTAAATCCAATGTTTCGTGACCTAGTGGAACGGGTTCCTGGAGGGATTGAAAAATTATCACGAGCTGAGAGTGCGCAGTCGACTTTTGCGCAGCTTTTCTGTATCGAATTCTGCTGGTCAAAGGGTTGCTCATCCAGAAATTGATTGAACATTAGAGGCCGAGCATACCGAAATCCTTTGAGGTGTGGTGATAGCGGTGAAGCGTATATGTGCAATAAAGGGCAATTGGCGATAATAAGACTTCGATAGCTCCCTCGGCAGCGACACTCATGGATCGTTCGATCGGAGGAATGTCAACCGCGTAAAGTGGCTGCTGTTGGTCCCGTTGCGTTGCGGCGAGGAACCGCAACCCCCTCTCACAGTCCCACCCTTGCCATGGAGCCAGTAGAATGCAGCAGCAGCAGCACCACCGCAGGACTATCAGAAACAGCACGGTATCTGGTACCCATGGAGCCTCGCGTGGTTGCGGTACTGGCGGGTCAACAGGGAATAATCACGCACACTTATACAACCGTTGGTTGAGTACTAGCGAGAGAGAAGGTGAGGCAAAGCATACAGTGACATCGGCATTTTCCGCGAGGTTCGCAGCTCGTGGAATTACCTACGTTCAAGCCAGAGCTCGAGGCGGCGCATTCATAGAGCCTGCAGATCACCGACCTCCAAGCAGTTGTCCTGTGCAGGCTTTTCCCCGCGATTTACGCTCCGGTAAAGGGTCTCATCGTTGCTCGAAACCTCGTGAATTCTTGTCGGTCTATCGCGGCACAGTGACGCCGATTACCGCATAGTATTGGGGTTGGAATTGAAAACGATGCGTGTGTCTGTAACATGAGTGACTATTTCCTGTTACAGTTGAGCCTAAGAAAAGTGGAGAATATGTGTTTCAACTGAAGCCTTTGAGCAGCACGATTTTTTGTAGCGTTTTGAGGGGGAGTCGAAATCGATTTTTCTTCTACATTAAAAAGACTGGATGAGTTTTGATCAAGATGAGTCAATGTCTCGTGTCGTGCAAAGCCGGAAGTAGAGTAGGGGTTTAACGCAAAGATAGTTGACATGAGTCACCCTTGGCGCAACGATCAACATTCCCGGTAGAAAGGCCGACTATCCAGAATTAATTGCGAGCCCTCTTCCGACTCCACGTTATTGCCGTGGGTCTTCACACAATTCGATTTTCAACGGTACGGTATAAAATTTCTCGCTCATTTTTTTAATTCCCAAACTCGTTGATAGGTCAGCTTGGAGTTCCACGAATCGTACAAAATTGTAGTTTAATCCGGGAAGGTTTGGATTAAGGTCACATGATAAGTATCTCGTTTTATTCGAACTCATTTACGAGCTGTCTTATTGTGTGACCCTATTCTTGATCTCGAGACGAACTTTCTTGCACAAGCCCCAGTGCAATTGTTACGAGAATTGGGTAAACTCGATGTCATCCCCGTAGCTCTCTGCTCTGCTAATGGTCTTAGAGTCGGATTTGATGGGCATAGTAAATTGCTCGCGCTTGCAGTGAGTTTCATATTTGCTAGTGATTCAGAAACATCCCAGAAGCGTCGGGCTCGCTTCGTCACATACTATACGCGGGCGTCTGGCAAGACTAACTTCCTGGGTGACTCATAGATCAAGGCGTTCCACACCCTGTCGTATTTTGACGCAGGACACAGCTCTATGTCCACGAGTCAGGAGGGGACGAATAGGAAGAGGAATAGCATAGGACGTCGACTTAGAGCGGATAGGGAGAACGCAGAGCTTGATATCCCATAACACGAACAATGTACTCTCCCACTCTCTTGCGAGCATCCCCACGTTCTTCGATCCAAGAGTCTCTTCCGTTTTAATTCTCCACTATAGAAAAGATTGTATTTACTGCCGAGACAACACTCGATCGGTCCATCTCTGTGGACATTTCCGTCACTCGGGTTGCAGCGATATCCGTGATATCGTCAACCCCTAATGAAAACTCTCGTGATTCTAAGCACACAACCATCCGTGATTCCTAATTCTGCATGACATGCGTAGTCGTGTTCCTGTACGAGATATTGATTTCCAGTAAGGTTGCTTTATTGCTGATCGTGACGTTTCGCCTCAATCGATAGCCCGACATACATAGAGATAGCAGACAATCACCCATATCCATGGAAAAGCGAGGCTATCGAAAGCTTCTATTTAAAGAACTTTCCGGTTATAGCCTCACATCCTACGATCGCATCCTTCTCTCTCTCTCCGGTCATTTCGTGTGACGCATATCCGAACTGTACTGCTTTATTTTATTGCATGCACATTGATATACACACAACGATACGAATCAAATTAATTCGAATTACCACTATGTCCGAGAATTACATGTGTTACACCATATCAGCCAGGTATTTAATCATTTTATTGTTCCACTCTATGTTCCCTGAATCACGTCACCCGAGTGAATTACCATTGAATGTACACAGGGTGCGTTATCGTTGTCGCTCATTTCTAGAACACTCTGGGGATGGTTTATGTACATATGATACGCCTATGCATGCACGAATATATGGTAACACATTATTCCAGTGTTACGTATAACGGTATATAGGGCTGTTGCGAACCCGATCATATCAAGATAATTATGTCATAGTAGCCAGCCAGCTAATTGGTCTCAACCGCAGGGACATCCGAGAAGCATGATGGCTCTCTGTGGCAACTGTCTCCAACAGACAACGTAGCTACTCCGCTATGTATCCGCGCACTATCCAACTATTATCTGTTTTGCTTCGCGTTATACCAATTTCACGCGGTTACGCTGCTGTATAGGACACAGCACAGATTACACCGGTTTCCTCTTACCGGATCTTTCCCTCATCACCCACCCAATGAGACCCAAATCTTTTAGCCATTTTTTATTACTGTGCCGAAAGATCTGCACACTTGCGTGTCTTTGCCTTAACCTTATGACTCAACCACCGAAACGCTTCTCAAATTTAGAGATGAATTATTTTTGTACTCTTTGCATGATGCGTTATGCGCTTTAGGTATTTATAGAATTATTTAGAGCATACTTCGCCGAGATCGAGTCGAGAATTATCTCAATTTTTATTGCCGTGTTCACGGATTCCTGAAAGGGTGGGAATTGCTGATCGATTCCTGTTGTTTTATTTTAATCAGATTGAAAAATTCCGTAAAACTGGGAAACTGAGGATTGAGGAATATCTAAGGAAGACGAGTCCCTTAAAAAAAAAGGAAACAATCGAATTAGATTCGGGCCGAAATTATAGAGCGATTTATGACGACGGTTAGAAATGGAAATGTCTTTAGAAGTTCGATGAAGACGATAGAGTTTGCAGGTCTCTGTAAAGCGACACGTGTCCCATATTCTTTGGTGCTCTGTGGCAATAAGCCGGTCGGCTACGTGCCGGCAGCATCTCTCAGATCTCGACTCGGTGCGTTACGTTGTCAAACACATGGCGTTTAACGGCGTCGCAATAACGCCTCACCGGTCGTCATCCCTTCTCAAAGATGAGACTCGGCGTGTCGCTCCGCGCGCGGTGAGATCGCGCGGCTTTAATCTTTGCAAATGTATATGTCGCTCTCATTTCTCTCTCGTTTGCCACAGGGATTTCTTCGGCTGGTTTGCGTTTTTTTTTTCAAATTCATTTCGCAGTTTGATGTGAAAAAAAATCCACAGAGAGAAAGAGAGGAAGTAAAAGGCAATTCTCCACGGGATGTCTGCGTTATTGCGTAGTTCACGGACATTTTCCGCACGATGTTTGTCACACGTATGAAAGAAAAAGTCACAAAGAGTCTCATAGGTTTTCTATATTTTCTGTCAGCACAAAACACACGAAAGATTCGCTCATCCGAACGAACGGGAAGATTCTTCATATCACGTTATAGAAGCAAGAAGCAAATTGCAAGTGATGATGGTAAAAATGTTTACCCTTTTACTACAAATTCTGCTCACTTGCTAATCGTTAAATCTTTTATATTCATCGGCCTTCCTAATAATGCTGTTATTATTATTTTATGATTGATGTACGGTCGTTAAACGCGCAACGATAAATCTTATTATGGCTCACCTGCAATTAATAGTTGTAACGTCTCGTTTCTTTTATTTGATCGTGCGTAATCGTGTAAAGTGTTGTTCTTACAAAAGCTTCGGACCGATGTAGGAAATAGAGGCGTACCTAATATTTCCTTAATACTGCCGCGTGTATACATAGAATCTCACGTGTTCTCACTGCTGTTTACGTCGCGACTTACGTTGAGTTACAACGACGATCGAAAAGCGTTTTATTGGCTGTAAAATACGTATTGCACACCATATTATCATGTACACACGTAGACGTGATCCATACGCTCGACGTGACTTATACCCGATATACGTTCACCGGTAGCGAGTTTTCTCGGCAACGAGGATCGGTTGAGAGACGCGAGACGATCAATTAAGTGCAACCGGCCAAGTGCTAAGACGTTTATGGTCGTCATCTTATTACTATACATGCACTGCCCAGCCGCCCGCTCACTCATACACTAGCACAATGCACGCACACACCGTTCAGAGAAAGAAAGAAGGCGTCAAGATTGGTGATCGAGAGAAAGAGGCACGAAGTTGAAGAAAAGGTAGAAGAAGGAGAAAAAAAAATTGTCGAGGTTCCGGGGTAATGGGGTTGGTTGTTGGGTCGACGGCCTTTGAGACGCTTCGAAGGGAAGCGTAAGACAGTGACAGAGATATTGAAAGCCACGCTAGTGGTGCTCTGGATGCTAGCGATATCGAAACGACCAGACTACAGCGACGTATTAGTTCCACGGTGGAAACCCGTGTCTGAAACCTTAGATGAGACCCGCGCATACTCGACAGAAGCGCACCAATGCTCGACAGCCTCCAGTCTTGCACGCTCGACGTCTTACAAAATTCGTTTAGGCTAATTTGTGCGACGCTTGAGATATCGCTCTGTTAGATCCCTCCCAATAAGAGCGAGAGAGAGAGAATTTACAAAACGTAGATCCATTCTCGGCTCTTTTGAGTGCAACATTTTCGCGCAGATTCCAACTTCGCAATTGAAAATCTTTAAGCCTCATCAAATTAATTTACCACCTATTGATACAGCACAATTAATTAGCGCACCTTACTGACGTGTGCGGCAAACCAATTTATAGAAATCAGTTCAGTCGGACGTGCAAATCAAAGTTAACGTAATCGCGAAGCGAGCATGGGATTCGCTTCTTTATCGAATTCGACCAGAAAGGATTTTTTCTTTCTCTTCACTTTTAAATTCTCTTCAAACAACGTATTCCCTAGTTTACGTATATCACTGTTGGAAATAGTTATAATAGGAGTTTTACCCTTTTACGCGCCTGTTTACTTTATAGCTACAGAACATTGCAATACAGTGGCTGGGCACAGAGATATACACCATCAGAAAGTACGAAATAAAACATTTTCCTCGAAGATTCAAGTCCCGTGGGATCTCGGCAAGGAATCCTTAAGGATCGTACATACATATCGTAAAAAAGGAACGTGTAGGAGCAAAAAAGGACTAGAAAGTATTGTACAGATGTGTTGGGGATTGGTAGCGGCTGAAACGTTTTCCTCCTAAGACAGTGACGAGCATACATTCTCAAGCGGACGTGATGCTGTTGCAATTCGTCTGGCAGAGCGGAAGTGACTTTCCATGCGAGTAAAAGAGGAGGGCCAATGTGGAAAGTAGAACTTATCTGCTGGTTTATACTCCCATGTGGGTGGTAACTTCGGGGTAAAAGAAAAAGGCGAGTTTTCGACTTGGCCGGTGACTATCTCTACGTGACTTGCCAAACCGACCAACCTACTTATTTCCTCCATAAGAATAAATTTAGGTCTCGAAGGTGAATGAAAACGGAGACTCACTAACATCAGCAACTTTGAACAACCGAATCAGAGGAGTCCGGCAGGTGTTGCAAATACGTGGTTGAATTTTCTTCAACGAGTAACTTTTTCCTCCTTTAATTTCTGGCGACAATTTGACAGACGAGCTATTTACACCAGCAACAAGAAAAAGCAAAGTATGAAATTGCTCTGGCAGAACAACTGAAAAGAAAAAAATGCAAAGACTCATGGAACCGTTGATAAATTCTCTGGAGAAAAGTTGCTGGAGAAGAACACGGTTTCTGTACGCTGTTTCAAAAACGTGCTGACTGAGTTGGCCAACAGTGAGACAAGTAAGAAGGAAAGAAGTGTCTTAGTATATAATGTCCATACCGAAGCAGCAAGATCTCCGTCGAAAATTCTTAATTAAACGTTAATGCATGCGGCTCGAATTAACGTCCCTTGCGGGCTTTGCGTCAGCTGGTGCAAGTTTCCGCTCCACTCCTTTAGCAAGCTTTGCCGTAGATACAGCGTGACAACGTAATAGAGACTCTTGGCTCTGGATTCTAGTTAACGGGCCTGATATACGTATCTCTATCTCTATACGTAGAGCTTGTGCTTCCTCTTAGGTACCTGCTGCTATTTCGACTCGAGTGTACTTCTGTGCTTTTGTCGGTGACTTTTCCATCGGAGACTCGGCGAAAAAGCTCCAACTTTATTGCTCCAGAATTAAATTTAATTTCAGAATTTGAGAAACGGTATATAGGAAGGAAAAATGGTCGTTACAGATGACAAATGTGTCCTTGATTTCGATGGTACTCGCAGCAGCGTAAGAGGATGATGGAGTAGAAGTCACTTCGATATTGAACTTGTTGTGCCAGACGATAAGAGAGCTACCGTCGTGTGTTGTGCCTTGACGTTTGTGTGAATAGCAGACTGTAGAAAAGCTCTGGAAAATGACGAGTAAAGCCAAAATAGCGAAAGACTGAGAGTGTATAATGAGATTTGGAGAATGCAACTGAAAACATCGAGCCTACTGCTTCCTGCTGGGTGCATGGAAAATCGTGGGCGAATGGAAAAGAGAGATATGTATGTAGAGGAACGATAAATAAGTGCGAGGGCGCTTAATACCATTGTAACTCGAGGTACGTTCCGCCACTTCAGATTTCTCGGTGAGTCACATAATCCAGCGCGAAGCCTGCTCGCTCTTTTAGCTTGTGTACTTTTGCCGGCAGTCTCTGTGACGATTCTGCACTGAATAGGGAAAGAGAGAGGGCTGGAGAGGCGGCTCTCTTAGCGGCATTGCCGTCTCGGTTTGCTGCACAGCTTCCGACTTATTCTTCGACTCCCGATACAGATCGCTCGCTGCGGTCGAGTCTCTGTTTCTCGTCGTTGGGCCGTAGGGCAGTGAGGACAAAAAAAAAGATGACAAATAACGGGATATTCTTCTTAAGTGCATCTACCTACAGTACCACTTATGTAACAGCCGCGCAACGTTCCAAAAGAACGAATACATATCGCTATCTGAATTTTCCGTCTGGATAATGACCACGTGGCCGACCACATTTTTTTTTTCACCCTCCTCTCATTATATCTAATTATTGATAGTGTGCAGATAATGGACCACCAACCAGATATTTCTGGCTAGATAATAGGAAGGGCAGACACCTTCCAGCCGGATATTTAAAAATATTTTTACTACATAGGGACCTGCGACCTTTTACCGATCGCGAGGGACGCCATTTTCGAAAGTACATTGATACGGGTTTCGAAGGAAGTCGTAAAACGTACCAGGCGATGCTATTAATTATTCTCATTATCCGCTATCGAGAAATTTTTTATCATGCTCGCTCGTTGCTGCGTTCATTTCTTCAGGGCTCTTTTTCGGGAAGTGTATAATTTATATTTAATATCCGCAAGTGGCTATTAGCCTAATGGAGCCTGCACAAGGTCCTGCTTGCCACCGGAACCAGCAAAAATTGATCGTCCAATCGAAACCGAACTCATCTCCACGAAGATTACAAGATGAAAATGAAATTCATAGAACACTCGGTCGATTCTCTTGAAGATTTGCAGCCTACTCGAAATATCAATTATAAAATTATAAATATCTTGATCGCAAAGCTCTTTTCATTCAGCTAAGAACAATTTTTTTTAGAATCGATATCGGCGGCTTTCAGCTCAGCAGAGTTAGTCAGCTCTTTTACGTTGCCTAATGGTAACACGAAATGTACATCTTTCCTTTAAGCCTGATGATCTATTCGAGGTTCAACGGATAGATTTACTCGAGTGATGGGTAAGTCTGGGTAGTAAGGTTCCCACAAATGTAAACCACAAGCATGAGGATCAAAATGAGTAACTCAAATGAACTCCACGCTTGGCTACAGAATCTCTGCAGCACAGACACTCACGGAATCTCTTATCGTGGAACAGACATCGGTGTACTCAGAATCCCATCATATTCTGTACGGATATATTTTCTGCCGTAACATACGTTTAAAACGCTCATATCTCTGTGGATGAGGGCTGGAGTGTTTATTCTTACTACGAATCACATAGAGCTTAGTGTAGCTCATCTGTATTTACCACACAGTATCAGGATGAGTGGAACATCCTGCCTTGATTCCTTTTGCCAGCGACGAGCTGATTCACGAGTTTCAATGAACACCATAATTGTCTGCCTTGATAGAAATCCGTTATCAGGTGCACTCTAGATACGGTTGATGGAGCTAGGCAGAGAAGGTACAGAATAACATGCTCTGGCATTTCACGATCCTACCGGAGAATCCAGCGGTTTCTTTATAGACATTGGTCGACGCGTGGAGTACTAACTTCCTCACCATCAAAGCTTTATATCTGATTTATATATAGAACGCTGATAATAGAATTACCATAGTATGTTTAGCTATTTGATGGATTTTTGCCATAGAAGTCAAAGACCCTGATGTTTTTGATTCAGCCGCAGGCTAGCGCCGTGGCTTATCGATCCGGAGCTTCCTTTGAATTTAGCCAAGTTAATCGAACCGTATGCATCGTGTAAATGGCTCAATGCTCGACGATATGTAGATTGGGTTGCCGGTATCTTTCTCGTTCTATTCAGAAGCCAAGGATTGTCTGAACGAGGGGCTCACAGACCCATGCGCTCGTAATTCATGAAGCACACGCGCATACGAGTCGTTCTAATATTCTACGCAGTTCCAGAAAAACTTGAATACGTGAAATATCACAATCCATAATTTCCATGACTGTTCCAATCATTTTTCACGAGACAGTATTTTTCTTCTTAACATCAAATTTTCTAGATCGGAGCTACAAAGAAAACGAGCAAAGAACTCTATTGTAATTATGAATCATGCATTCTCAGTAATCTACGTAACGAGGTCAGCAAAGGCGGAGCAGTCTGTGTCATCTCTTTTATAAGAACTTCCCGTTCTAGCTCGGTATTATACACTCCGAAGGAAACAAATAATCATCATGCGTACATGTGTGCAATGATATGAGTAGGTTATGCCATTAACGTTAATAAGTGCATGGCTTAAATAAGCCATACGTCTGAGAGGCCATGCACCATTGCGGTAGATGAACAATGACAGACGGACGCGCCTTCATTGTTCGTTATACCACTAATCAAAAGACTTGACTCTCGTGCAGAGAACGATATATTCGAGTAACTAGTACGTTCTTGATTTCACGAAATTCTGCACTGTACGTTTCAGGAGAAATAAATGAATTTGGAAACAAAAGTGTCATACGTATTAATGATTAGTTCTTGTCCCCTTCGATCCCAATCACGTCATATTCCTTAGCGTATTGAATGAATCGAACAAGTCATCCACAAGAATATATGGAGGAGAGACTCCACTTGGACAGAAACTGGAAGAGAAGTGTATTAAAAAAAAATGAAGATTGGCGGAATGAGGGCCGTCGTTGAAACCTGTCCAGAGTCTGTCGAATGGAGGAGCATCAAATGCGATCGTTTGGACTTCAATCTGGCCGGTGAAAAGGAGCGCAAAAGGAAAAGGGACAGAACGATGCAAGTTGAGGAAGAAAGGTATTGAGAGAAAAAGCGAGCTTATCCTGATAAGTCTAGTAATAAAATCGTCGTTTTGTTGGTCGTTGGGGGATACAGTATAAGTACCACCCTACCTTGAGCTCGCTCGAGCTTCAAACCTTCAGAGAGCCATCGTTCGTAATGTTGGAGGAGGGTGGACGGGTGTCGGGGGAGGGGAAAGCTTGCTTCTGCTGGTAGGATGGGAATGAACGTATTCGAACAGCCAATTGAAAGTTTTCACGGAGGATCTGCTTGGGGAAACCGCGAGGAGCCGGCCATTCAGCCAGTCCATCACGGCCTTGCCGGACTAAGACCATTGCAGGCACTTGCAGGATTTTCTAAAGGCCAGCTTCGTAGATTCCCCAGTTTTCTACCACAGCTATCAGCACAACCGGGCTCCCAAGTCCTCGAGTCTACCTTGCTCCGTTACACTTGTTCCAATATCATTCGTTTTCTCTCTAGCCACTGCAGTGTTGGAAGCTGCTCTGTGTCGAAGACGAAGCTTCCTTTTTCATGCGGAGCCTCATTGCCTTTTTCCCGTCTCTCAGTCACCTAAGCTAGCACTACCCTCTCGCCCACCGATTCACCATGGACCCAGGGGGTCTGGTCAATGCTCGCGAAAATTGGCTTCTAAATCTTGCGGCTGGAATGAAGCCCTTGCCCTCCTCTTCTTATTCCTCCTCCACCCCTGCGTTTCTCTTTCTCTCGACTCCTTTCTCACTACGTCCTCAGGCGAGCTCCTCCTCAACTACCCTTTCAATCGACCTGCGGCTTCCTCTACTTTTCCACATTGGTGGCAATGAGAAACTACCGAGGGCTGTGCATTGTCGAAGTCCTACGATGAAAAAGGTACGACCCTTTTTCATCGTTTTTTCTTGTAACGTATAACTCAGACAGGAGGAGGGTCCTCATCACGGCTTGTATACCACAGGGTGCCCGTAGGACAGCACCACCACGAGATGTTTTTTTTTTTTTTTTTTTTTTTTTTTTTTTTTTTTTTTTTTTTTTTTTTTTTTTTTTTTTTTGTTTTTTTTTGTTTTTTTTTCATTGTGCCAGCAGAGAACGGTTCGACTAGTGTGTTTGTAAAAAAAACTAGTCGGTGGTATGAATTCGCGAAATGAAGCGACGAATGATAATATTCTATATCGGTCTACTGAACATTTTTTATCCGGATAATGAGTATCAGAAAATAATTCTGTACTTCGCAACCGTTTTCAAAGCCAGCCAAGGGGATGATTAAAATTCTTAAATATAAAAACTAAAAGTGCAACAACAGCTAATGCGAATTTATTAAAAGAAAATGTTGCCAAAAATCATGGCCAAGATAAGGAAATGGTGAGAGGGATCGTTTTGTCCTTTTTTCACGATTTTGTATGTCCAAGAGTGTTTCATTTCTCTACCACTTTTCTGCCTCTAACTTTCGGTCATATAGCATTTGTCGTTGATTATCTGTCTGCCTAAATGCAATTATGCCATTGCCTCGGAGTCTTTTAAGCTATCTTATATTCATTTCATTTTTTGTTCCCTTTGTCTCTTTGTACCTTTGTCCTGTTCCCGGTAACCTCGAGAGACCTTCCGCTTTTCTTTTTCAGTACATTCAAACAATTCATGCTGCGGCATAAAAGTAGGTCGTGGAATCACCGCCTCATCACGTCTTTCTACTCGTCACAGCAGAATATACACGAATGTTAACTAAAAGCAGCGAAGGAAAAAGAAAAAAGAGAAAGGAAATTACCTGGGGTTACAGTGGAAAGGTTCATTTCCTAGACCCTAGAAACCACCTTGACTCGTGACCCAATTCATGCAGACAATTCAGACGTTTTTTTATGTTAATTATTTGAAGATCGAAGTGGGGAATATGTTATTCTAATTTTGCGCAATGAATGGTGGATGAAATCATTGTTTGCAATGAGCATCGTAGGGAATTCCCTTTGGCGATGATTATAAAACCGCTAAGCCCTTAAATGATTGATCAAAGTTATGAAATATCTTACGAAGCTAAACAGATGTAATATTCATCTGTAGTATGCAAGTCAAGGTTTATCACATAGTTGAGCTCGAAGTGAAAGTTATGGTAGGACACCTCGACGTGTACCTAAACGTTGGAATATTCGTAGTCGCACGTGCAGAGCCACGTGTGTACACTGTACGTTAAGGGGGTGCAGGACTAACTCCGCGTGCAAATAGTCGCTCAAGGGTAGGTCACGAGGAACGTGATCCCCGTGGTAAACCACTGTTTACCGAAAAGGAGACCGAGTCGAAGATGAGGAGGTCGAAGCCTCGGGCCACAAGGGATCACATGGAAAAGGATTTGTCTATGTGGGAGTGCACACGCGTGCATGTATATTTGTTGACACACAGACAGTGTGCTCTCGTAATGTGAATGGATGAGGGAAATGTTACCGCTGGTTTGTTAACTCTCGAGGGACAAACGTCTTCGAGAGTTGATCGATGTTCGTGTTAATCTTTCCTCGAGTTTGAGCACCCGGACGTTCCGGGTGGTCACCGCAGGCTTTCGAATAGCTTCCTGTCACGCTATCACTGCGCCTCACCAACCTTCCTCCTTAGCTGCTAGCGCGACATTCTGTATCTGTGAGCAAAATCGTGTGAAACGTTTCCTGCAGGAAAAAGATATATAAGAGCGGGCGAAAAGATAAATATCGCAAAGATGAAAACGACCTCGCTGACATGGACATCAGACAACGAACCTTGTAGTCCTTTCATCGTCCATCTTATCAACTCAAGTTTGTTTCCTTAGCACACTAAAGATATTGATTTATCTTATCATGCCTTATGTGTACATTAGCCTGCGAGACTAAAAGGCAACTGTATGTACGCAGATGCGAAGGTAAGACTGTTCACACCAGAAATCTCTGCCCTATGGGATTTTCTATATTTGCAAATGCATCTGTTCTGAATACAAGAAATAATCACTAGTCTTGAATTTTTGATACGAATCGAAGGAATCGGGTTCAGCAGCTTCTTTCCATTTCTTTGTCGAGCTTTTCCCTCCTCCTGTCTTTCCATTCGTATCTTTTATGAATGGAAATTACAGTTTGCTTTCCATTCGCATACATTAACACATCCGCATGTTATATCATCAAAGTTTTCAATTTAAGCCGATAGAGACGAGTCGGCAGACAGGAAGCGAACTGTTTGTTGTTACAAGCAAGACGAGAGTCCGAATCCGAAATATGAGGAGCCTTTCGGAGCGTGTACCCTGCTCTTGAGATTTGAAAACTTCTACTCGTGTATCTGTAGGCTATCACTATATTGTTGGGTATCGAATGAACAAGAGGAATGACCGGAGAATCCTAAAGAAACAGTAGTTGAGGCGCCAGGCTGTTTGGTTTCATCAACGGGTTATGAGCAAACGATCCTTCTTGGAATGAACAAACGCAAAAGGAACACACCTGCTGCTGATAGTTTCAAACACAATATTTGGCAAAAGTTGAATTATTTGCATCAGCTATATCTATAGTTAATCTTGGGCTTTATAATATTCTGTTTATTCGAATGCACAACTCCGTGTTGCGTTGGGCTGGCTCGTTGCATTTTGAGCTTGTATCAATGAGTTTTTCCAAATGTCGCTTTGCAATAAATCTCACAAAACCGGAAATATATTCATCACATTTTTGTAGGACACTTTCCCGACAGCTTTGATGTAGAGTGGTTGCATGGCCCACCGCGGGGCGAGCTATTAGTGGCTAAAAGTGGGCTGGGTCCAACGGACGTGGAAGGTGCTCTTTGGTTATATCTTTGACAAGAAATTTTTTTCTCAGCTGCATTATGTGGAAATATATGTATAGATATAGATATACGAGAACGACGTGTTCCACATCGAACATCTGTCGAATGTAGGCCGTTTGGGATGTCGTATATTGAGAGGAAGATCGTTTTCGACCTTTCCGTCGTGATCTTCGATCCACGTCAATTTTCATGTTGACCTAATATTTTTCACCTTAACATCCAGAGGTCCTTTATTGCATGGTGAAAGGTTTTTCATATTTTTAAAGGAACTAAAAAGCTGCTAGATGATGCGCCAGTTTTTTAAAACAAGGTCTCGTTTTTTCCCAAGTTTCAAACATATGCTGGCTATCCGAAAATTGTAATCAGGACTACCTCGTTCCCGGTGTCATTGCTTATTTAATATACCGGTCCGGAGAAAATTTTGGAAATAGACTGAATAATTTTTTTAAATTAACCCGCGGCCTGTCACTTAGAACGCTCAAAACATATGGAGAATACTTAAAAAGATATTGAAATTTTCCTACTCGGGAGTGCAGGAAGTTCCAACAGGGAAATACATAAAAAAAATCTCTTCGAGAATCCCACGGTATAAGAAATTTATTATCGACTCCGTAAAATGCTTCTTCAGGAGTAGGTAAAGTATGAAAATTATATTACGCTATTGAGATGCACCGAAAGATACGGGAGGCGGGGAGAAAAATACAAAACGTACGGCGGCGATGAGTGCTATGCTTTTAGCTTGGAATGATATATGGCTAAGCTTTACTCTCGTCCACATGGCAACCATTATACCACGTGGCTCTAATATATAATACATAGTGTCTTAGCATTCGACGCGAGGGTACAAAGCTCTGCGATTTTTTCAATCCGTGCAACGAAATCTTTTTTGCCGCTTATTTTTTTTAATGACTGAATTTACATGGGCCCTTATAAATAACTGGAAACTATATGTGGTATGTATTAATTAATATAGAAACGGCACCGCGTAGTCATCGCCGTGGAAAAATTGGTGTCGCCTTCTACATGGTAGGGTTTCCGATATACCGTGTGAGGAAAACTTGTTAATCATAAAGATGACAACAGTCATCAATCTTTCCGTTCTATGCTCGTAAAGCCCATCGGGTGGGAAAAACAGTGTCTGCTTAACCCAGAAAATCTCGTTCGACTTTTTTATCCTCATTAACACGCTTCGACTTTGCGCAATGACTTTCAACTAAATTTAGCCCGTTGACCTCGTGGGGTTACGCTACCCTGGCTTAGCAATGAGAGGAAGAGTTCTAGAAAATAGTACTGCGGGCTCTCGGATATATATCTCGAGGGTTATAGCCAAGGGGATCGAGGCACTGGTAGGGTGAGAGAGTTCTTCAAGGTTTTTTGGGCCTCGCGCGACGCCTAACGACGTGGCAGCTCGAGTAAATCAGTAGGGAGAGTGACGATAAGTTTTTGCTCGTTACAGAGAGCAACCGTCGGTGGGAGTTGCCTCTGTGGGAAGCTCATTACTGTGACTTTCTCCCTTCGCTTTTTTTTTTCCATCTTTGTGACCCCACCCAACCATACTACACCATCCGGAAGACCCTCATCGTTCGACCTTTGCCGTCAGACTTGTATTTTCGATCTCATTTTCCCGTGACTCTCCTTATTTTCGAATCACTTCAAGGGGGTTGAAACGCGGTGCAAACGTCGGTTGAATCTCTTCCCGAAATATATCGTCCATCCCAGAAATTCATTAAATTAACAATCTCTGATTATATTCTATTACCTCACGGAGCCCTTGAGATCGTTTTTTCGTTCTATCAATTGCGAATAAGGAGTATATTCGATGCGGCATGTGCTTTGCGACTAATTATTCAAGTCAATTTTTTTGTACCTTATTAAGGCGAATTCATCGGGATAATATGAATGTTTTGCTTGAACGCCACGAACCAATTAAGCGTCCAATCAACACTCGATCCTCGGGTTTCCTAGCAAGTTGAAATATAATGAAAGGTAACTGTGTAGCAGAAATGCTAAGCGAATAGAAACTGTTAGTAGAAGCTCGAGGCTTGTCAGAGTCCCAGTGAAGGGTGAAGAGATGGTTTACCACTCGTAAAGGGTTGAAATTTATAGGCTAGCCTGTGTGGCTCGCCGTTACCGTTTTTGGCATGGGATTTCGCGTCCGGGAACGAGCGATACTCTGGCATATTCCCCCGCAGTGAGGCTCGTGTATGCGTGTGCAGTACTCTTAACGTTCGCGTCGACGCCAATTACGTCCAAAACCAGTTTCAACCGGGGGGAAAGCGTCCTACGGTCTACCGTGCCGTTGTATTACGCGGAAGCGGGCGCGCGCGCAAGCCTTGCACTGGTAATACGCTCGCTTCTGTCGCGCCACCGACGCGACCATTCCCATTCCCTCGTTCGGTTTCCAGTCCCAAAACCCATTGCGGCCAACATTTCCCGAACGCGTCGTTACCGTTAATTACAACCGAAATCCTGCCTGTCACTCCCGATTCCTGTGATTTTAGGGGTTTCTTCTTTCCAATGCTAACACAGAGGAAGCGAAAATGCAAGAGAGGCAAGAGGAAGTAGAATCACAGCCCAGTTTCCGTCCCAAAACTTCGCTCCCCCTTATTGGGGATCAGGAACTCGATAATTAGTAGCTGCGGAACGGATCTATGTAAAATATGTAGAAGAACACATGAAAAATTGTTGGCTAAGTGTTTCGTTGACTCGGGATGTGCTTTTGGAAAAATTGGAATGTCGAAAAATCGTCAATTTAATATCGAAATCGGTCAAATTCAACGATTTAAAACTTAAGCTAGACGATCCAGAGTCAATTATTTGTTTCATCTGGAGCGGCGAGTAATTAATCTTGTTCATAATCAACGACCATTTCATTCTCCTGAATGATTCTCGTCGCTATAAATACCAATTTTTTCTTTTCCATTTTAAAATTACTTTTCAACAAAAAAGTGAGGGTCTGCGATAACGGCTGATATGACGCAGTCCTTGGCGTTAATTACGCTAAATCCTTCTGACGCACTCATTTCTGAAATATTTGAAAGAGCAGCGTAGTCAGGAGAGGCAGATTTGTGGAGAATTAAACCGCAGTTTTGGGGTGTCTTGTGTAGAGATAAGAAGGTTAATAATTAGGGGTGTGGGTGGGCCTGACTGTCTTTGGCTTCGGACAACGAGACCTGGCTGGGCGCGGTATAGGACATGAAACGACAACGAGGACGGAGACGAGAAGACCGCCTAGCCCGGTGGCAGTCCGCCAGGATTTATAATCCAGCCAGCTTCGAGATTATGCCTTTCACGTTTTCACTTTTCTCCGAGATCTCGCGGGAGATTGCTCTCGCAACGGGACCCCCGGGGGTAAACTCACCCGCCGTGAGATATCGCGTACCCGCGGTGTGAGCGAGACCGACTCTTTTCGCGTTTCTATATCTTTTTTCTTTTTGACCCTCTTTTTACTCCCTTTTCCCCTATTTTCCGGGGCTAATATATACCTGGCTCGTATATATTCGTGAGATTTCCGTTAGTCGAGGCACGATATTCGCCAACAATACGTCCTTCGGACAAATAAACTATTTTATCCTTCAGATTAAAAAAAAAAAAAAAAAAAAAAAAAGAAAAAAAAAAAAAAAAAAAAAAAAAAAAAAAAAAAAAAAAAAAAAAAAAAAAAAAAAAAAAAAAAAAAAAAAAGAGGAATGCAGCAACATAATTTACGTCGTGCAATAGAAAATCAAAAGTTCCACAGAGATGTATAATAATAATAAGCTCGAAATAAATGGTTGTACGCAAACCCGTAAGAAGAAAGTAATTGAGGTCTCGGGCAACTTTCTTCCCATATATCTCGTGGATATGGTAACAGCTCATTAACAATCATTCATATTTCCACATAACATTATGTGCTGGGATGTCTATAAAAACGCAATATACGTTATATATTACGTTTCTACGTCAGTTTGGATATATTAAAAAACGCCCACGGTTCTCGATAGTGCGAGAGGACGAGTGCTGTTCGTACCCACGGCTCCTAATGCTGTCTCAGTTTAGTTGTCTCCCTTTCTATATATATATATATATATATATATATATATATATATATATATGTATGAATTAATGTGAAGGCTTTGAGAACGTCGACCTCTCGTGTTTAGCGCCCTAGAGAGCGCAAGAGAAGTGAGTTGAGGAGAGAAACACGTGGCGCGCGTCACTTTAAACAACTCTTCCCCTTTCTGAATGTGTATTCCCCTCTCGCGGCATCCTGGGGGCCCTTGGCTCGATTCTCGAGTACCACAGCAACTCCTTTGCGGCATTAGTGCGGCTCTCGCGCGGCCTCATAAAGCCTCTAATTGTTCCGAGAGCGACCACGTGGAAGGAAGAGAGTCGTAGAGTGAAAGAAACCGAAGGAGAAAACGGAATGACCGGAATAAGGGAAGGACATAACTCCTCCAGGCCGAGTAACCAGGCGTGTGTGCCCCTTCGGTAAATCATTCTTCAGGATCTTCTCTTCCTCTGCTTGACATCAGCCCCCCCCCCCCCACTATTGAAGTGTCCCGTTGCGTCCTACATAACTCGTCCTTCTTCCGGAACTAACTCCGAGACCTTCGATATTATCGATAAAGGATATACAGGGTGTTGAAGGAGACGACCCCCATGAAACGAAATATCCCATAAATGACTCGCCCGCGTGCCCTTTTCTCCGTGCTGTTCAGCCTCAAAAATAGAATTTTCTTACTGACTTGCATCTGCATAAAGTTAATCGAATATTTTTTTAACACCCCCGTTATTGCAGTATAAACCGTTGAAATAGCGAAAAGACATTTCTCAGACATTTGGTCGTCATTTTATTGACTGCAGCCACAATTTTCGTGGAGTTGGCTTATTTGGTGTGTTTGGATTTTGATGTTACTACCCTCCGAGGTAAACACGAGGTAGAGCGGGTGACACCTCGAGTGCAGAGAGATTCTCATCGGGCGATGACGTTTACACGGATCGGGGAGTGTCTCGTGAGAAGGAGAAAGAAGGGACGAGCCGAGTAGCGAGATAAGTGAGTGCCAGGGCACCGAGGCGTATATTGCAGGCGCCTGTCGAGTATGCCACGCAACAAAGTACAAGTATCATGCTTATATACGCCTCGTATATGTATGTATAAATAAATGTATAGCTTGCTAACATATGTACGATACGTATAGAACATATACTGGGGGAGCAAAAGGACGTGGTCGCGAGCCGTTTCCTGGCGCGTGCGCACGATCCAGTCGCGCGGCTGAGCTGTTCCCGGCCGGAACCCGGTCAGCGTCGTCGACGCGACCACACGATCCTGAGGAGGTGTGGGATGAATGGGCGCGTGTTACGCTGGGTAGCTCCTGTGGTTTAGCCAGTCGCCAACACACACGCAACTTGGCGTGCCTACTCCTCTTCCGCGATCTTCAATTAAGCCCGCCAACCACGTCACAAATGCAATACACAAAACATGAATACAGTGTAGCACTTTGTCGATGACAACGCTCCGAGATCATAATATCAACGCGATACACGTCAACCCATTCTCTTCACGTATCGCTTCGCCATGGAAAATTCAAACATTGTTTATCGAATAACCACCAATTTAACGCTTATTTAAACACACTATTATGACACGTTTTTTTAAATTATTTTCTTTACCTCACAATAAAGCTCTGCGTCGGCCTAGATCCTTGTCGTAATCGCGCCGGCACTGGATTGAAAACAAGCGACAATCGTCCGCGACTTTTGACCATCAAGAAGGCGGGTGGCTTTCGACAACAATATTATCGTATTAAAAGTATAGGAATAATTGAAATGATTAGAATTTGATGAAATTTTGTGAGCATACTCGTTTGTATTAAATATGGATCATACAAATTATTGAACATTTCTCTTCTACATATTTTTCGATAATTTGAGCATAGAATTCACAAATATATAGCTATGTCTTTTCCATATTGTAAACGTAAATTATTCGACAACTATATGTCGACGAAAAATGGAAAAAAAATTATGTCATCGTATTTGATGCTAAAGAATATTATGAAGAAATTTTATTAAATTCTTATCATATTTTTTCGTGTGTAGCCAATCTCATTAATTCCCCAAGTCCCGAATAACTATTCATGAACGATTCCACATTTCCCTATGATTTTTTCATGTACATCATATCTAACGAATCAAGACCGATGTATAGAGAACGAGGCGATGGAAAATGCGGAGGTTTGTGTTTTATCACAGTAAGCATGTACCACACAGAGCAATATTATCATTATGAATGAATCTCACCCACTCGTTGAGAAAAAGAATGGAGGATAGAGAGTTGAGTTGACTACGTAATTAAGCTCCAATTGTTGTCTACTTCTTGAGGTAAGATCTACGAGTATAAGAGCTACGAGATGCCGTGGAAAATGTGTGTATTGTGTATACTGATATATTTCTAACGTACTTGGTGCATTATGTGCTAGAGTCCGTTATTTTATCTCTCTCACTACTTGCCTTCGTCTCACTTATCTTTCTAGTGCGCTCTGTACGATCCGCAAATTTTATACTATGCGACAGTCTTAGACTCGCAATGGATCTTCTCCACAGAATCTTCGCAACTCTTCACGAGGAAACAGAAGCTTCGGTGCTTTGCCGCCCGCGCCGAGAATAGTTTTCTCTCTCGTCGTTCTTCCTCGCCGTACAGTTTTCTTGCTTCGGGGCTCTGCACCCAGAGACATCTTTAAGTTACTCGTCGTTGTCGCGTTTCTACTAACCGTATTTCCTCGTTCATTTATGCGCTTCCAGATGGAATCTCAAAAAAGTCCAATGAAACTACTGAATTATAATTCTATTCTAGTGCATCCGATTGTAAAAAATCAAATAATCGAACAAATGGTTGTTCGAGGCTGCTACTCCTCCTACGCTCTCACAAATTCTAATTACTCGCAATATTTTTATGCCAAAAGCTGCGTGTACAAATATATGAGAGTGACTATACAAGAAACGTAGAAAAGTATTGATCATATCTGTACACTGAGAAAACAGTTTATCTACAATAAAGAAATATATTTAGTCGGTACTTTTACTCAAACATTCATTGACTGTGACAAAATTTGTTAATGCTCAAAAAATATCTTTGTAATTATTTGTTCGAGCGCTTTGATTTGCCTTAGCCCAATAGATGTTTATGGTCATCAAATTCATTTGCTATCAAGAAAGGTTAGGTTTTATCGGAAGATTCATTTATTAACTATTAACAAATGTTTATTTCAGACAATCGAGCGGCTCAGATAAATGATTCATTAACTGTTCAAAAACATTTGTTTCACGGTATTCAACTTTACATTTATTAGTAGTCAACAAATCCTAGTAAATATATATAAATCATTCTCTTAGTGTTAACAAGTTGCTATCAGTCGATGGTTTCGCTATTGATCACTATTGATATTTTGTCCTCGTTAAGGCTCGAGCTCAGTTACCTAACCTTGTAGAATTGTCTGGTTGGGCCATTAGCCACACTGAACTATGAGCTGGAAATGCTAACCGGGATATTCGTTAAGCCATACGAACAAATAGTGGAAGTTTATTCTTCCGACATAAATTTTGGCTCGAATTTTTGCGAGTTTGTCATAAATAATTGAAATGGATAAGGCTGTTGATGTTCAATCATGCGAAAGCTATAAAAGTGACGATTAAGGTATCGGAACGACTTCGGTGGACCAGCATCGGCACACTGAGACATTTTGCGAGACTTTTGCGGAAAATAAACACGCCTCTGTGTACATGACGAGAAAAAAAGAAGGAAGCGTCAAAGCGTAAAGGAGAAAAAAGGATGTGGAGGCGAGCAAGGTAGTAAAGGTTTCCGCTCGATCGAACGTCGAGATGCTCGATGTGGCAGGACGATACAGGATATCGTGTGCGTTCGCGACTTCGAGTACTCGTCGTGCACGAGCGAACGATTGCTATGGTGTGTGGGGTGCATCGTTTCGAGGACATCTTTATATCTATACACAACTTTCCCCTTCTTCCTTCTTCTAACAATTCCATTCCTTCGATCTCTCTTCCCTTGGAATACTCTGAAAGACTCGACGACGTACCAATTCCTTCGGAAGACGATCGAATGCCAAAGCTTTCGGAGAATGCACTCCAAATATAAGAGTAGAAAAGAGATAAGGAGAAATATTCGACATGATACCGCTGAAAAAGAAAAAAAAACGGTATTGAGAAGGAAAAGAAAATAATAATACATATTTATATGAGAGACTGGATTTTCACGCGACTCGTTTTTCCTATATAGACGTGCTTTGCCAGATTCCAAATAAAACTTCATGTACCAAACAATACCGTGTGTATTCCCATCATCACTTTTGTCACAATCGCGTCATTTTTTCGATATACAGCAGAACAAGAAGAGCTTCTCAGATTCATTTTCAATTTACTCGGGTCTTTTTGTGCTGCGTTTGTGCTCGCGTCATGGAACGTTTTTCTTCGAGCTGGACCCTCGTCTCGAGCATCTTTGTCAACCGCGTTGTTTCTTATTCCCAGAATCGTCCAACGACTAAGAACAACAGATATATCCGAGATTATATCTGTATATTCACTCTCGAGTAAACTCTCAACATATTCTCGAGCGTGTAGAGTACGTGAGCACATATCTCTATAGATATATTAGTGCGATGGTATACAAAGTTCAGGTACACACTGTAAACGGGGCGTTCGGGTTGTGGGCGAGAATTACAGGCATTGTGTCTCATGGCCCGTTGCGGTAATGCGGTGGCGCTGATTTATCGCGGAGGTGAGCCACGGAGAAGGTGAAGGAAGGAGGTGTAGCTAATTGTTCTTGCATGCAGTAGAGATTCTCTCTCGTGTCTTGGGGCGCGGCATTCTCCTTCGTCTTCTTCTTGTTCTCATCTCTCGCCCTTTCGGCCTAGCCCTATCCCGAGGGATAGTTTCGAGAGACCGCGATTTGTCGGATCTTCGCTAGACGTCTTGAAATTAATCGTAAACACAACATTGTAGCAAAATCTCTTGTAGGCTAGACGCGTGCTATACGTTATGGTGGTTAATTATGTATGCATAGCAAAGGTCAACAAGTTTTTCTTCTGCGGCCTTACTGAACGACTGGTCACTCGTTCCAAATTGCCTGCATGAGTTAATTTCTGGCTAAGAACCAGAAGTCAATTTGTCTTGATCGAGACATCTTTGCACGACATTTCTGTGTCGTTTTTCCGGTGCCCTTTAAAAGTGTGCGAATGAACTTGCAGTAATGGTTTTTTTTTTTTTATCGGACTCGTTCGCAAGTTCAGTCTCGTAAACGGTGAGCCGACTTGGCAATTCTCGTCAGACTCTCGTGCGAATGGAATCGATAAATTCGTCGTAACGATAAGTTAACCCCTCGACCTCTTATTTTCTCGTTCTCCCCGTGTCGCTCTCCTTCTCTCGCCATTTTCTGCCCAACTAGCTGAGAAGAGAAATCCGTGTTTGGCGATCCTCGAGAGCCTCTTGGTGAAAGAAGAGGAGGGATGAAATTGGTTTTTATCGTCGGATATACATTGGACTATGTACTTCGTAAATTATCAATGAGCGAAGTTATTTTCCTGGAGAACTCGCAATTTTCTTTTTCCTTCGGAGTTCATTTATATGTCACCACTTCTTTTATAACTGAGCTGAAATCTTCCGCTTCCCATGATCATCGGGGGGATGTTTCTACGTTTGATTGCCAGCCCATAAAAACATAAATTGAAAATTGACATCGATCGACTTTAAAGTGAATTTATTTATTCCTCGCTCATACAGGCCTCAAATGACGCGTGAGAAATCGTCCTCCAGTCCCGGGGCTCTCACTCGGCACAAAAACAAACTGTGCAATAAGTTTTCCGGATAGACTGGGGTGATTCGCGTGACGCTTTAGAAACGTCCACGGCGATTTCTCGCCGTCGGTGCGAATCACCATATTTCTCCGCTCGGAATATAGCTAGTCAAAGCTTTATGCATACTCCTTAATATATATGACGCTATCTACGCTGAGACGCACACAACTATGCAGTATGGGTGCTTATATGCTCCAGGTTTTCGCGTCTCGACATATCGTTCCTGTTATACATTCCTATATACGCGAGAAAAGGAGAAGATTCGTGAAAGCCCGAACCGCGGTGCGGACGCGTCTGCATGTGACGACGGAAAAGGCGGAACACGCGCGGTCCCGTTGAATCGTCATTTGAAATAGTGCACACATGCATCTTGTGAGTTGATGTGTCCTCTCGTCTCATCAGCACCGAGAGCGCGCATTCGAAAACTTTACATCCCTCGACTTCCATTCCGTTTGTTTTTTTTCCATTGCACTCGCTCTCCTCCTCATCCTGCTCATCTCAGTTCACTCATGAGCTTTCTTCTTGATCTCTCTTTCAGTCTGTATTCCTCACGCCGCAGCGTTATTATATCCACGACAGCCTCATCCGGCCAAAAAGATTCTCGAAATCTTGCTCTCTCTCGGCACAAGCATTTGTCGTTGAACGAACACGAAAAGACTTATCAAAGGCGAGAGCACAAGATGAGACGACTCTGGACCGCAAAACAGAGTTATCCCATTGACAGAGCCGCGACTCGTCATCCCATCTTTCGGCTCAACTTTCGGCATACCATAAAAAAGAGGAAGAGAAAAAAACGACAAATATATCTTCAACTATAAAACGTTAAAGCGACTGGATTACGAGAAAAAGAATTTCTTTATTTCTATTCCACCACGTTCCATGTTGGAGGACGCAAAGCAAAGGGCCTCTTGCCTCCACACCTTTGGCATTATAATTTTATATTGTTCGTCAATTCATTTTTTATTCTAATATTTCTTCCGATAAACCTTGCCCTACCGATTTTCATTTTATTTCTCGTTCCTTCGAAAATTTCGCTATTTTCAAACACAATCCACATTCGAATGCAGCAGGTTCGAGTCTCCAAAGCTTTGCTGAAGACTTTGGGCGGTATTCGTTTTAGTTTTATTAAAATGAAATAATGTACAGGAGTGTTGATTGAATTTGAAGTGCCAGCAGGTTTCCAGAGATAACAAGCTTTTGTTTTTTTGCCAATAGAGCTCGAATGAGAGACAATATAATTCAGGAATATCACGAGCGATTTGCAGTGTCTGTGGAAAGCTGGGCAGGGTCTTGGAAACGAGGAAGACTAGCACGATCTGCGATCCCTTTGACTGGCATCAAACGAAGTCCGCTTGTATACAAGTTTATTCTAGTGGCTCCAAAGCTCGTTTTCCTTCAGACTACATTTCTCCTTCTCCGAGGATCTCGTTTTTTCCGCGACAAACGATATGCAAAGATGCACAATCCAACGTTTGATATGAGGGCGTTTGACAGTAAGGCTTTTGCGAACGTTGATTTTGCATCGCAACGATAATTAACCTCTCTGTGCATTTCAGTCAATTCTCTTCTCCTCCAATCGCTCTCATCTTATTCCGTTTCTGGCTGGTGGAATGGAATTCTCGAACGGGCAATTTGTCGTTTCCGGCGAGAACGAATGCATGCGAACAAAGCAGGAGAGCGCCGCATCAACGCGTTTGTGAGAGCACAATTCCACTCGGAACTTTTGGAACCAATCCAAAAGACGCAAATATATGCGACATCCACTCGTCGGAGAGAGTCATCGGCAATACTCTTTTTTTTTTGTTTTTCATTTAATCTTTCGACCTCGCATTCTCAAACGACGATCCTGTGGTTTTCGGAGTTTAACACAATAACCATGATCTCATGACCTTCCATTAGTGTTAATCCTTCAAAATTTTTTTTTTTTCATCAAGGTCGAAAATTCCACATTTTTTATTGTACCACCACAATGATAAATTCTTCTTAAATACTTCTTCGTTTGCGAAAGTTATTTTTGTAGGCCCCTAAAAGGCAGCGATGTGCAAATTCGTGAGAAACGATTTTTTTCCATCTGCTCGGCTCAGAATTGCCTCGGAGAGTTTACAGGGAAAGTTCGTCCCGTTCACGTAGAAAAACCGCGTTCCCGAACAGAAGCTCTCCTGGTAGGAAAACTCTCGTCCGAGAGAAAACAAAAGAATGAGCACAAATTTAAACGCAAGCAGATTCTCCGAGGCTTTTTTTGCCGAGGAGAGAATCAGGGTGGAAAGACGTGCAAAAAAAACAACGAATTGAAATAAAAATAAGGGGAGGGGCATGTATACAGTAATGCGGATATATGACCAAGTGAAAAAAAGACCGATGTGCTGCTGTTTGTCGAGGGACATCAAGACGGCACGACCACCGTTTGTCAAGGGGATTACCCTCCGGCCTCGACTCGACGACACGAAAATATTAAAATCTCGTGGCGTGTGTCTTTCCTCTTACCTTCCATCTACGGGCACCCTTAAAGCATATTTTTCACGTCATATATTTATACCATGTTGCATATTCACACGATACAGTCTTTCGGGACTCGTCAACCGTCCAAGTAACATGGGAAGAGATCGCGATTCCGGATTATATCTTCGAGACAATTGTTTGCTCAGATTCTCGCACAGTCTCTTCCTCAGATATAATGGCGACGTATAAAACGTACTGACGAAGGAATTCCCGAGGGTAACACGAAACCGCAAACTATTAGATCCGTTTGCTCATAAAATACGTGCCACGTCGTCCTGTGTCGACGCGATCTCCTCGAATCAGACTCTTACACAAACATATTAAAAAACGATCGACGCAAAAAAACATATCGCTTAATGCATCCCATCGAAAATATATTCAAAACATAAGATCCCGAAGGTAGTCGATTGGCTGGTCACTAATTCGATGAATCACTCCGATGCTCATTGTTGGCAAAAATTGTATTTTTTCGTTCAAAGGCTTTTTTTTCAATATGTGATGACATTACGATAATATTAGAATTGGCTGAACGAATTCCTGTCATGGAAAAGGATGTTATATGAATGAATGCAATTTTGTATTAAATTCAGTGCCTTTTGCGTTGGAAACTTCGTTGTGTGTTGTTGAAGCCTCATGGGAAGAGGAATAATAAATGAAATGGTTCTATCCGAAATGCTTTTGTAGAGTTTGTATAATAATAAACGTGATGTCTGTTAGGAGAAGAGACTCGGAGGAGTACGTCTTCTCGTTGTCGTCGTTGTCGCGTCTCTTCGTTAGACGTTCCAGACGTAAATCACACCTCAAGAGTTAGGTCCATCAAGCGAGGACACGTGTCAGTTTGCCTACATAATAGTTCATCGTTAATTCGCTCGGGTACCAGGAATGGAATATATACTCTGGAAGAGATCTTCTCGTCCGTGATGCCACAGAGCGAAAGCGCGAATGCACATTTGCACACTTTCACGTCACAGAACCATTCCCATATGATGGTTAAGTATGTATATGGTTGCAAGGATCCATCCGAGGCTTTGCGTGCGAATACATATAGATTTTTCGCTCACACATATCTCGGTGGTAAATTTATCTGACGTTTAACGTTCCTCCATATAACAGACTGTCAGATAAATTGACCATGAGTTTCAGCTTATATACATACTTCTTTTGCTTTCTTTTCCACTATTAAAGTTTCTCATTCTTTCATTCTTTGCTCAACCTTTTTCCGCACGTAGCCTGATCTTCTTGTCACCGTCGTCAGGTCGTTTACCAAAACCTACGTCACCACGAGCACATCGACAAGGATTCTTTTTTACTTCGGAATAATAAAATTTATACATAAAACATGACGCGCCGACGGAGCTACGACCTTTTACTTGGAGATGCTCAGCATTTTCTTCAGGGCGAGGGAGAGGCAGCGAGGAAAACAGGGGCGAAAGAAAGGGAAAAAAGAAGAAGCTGAAATATCTATTTCAATCCAGAATCGCTCTCTACATGGTCTTATCTGTGTGCCACCGCGAGAACACTTTTTTTTTTAACGATCCTGTAGTTGTAGCGATAAAATCAATCAGTCGCATATATGTGATGACACCATTGTTATTACGCCTTGCATCGACGAACGCGCACTCTTACATATTTCTCATGAAATTAGCTAATGCAATACAAAGACGCGACACAAGATATATAATTATATCGATGTTTATAGTTTTCTTTGCGTTCTCCTCCGGCACCGCCCTCGTGCACTGGACGAAAGACCTCGTCACCGTTTCAGGCTGAGTCAAAGATTATTAGGATTCCTATGCTTGCGTCGCTGACTTTTCAATTGGTATACATATACATTTATCATATAGATATATAGATGCTTATACGATGACACGAGCTGTTCGAGTTGTGACTGTTATATATTGCATTTTCTCGCTTCCTCACCTCGCCAAATAAGCGCCTTGAGCTAAGACTAACTCAACGCGTACGAACGCTAGCGAGAGTTCCTCTTTTTCAAGCACCCCTTACGGGATCGAATATATACTATATAAATGCCGAGTATGAATATCTCTATATACATGAATGTGAGCAACTCGTTTGATATGTATATATACCCGAGGCACGAGTGAATGCGCTCACGCGCTTCACCGAGTTACGTTCTGCCGCGATCGACTTTTATGCGTTCTGCTCGAGGCTCCACATCGCGCGTTTCGATGCTCAGCAGGTTACGTCTATAAATTGCAAACACTGGTGCATCTATGTATATGTATATGTTTTTGTATATTAGGCGCTCGCGTTTGATGTACACAAGAGTTCTCGATTACCACGAATATTCTGATCGCTCTTACATATTCCTCTCTCTTTCTCTCGTTCTTTTCCTCGCTGGCTGCTTCCTTGTTCGTCCTTCCAAGTTAATTGACTCGACGTGCTTTCACATATTGAGGGCTGGAAACATGCAGCCCGACACTCAAATGTACTGGCTGTCCCTCCAACATCCTCACAGAAATAATTCAAATCAATTGAGAGAAAAAAACTTGCCATTTCAGACGAAATTCATTGCGAGGACGATGAAACAAACTGTCGAATTGCTCTCGATGCCCCAGGGAATTGAGAAATTTTTCGTTTTGTTTTACAAATGTTGCATGGAAGGTAAACATTCGTTTTTAATGATGGAATGTTGGGAGCTCAAAATAACGAAAGAGATACTGATTACGTAATGTCGTAATTTTTGCTAAAATATGAGAAATATTTCGAATGAGCATACAGATGCTGAAGCAGTTCCTATCGAGAGCTGTGACGGTGGCTCGTAGATTATTACCCGCTAGTTTCTGCGCTACGAGGTATCTCCGACATTCTGGAACGAGCGTGGCACGCTTTGCCAATTGTAAGACGTATTGAGAGAACGAGAGATTGGTAATAGGATGAAAAAGTCGAGCTAAATGCTGTTGAATAAAAAGAGCATCTGGCGTGACTGCATGACGCTTGTATTGGAACATTTGAACGTATGATATGCGCCCTGAGAATGTGTTGAAACGAGGATGACGATGATCGTAAGGAAAATAATTCTGCTGGTCGCAATCATTCGTTTTTCTTTTAATGACCGTAATTAATATGTCGCTGAACTAGCAATTAAGAATAAAATTCATCGGGAATCCAATAACGACTTAAAAATTGTTATTCTGTTCGGCAGCCTTCGTTTTCTGCTGAACGAACATTGTTCCAGGGGCATTAACAAGAACTTGATGTAATGGCAATTACGTTATCCTTTTATTGATTTTTTTATTTGACAGTCAATTCCATTTATCAAGCTCGAAAAAACGAAATGACGAAGAAACTTTTTTTTTCTTCTATAGCAATTTTTCGAGCTGATAAAAAATGTAATTACTCCCTCGCGAGGTTAAGTGCTATGGAGATTTTTCAACCAATTCTTGTGGAGCGTTTTTCCGACATTATCGAATTTTTCTTTTTCTCTTGTACGACACGTTCTCCAAAGAGTATCAGCACAAAAAAGGTCCGGTGAATAAAGCAGCGTTAATCGGGATTGTGGAATATGCCAATACGTTTCGATTTTGGATAGACAGGTGCATGGCGTGCATAGCTTGGAAAATAATTGGAAGAAGCTGAAAAGCGTCGACGTATCGACAGGGACAAACACTAGTCCGTTATCACACGCCCGGCAGGACTCTCTTTCGCCTCGGGGAATTCACCGCTGACCGTCCGTTCTAGATTCTGCAAAATAGACGAAGCGCGAACGTTCAACATTTTATACGGACTCGCCTTTATACTCTCGCATTCATTGTATGTGTATACAAATATACGTACAATAGTATATAAAAAGTGCGTATAAAAAGCATATAAAATAGTATAAACCGATACTCAATGAGGACTCTACCTCCCAGCGATAATAAATATTTATCTTTCACTCCGTTGACGCTTTACTTCAATGGGACTAGTAAGTTTTTATTCGCAAACCTTTATCCACTTTGCGATGATATTTTAAGTGGTTTCTGGACGTTTTATTCAAGATTATATTCATAATTGAATCATCCAATAAGAATGTCAAAATTATGCAAAAGAATATTAATATTAAAAAAATTAAAATCATTAGATGAGCCTTACGGACCATACCGACTGTGTAACCTCAAAGTTCGGCTGTCACGACCAGCGTCGTTGTGCGAACGTCGTTTTGTTGTAAAATGAATGCGGAAATGCACACAAACCATAAAATTTCAGAATATTTTTAATTCTTCCAATTGTTCTTACGTCGGCATGGGTTGTGGGATATTTTTAATGGTTTATCAGTATCTCTTGCGTGTACAATGTGGTCCGGATCTCGTCACCCTCTCTCGGGTTGTGTCACATACTCCTCCGCACGTTCGACAGCCTCGACCGCACATCGACGCCGACGAGACCGCGAAGAAGGATAAGACTCGACCCACATATTCTAAGAGATCTAAGAGAAAGAGGGAAGGACAGAGATGAGAGGCAGAGAGAGGGAGAGAGAGAGAGAGCAAGAGATCTGGGTCTCGTGGGATAAAAGTTGCACGCGTTTGTGCAGCTGCAGCCGCACACGGTGGACGCATAGAATATATATTCCACATTGAACATTATATACGCGTTAGCACATACATTATATATTACATACAATATACGTAATATGTAGTAGACATAATAATACATACTGGAGAAGCCAGACCGCAAATTTGCAAGGGTATCCGCGAACTGGCCAAGCTCTGATATCGATATCTAAAATGCTGGCTAGCGAAATCGAGCAGTCGACTTCTAGCTAAGTAACTTATAGCATATACATATGCATGCATTTGTGTGGATGTATGTTACGTGTGTATATGATTGAGAAGAGATAGAACGGGTCGTATAGGAATGAAAGATGGGAAAGTGCGTGCCCCCGCGACGGGAAATAATGCTGACACACGTTCACTTACAGGAAGTTGTCGCGACATAATTCAAACAGCTTATTTTTCTTTTAGCATCTCACCTACACGATTTAAAAAGTGCTCCGATAAAAATATTCTTTCTTAAGATTTCACACTTTGAAAAATCACTAAAAAAATGGACGTTATGAAATTTTAAATGCGATGCTCGAGAAGAGATGATCATCGAAATTTACGTTCCGTGAAATTTGGCAACCGTGACGAAATGAGTGAATGGAACAGATTGCCATTATAAAGTTTGTATCACACATTATGTGCACTCGCTGCATTCGAGAATGCAACGCCGGGTCGATCAACATGCACCAGGCACGAACATAATTGCGTCTCGACGACGAAGGGGTCAATTAACGAGATGCTCGTTTTTCACTGAGATCGCGTGCTACGCACATTGTTCCCTATCAAATCGCATGAGCTTCTGTGTAAAATGCATTGAAACATACACATGCGTATACCTTCGTAATGAATCACGTGTATGGCGGTCTCCACGGACGCTGGTTTATTGCTCGATTATTCGCTACTAAATAACACGCTTTTACAGACGATGACCTCTCGAGAAATAAGTGGCTAATGCGAGACGACGAACAAACGATGTATAAGTGGAAATTACAAAATTGCTCCGATTTCAACCTGCACCGCTTTTCTTTCAATTTGTTACGCTCTCAGACAATTTTTTTTTCTTCACTCTCATTCCCTCGAAATACCATATTTATATAATAATAAAACTGACAGCTGCTTAATTACGATTGCATTATTCACTGACATGATATTTTCATTTCGTTCCGTCAACTCAAGATAATGGGAGAAGCAAGAATGAAGAAACTCCCGAGAGGCTTTTTTGCAGTCTCGATTATATTTACACATACAATATGAACCCCTGGCGTGAGTGCCTTCTTGTAAAATCGGTGGCGCATAACTCTCATCGTTTAGATTAATGAATGTATGCGCGTGAACTATGACCTCACACAAACTACGGTCAATCGTTTCTTTATCGGTTGGCCCGATAAAACGACTTCATCAGTCGTCAACAAACGCTTAAGTCGGCGTCTTGTGTCTCTTACCGAACAAGCCCGTTCACGTCTTTATTCCGATGAAAGTATTAGTCATTTTAATGATTTATAGTGTGTATAAAATTCCCCATGTATACCAGCGACCGTACAATTTATTTGAAATCCTCTTTGTAATCTCCAGTACCATGTTCAACAATTATTATTGATAGGAACACATCTTTGCGTAGTGCAAGATTCCTGGCGTGCTGCGTTTTTCCCAATTAGCAGTTTTTTTTAATATCAATAATGGTCAGAAACGGGATAAACCTTGACAAAAATTTCAGCTGATATTTCGATGCTGTGTGACCATTTTTAACGACTTACTAAAAAAAAAAACTGAAACGACGCGGATTGACGATTAATACTCGTCGATCTAATGAGAAAAACGTGCTTTCCCAGTAAAAAAAAGTTTAAATATAATTCGATGAAGAATCTTGATGGATCTTCACTGGCCCCGTGGGGAGACTAGAATTCGAAACAAAAGTTCGTATAAAAAAAAGGGTAAAACTGGTACCACGATTTATCGGTACGACGACGAGTGTGTCGCGGATACGTCAACGTTCATGCGTGTTTCCCTCTCCGTCTCTTTCTTTTCTTCGCTCTTTCGGCTTCATACTCTCTCGTTGGCCTGGAGCGTATAATTAATAACCCGTTTAATCAGGCCCATCCACGTCGCATTGGACGTTCCCGCTGGAAAAGGTCGCCCGACGATCCTAAAAACGGTCTGATTTATGGTAAGCTCCGCCGTTTGGTACGCCATTCAAGTACAAATGTATAATGTTTGTATATAGCGATAGATCGGAGGCTCTCGTACACAGGGCTCCGAAACAAAATCATGCTGAGCATGACGAAGCGAGGGCGTTGGAAAAGAAGAGAGCCTCACAAGAAGAAACGAAACGAAGAGGACGAAAGAGAAAGGGAGATAAAAAGGACGAATATAAAAAAGACTAAAGTAAGGTGGATGAGATGAGCCCTGGACGAAGAAAAGAAGGAGCGATAAATCGAATGCCATCGACTGATGGTCACTGCGGTATTATACACATCCTCCCATTAATGGGACTCGTAACTTATATCGAGAGCACTATAAAACGCGTACACATATAGTCATCACCACATATTTGATACACCAATATCCACAGTACCATGCAAACGTCTCACGTATAATGATCCGCGAGACCTACACAAAAAAAAACAAAAAACGAGAAACCCCGATTGATAATCATCGAATATCATTATTTTCAATCGTTCGATCAGACATCATTTTAAATGGCATACTTGGTTTTTTTTTTTTTTTTCGTATGAAAATTATCGAACTTGGGATTAAAAAAAAATGACGTCGTTATATAATCATGACCACACCGATATGAATACGTGTATATACATATATCCATGAATATAATTACTTATACATGGAAAATTCAAGGGAATTTCCAAGGGATCGAAAGTTCGCTCCAAGTAAACTCAAAAGTTTGTCATGTCAGAAAAGTCGCCCAAAGTACCATATATTTCGCGCTTATACATTCCGCAGTCGATTTAAATTTCATAAAGTATACGAAGCCACTCGACCATTCCACTGCTTATTTATATAACACGTTATACTTGAGAATCATCAAGAAATGGACGTCCTTTGAACTTTGGCCAACGATACGTTAACTTTCGAAATATCCAACGTAATAAAATTATTTCAGCTCAAAATTTCGTTTTTTAAACTTTCATGAAATGTTGGAAGACGAACGACACAGAAACATTTTGAACAAATTTCCTTTCGGTCAATGAATCCTGCCGACTTATGCATATTGCAGGGAAAATGTATCGCTAAATAAAAAAAATTACGCCTCTTCCCTCTAAATATAAATAAACTCCGTCCACGTAAAGTGCCAAGTGCCAATATCGTATATTTATATACTGACATAATTATATACTATATGCTAAAGGCACCGACTGTGGTTCGGGCTCATGAATTTGGTGGATGTTGGAAACTCTGGCGAGCTTTCCCTCCTCGTAGCTGGCTCGCTAGCCACGTTTTGCCGCTGTTCCAGGCAAATTAAATTCCTACATTTATATACCCGTCGCGGACTCTTTCTCTGTTGTGCAGCTTTCACTCTCATATAGCTACGCTTGGAGTCGTACCGCGGGATCGTGTTTTCGCAGAAAACTACAGGGAGAGACGAACTCGAGGGCCTCTTTTTTGCTGCCATTATAGAAATTGCTATTGCCAGTTACCAGCCACTACTTTACACTGATGTATATATCCATACAAACTCAACAGACCCATATAGGTAATACCTGGTATTATTCAGTAGTCGCATTCACATTTTTCCTCTCGTGAGCTGGGATTGCGTAAAATGATATCTTCTAGTGAAATCCAGCACCGTCTGATTCGTCCACGTACAATGGATTTCATCTGTCTATAGCCCAGACTAAACCTGATCAGATGAAGATCAATGGAGGATTTACACATACGTTGCAACACTGCAGGAAGAAAAGAAAAAAAATCGAGAGCCTCAAAAGATCACAACACGTTAAGGAAAACATAGTTTTTTTTTGTGTCCATCGGTCGTTTCTTCAATACCACAGATTGCTGAGTGAATAGAAAAATAGCGTGCAGGAGAGAAAAGGATATCAGGATCAAGGGATTTTCGCCCGTATGACCGCGTGTAACGCGTTGAATTTCTTCCACAGACTTTGGCCACTTTCGCGTGCAGTTTTTTTTTCAATTAAAGAGTTTTCGTTCTGGGTGTATGTCGTTTCGAACATTTTTAAACACAGCCATAGGTATAAACGTAAAATGGGCGCGCATATGAGCTGAGACGTTGGCGTGCACTGGAATATATTTGGCACAAAGGGCCCGGTGTTACGCGCTGGACCATTGTACCTCTGGGCCATTGTAGCTCTCCACACTGTCGCTTTTCTTTTTTCTCTCGTTCGTGGTCTCTTTCCCGGAGGATAATCCTGCTAGATAATTGGGTCACGCGATAAACCGTCCAAGAGAGCAATCCGAATATGGTAGGCACTCGAGGAAAGCCCATTGTGCATATACGAGCCGAGGACTAGAGAAGAGGCAAGAAATAAAGATAAAAATGTGAATGTAACGAACGAGAGGTATCCAGAAAATGAGAACTCCGTAGCACCTATTGTTGGCACACGCCAGTGTGAGAGGTTAAAAAAAAAACGCGAGAGAAATGAAAAATAGGAACGACGATGACACGTGGAAATAATGTTTGAAGTATGAGAATCGTGGAACACACACTTCTTCGAAATAGATTCCACGCAGGAGAGTCTAATGAAACAGGAAAAAAAGAGACTTAAATATTTGCCGATGCCGAATAGCGCTCACCTCTGGACGAACGGCATCGATACGTAACATCAATGGAATCGCACCTGTTGATGGGTGTGTGACAATCACGATGCTAAAAAAGTGTCAAAAGGGAATTGGCCTTCAGTTGAAGTTCTCAAATTTTTAGAGGGCCAAATAATTCCTTTCATCTTCCATCCGCTGTTCTATACGCAATAGCCCCTTTTTTTCTTCAGTCTCTCTCATTTTTCCCAATTCCGATTGGGCCCACAATCTTTCGTGTAAACTTGAACTATTTCGTGTGTGCTGATCAGAATGATTCCTGTAAAAATAAAAAACACAGGGTATTGAAAATCTCTGATGAGAAAAAAATGTTAATGTTGCAAATTTGAAGACTTGATTTCGGAATGTATTTAAATTTTTTTTTAAATCACGAGCTCCTCGGAATAACCAAAGTCGCATTTCATTTCGTATGCATCGACATAAACTTTTCAAAGTTTTTCACTGGTGACTGGCTAGGCTACTTCAGGCAGCAGCGAGAGTTTCTCCATTAAGAGAGGAGCAAGTAGTTTGCTGCACAGGAGTACGGGTACGTCCTTTTTTATAACATTTGTCATCAGACTTCAAAGAGTTTTCTCGTAAATGGTGAAAATGATTCTTCGCGTATTTTATTTAACTCGTGTGTACGTTTTTTCTCATTTTTTATATGAGGTTCGAGCTTGTTCTCTCAATTCTCAAACGCTTTCTACATCTTTCTGCCACTCTGTCTCTCTTTTGTACTCGCGCGAGTGTGTGTTTAGTCGACTCTTGCGTTTCTCGCATCTTCTCTCGATAAATGTCATCGTCATTCCTATGGTTATGAAGAGAGCGGGAGAGAGAGAGAGATGTAGAGATTTCCCTCTTTCTTATCGTAAGTCGAATGTTTCTCGTAAGCAGAATTCAGCGGCGATGTGCAAACGACTCATGACCACAACGACCACGGGCACTCCATATCGCGGTCTCTCATTGTATTCCGATTTAGCCAACTTTTCGTCTCGAGACGAGAGCTCGAAGCTCAGAAGCATTACGTATACACGTATATAAAAATATCTTTGACTTTGGGTAGAACAAGCCATTGAATCAGTTTACGTTTCGTACTAAAAGGACCCAAGGAATGAGCTAAATCGTACGGCTCAGTGTGCCTTCTCGTTCCCAGCAAAAGAACGACTTAGTCATTTGTTGTTCGAGCCCATAGCATGTATGTATATTAGTGTGTACACTTTTGCATGTGTAAGAAGATCTATATAGAAAGCTGCACATGGTGTGCCGGCCACTCGACGTCGTTCAAAGTGAATATTCCCCCGTTCTTCGATGTTGTATGCGTTGAGGCTTGACTTCTCTTTCTCTACGGCCCTTCTTCAAACTCCTACTTCTTTCATTCCACTCTTTGGCTTTTCTCTTTACGCGCTCATAGCCTCTGCCTTTTTTCCCCCGTTCATAGCCTGAGCACAAAACTTTGAGTGGATCTGATGGAACCGTTTTTTTCTTTCTCTCTCCGGCGTGTTCTCTTCCATTAATCCGAGCTTTTGTGTGAGCCATCGATCATTCCCTCATCGCGCTGGGGGTTCTTTCTTCCAACTTATTACGGTTTCACGTGCATTCTGTGGTAACCGAGTTTCTACTATGTAAATATACATATATCGCATCTACATTTGACGTCTACTCGTCGGCTATGTATTCACCTTTGCATACGATTCGTGGTAAAACGTGTTGGAGAAAAAAAAAGTATGAAAGTACTTTTACGAATAATGAAACTAATTGAACTCATTGATTATAAATTCAGGGACGAAACGAACCTGCTGCTTTATCTGTCGACAGTGTCGATCAATTACTAAATCTGTTCACATTCACATAGAATTCCTATTTTTTATTTTTCCTTCAATTTTACTCTCCATGATGAAAATCGTTCGAATTCACCATAATCCCTCTTTGTCCATGTGCATGAAGCGGTCAAGAGTAAATGGATAGCTTGAGTTCTCGTGCTGAGAGATCGAAACACCGTGCTTCTTGTTCCTGACCATGGGAGGTATTCGTCGACCGGTTATTAATTATATGTAATTGCTGTCGGCTGGGTGAAGGTAGGCTTTAGAGGGTTCACCGAAAAACCCGCATGGAAAGAAACATTGGGAACGTTCGCACAGTATAAAAGTCGATTTTTATTTCTAATGTTTCCCTGTCGATTCTGTAAATATTGACTCGCTGTAAAATCGTTTTTCGTTTGCAGTCTCAATCCGGATGAATAATATTTTATGGCTTTTTTCCTTCAGTAGAAATTGTTACGTTCCGAACAATCGGTTTCTGAGCCGATCCAGCAATAACAGAGAAACTATCAACCTGTCTTGTAAAAAAGCAGCTGACGTGTACTCTCTCTCTCTCTCTCCTTCTTCAATATAGGCAAAGAGTTGCTGAAGGTACTCCCCCTTTTCCGCTGCTTCGTATACCCTATTCGCATACTTCGTACGTTGGTAGCCTGTTGAATCTTGGCCTCAACGAGGATGCCTTCGTCCCATCGATTTAACGAGAGTAAGCGGAGAGAACAAGGAGAAGAGAGAGAGAGAGAGAGAGATGTTTGAGCGCAGCTTCCTATCGTCGGAATGACTTTGGCAAAACATTGAAATGCATAGGTACGCTGGGAGCGCATTTATTGCGTTGCATATAGGTACGTCGCACAATCTTCTCCCCTCTCTTTCATTTTATTCAATTGTGGCTTTCATCTTTCTTTCATTCTATATTCATGATACATGTATATATACAACATAGAAATGCATATGTATGTGACTTAAGAAAGCTATATAGCTAAGTACTTAGCCTGTTGCGCACAAACACATCCCGCAGCGACTAGCAGAGATTGCAAAGTACTCGAGTTTCTCGAGGTTCAAAGAGGCGTTCACAATCGAGTGCCAACGCACCGTAACGTGCCTTGTCCCTCAAATAGTCACCTTTATCCCTCAATGGAGACGTACAATTTTTAGTATATATTTATTTACCGGTATGTACAAAATATTATGTAAAAGTATATTGCAAGCTGCAATGTACATCGGGTTCTATATACCGATGAATAGTACGCACGTGTAACTGCTTACGTGAAAGGACCCATAATCACCCTACGGGGGCGCTGTATGGAGCTCACGAGATGCTGCATCCTTAACGTTTCATCGCCCTGTTCCTATCCCACGTTTTTCTATTCGGAAATTGAGTGCAGAAAATTCTGTCTATTTTTGCTTTCTCTCACAGCCTACGGCTCGTGGTAATTCTCTTAACTTGGAAAATAGGCAATAATTTCACTCATTCCAATGAAATGTCCCACTCGAATGTCTTCGTGGGGTACAGACGAACGAATGCACGTTCCAGTTGTTTTTCTTAATACACTTACCGTATCGAGCTCAAGCCGTCCGGATAGTTGGGGATGAAGTTAATAAGACATACAGCTCTGAATAATCAATTAAATCTCTGTGGAGAATGTATACGCATGAACCATTGGAGCTCGTGACCATGCTGCTTTCCTGAAGGGGGTCGTAATAAGTAAGCTCCCCGTTTGATTTAATAGTAATTTAAAGGGGGACTTGTGGGCACGAGATTTAGGGCACGTTGTGTGGATGTTACGTGTAATAGAGATTCGAAGGATTTCTTTTGAGTGTACCAGAGAGATTCTGCATGCAAGGATTACAGTCAGGTTTTTGGGACACGATTTTAATTCGAAAAGCCATGCACGCGCACCCCCTGCCAAGTTTCAGAGATGGTGGACCAGCAGGAAGTACTCAACTTTGCAAGGGGCTCCCTATTCTCCTAGGAAAATCCGAGTGAGAACGAAATAGCCAAACAAATTTTGTGGATTAAATGATACAGTGTGTTTGTGTGCATTCCAAAGTCTCTTATTTTGTCTGAGTCTTGAGAACACTCGACCTCGAATCTCTGAATTCTATATACTCCCACCCTCTGCGTTTACCACTCCAATACGATATGAGCCTTTGAACTACTACGAGCTTGTTGGCTCAACGTGTTTTTAACATGTGAATTTAATCGACCATATGGGACATGGTTTTTTTTGCTCATTGTGTCCTCCAATCTCCAACTGTTTTTCCCTTTCCTTAAGCCTCTCCCTCCTCAATCAATCAACGGCTTGCTTATTCGAAAAAGACGGAATAGCCTGGATTCATGGCGAACTTTGTTGATCAAGGCTGGCGGCAAAAATCAGCGAAATTTAATAGGAACGCAATATTGAGGAAAAAAAAACGTTGTCTATTCATTGACGCGTTAATAAGATTATTAAATACCAAAATTTCGAGAAATCAGAATTACGAATCAGCAGAGAGTTTTTGAATTTTTCGATCTATTTTTGTTTATATAAAGAAAGTTCCAGTTTTCGATCAACGTTTCGACACTTATCGCATTGACGGCTAACACGCTATGAAGCCGGTGGTCGAATTTCACCCGTGACAATAAAACGATAATGGAATTTTTCTATAAGAATGTACAGAATGGCATTGAAGTACTGAGGGAAGAAAAGTAGCTCAAGAATACCGTCGTATTCTTGTTACGAACGGATAAACTTTATAAAAACTTTGAGAAATCGACGTCGCAATGCTGAATGGAGGATATTTCCAATTTTGTTATAGGACACTCTCTATACACCCGCGTATTATATGTCCATTTAGCATCAAATACTAATAACATATGAATGAAAAGAAGTGCACGTATGGACAATCGAAGAAAGGAGGTAATGGATATAAAAAGTGTAAGAAAAAAGGAAAGAAAAAAAATTCAAAGCGCATACACGGACGTGGGGTGAGAGGATCCAATTCGAGCTCACGGTATCGCGTTTCCGGAAGTCTTGCTCTGTTCGTTGAACGGACAAGAACGCAGGGTAAACGGAATAAAAAGAGGCCCAGACGGAGCGAGAAAGAGAGAGGCATGCGATGTATGCGATGAGGGCGAACTTGGTAATGCGATCAATTTATTTATTAAAACGTGCCGAGCTTTTGTCGGACATACTGTTTCCCACGGGAAATACGATTCGGTTAAAAGTACGTCGGGCACGATGTACAGAGAAATCTTCGGTATGGGAAGAGAGTGAGGATGTAAAAACACACAGAGAGAGACAGAGAGAGAGAGAGCTAGATGTAAGGGGGGAGGGGGCGAAGGGTAAAATGTATGGAGCTCCCTCTACGGTCGTTTCGTATCACTTCCGACATAACACCCCATACAGGAGTAGTGTTTATAGGTACAATGTCTACCGGGTGTTCAGCTCTTTCTGTTTTTCTCATCCCTTCTAGAACCCTTCGAAATAACGCAAAGGAAGCTGGAAGGGAGGAGGAGAGATTACCGTACAGCTGAATATCCTATTTGAATAAAGTGCTACCTTTACCTCTCGGAAATCTGGTCGATCCATCCCTTCATCCTCAAGAAATAAATTCACACTCTCGAATAAATGTTGCTTTGTAAAGCTCGGGTGCAAAAAGAACGCGGAAATAAGAAATAGTCCTTTTCTCCTTGCGTAATGTTTCCTCTTCCGACGGCTGTGTCGGCCCGGATGCTTTCCCACAGCCTCTTTGTCTTCCTTGAAATTCTTCGTGTTTCACGTCTTTCGTCCTTCGAGACGACACAAAGAGGGAACTTGGTAGCTCGACGAAAGGCCTCGGTGACCCGATATACCGCGTTTCCTATCCTTCGCCGCCCACCCCCCCCCCCCCCCCCCCCCCCCCCCCCTCCCCCCCCCCCCCCCCCCCCCCCCCCCCCCCCCCCCCCCCCCCCCCCCCCCCCCCCGCCCCCGGCTCCGCCATTAGCGCAATCTAATCGCCGGAGCTCCCTTAATGACAGGTTGATGCTATATACCTTCTTTTTATTCTTCTTCTTTTATATACCACCAAACGTGGTCGTAACATCCAACGGAGATGCCGTCAAAAGAAGCCAAAGTGAAATGCACCTGCAGTGGTTTTGTATAACGACGTATCAACCAAAGAAAGAATAAAATCCGGAAGACGTGAGTAAAAACAACGATGTGATAAAAAAGTAGTAAAAGAAGGAAATGAGAATGAAAATGCTGAGAAAATGCGATGAGCCAAAGGGGAGAAAAACTAAAGTTTTCCAATGAAAAAGGAGAAACGATTTAACCTGAATATGATTATTGAAAAAAACAAAGAGCGGCGATGCTACGAAAAGAAAATTTTCGAATATCGATAATTCTTAAGGATCGAATGATCTAACAGGTAAGTAAATACTTTTTCCTGCATTGTCACTGCGTACGTGGCCAGTAGCTACAGATATAAATAAAAAGACCTGGAAGAATGTTCATCTCCCGCATCGCTAATTGTCGAACACCGCGATGTTGCTGCGCGTCCATTTTTACCTCATTCGTTTGGTGCCGGCCGGAATCGTCCCGACTCGGAGATTTTGTCGCGGTCTTGTCTCGAGGGAGACAGCGAAGAGAAAGAAAAGTTTTGGGTACAAAGAAGAATGTGGAAGGTGCGGACAGTCTGCCCGAATGGTCAGTCGAGTCTGGCGCCAACTTTGGAAGTCCCACCAGCGAAGACCACGGGGCACTGCTGTGTTATTAGTTCCATTGATGGCTTATACATTTTGTATTATGTACAAGTTTCCAGGGCCATTGCGTGCATGGATGCCACTCCAGAGCATCAGTTTCTGCTTTTTCAAAGCTTCCACAAATTTCCGGTCCATCTATTCGTACAATACCTCATGGATACACACAAACGCATAGGGTACTAAAAATCAGTATAGATCGTCATGCCGCGACAATCACCATACTCGAGAAAGCACTTTAGAAAATCTCCCTTTGCCTTTTTCTTCTTTCTCTATCTGGTTCGCATCCTTCTTTCTTTATCGCACTTCCTCCCTCGTCTCAGGTCTACTGCAACTTTCCAATCTAGAAAAATTCAGAGTAAAAGCGGAATGTATTTCACGAAAGAGTCCTTTTTTTCTGGCGCTCTCGAGAGACGAGCGAAAATCGTTCTGCCTTGAAGGGACGAGCACCTCAAAATTTTTCCACATCCGGAGAGGATGCCGCAAAGTAATGCCTACTGTCTCAAGAGTGCACTTGAACGCATATTCTCGTCTCTCCCATGCCGTGCAGCTCGCTCCGTTCTTGCACCGTGTTTTTCACGGCGAATATTTCGGGACATTCGTCGGATAAAACGCTCCCGGATAATCTTCTCGTTCGTTCGTTCATGTTACTCTTCGTCGTTCATTGAACTTGCTATGCGTTTGAATTACCAAGTCTCGATACTGTACATTTGTCGAGCAATTATTTCCAGCGACATCACGACTTTGGGTTTGCCAGAACGAATTTAATTTCATAAAACTCTTAATACCTGAGTGCATCGGTGCATGTGCAGATAGAGCCAAAAGTTGAAAACGCATGAGGAAGTGCATGGTTGAAGAAAAAACTGGAGATGCTCTGGGAAATGTTGAATGAAAACGATCGATGACTGTCGAACAATTATGTAAAAATAGGAATACTTCGTGGTAGACGGAGGGAATTACTTAGTCAGGGACTCGATTCGTCGCAGAGCTTTGAACTCAAAGGGATCGATCATAATTACATTAACAAATCGATAATGGAACAATTACGTAACAGCGACGTATACAACGTAAATCAGAACCCAAGGGCATTTAGCATCGAGGAAGAGCCATGATCGAACCGATGCTGAACGATTATTCATGGCCCAAAAAGTTGAATTCGCGTCGCGCCCCGAACGAGAGAGGATTTCACGAATCGAAATCGTCGACTCAACGGAAGGTCATAAAACTACTCGACAAGATACCATGCCGTCTGCATCCCCTGTCTGTCGATATCAAGCCATGCACACCCGGCCATTAGATTACATTGAGATTGATCTATTTTTACATATATAGACATGCATTCTGTGCTTTCTGTAATTCAGACCAATCTTGAGTCCGAATGATTGTCAAATTTGTTTCAAATAATTACCGATACAAATATTTAATATGAACAAATCAGAACGCTCCATATATATTATAAACAGAAGTAAATAATATTGATTTTGACATTGAGATGCGATCCTGATCAAGAAATGAAAATATGAATTTTAATAAATTGGGCAGGGCAGTTCTTTAGCAATTATAATTATTCCACTCTTCCAAATAATGCTTCTAATTTTTGTTTATCTGTATCGCGGATAACGCGGATTATATGCGGTTTTTGGTTTTGGGAAACGATCCGAGAGGGGGCAGAGGGGGAGCAAGCGTTTTGAGGATTCGATATGGAAACTTGGACAGTTGTTATGTGGTAAAGAAACGGGATGAAAGGGCCGAAAGGATATAAAAATTGCCTCGAAATTCATTTGGCTTTCGTGGCCGCACAAAGCTGCTTACGGTGTAGGCAGACATTGTAGGAGAGGAGTAGATGATGACGGGGAAGGGGAACTCTTTGGCTAGACGGTCGTGGAGAGCTTCGCAGGTATGCATATTATGCGGCATCAACACAGACGCCAAATACAAACACACACATGAAAAATATATGTAACAGAAAAAAGAAATAAGTCTCTGCTCCCTCGAGGATACGGATGCAATTTGTTGCACGATTCTTCCCGGAATATATCGTGAGGACCAGGACTCTGTGATTACGGCTCGGAAGGGCCTCGCGGAAGCGGAAAGGGCTCCCTCTTTGAGAGCTGGCTTTTGCGGGGGAGGCGAGAGAAACAAGTTGAAAAAAGTGTGCATTATAAAAAAGAGATGGAGAAAAGAAAGAAGAAGAAAATTACGAGCGAGAAACATGGCGAATAAACGCATTGGAGGTCTCATTCGTGAATTATAAACGGTGAATCACACGCCGGAGAGTGAGAAGGATAGAGAGCAAGGATACGAAGATTGTAAAAAGTGTATAAGAGCGGAGAGATTACGGAACGAATAAAAAAATTAAGGGGAAGCAACAGGGAGAGGGAAGAATACGTACGAAAGATAGAGCGAGCTGTTAAACATAGTTGAGAGTATAATTCTCCTCTAGGCAAGCCGAGACCGCGTGGGGATGTAATCTCTTGAAAATTGTGGGGAACTCAAAATTGCTGGGTAACGCTTTAGTTTTTTCTTATATAGGACGCGGGGGTATGTATGGACAAGAATCTGTGAGCATGGAGCTTGTGAATATACATAAATAAATTCGATACATGTGTGTACAAAGCCAAAGACGGAGAGAGGAGTGCAGCTTTGAGAAATCTAACGTACCATTACGTCCTAGCACAATTGGCTTCGTTGCGTAGTGTCTGTCTCGAGGTTACTAATCTCAATCCATCATCTGGCACCGCGTCTATTTGAACGAATAAATTGCATACTCAGAAAGTCGCTCATTCGACGATTATCAATAAGTTCCAATAATTTTAAACTTTGCGAGGCCAAAAATGTACGAATACGATCAACGTTTGGCAACAGATTCTCAAATCTTGCATAACATTTGTTGGTTAACCTCCAAAAAGTGATAGCAGGACGAAACAATAAAGTCTTTACACAAAACACGACTGCGACACGATTTATGCCGCAGCCAATATCGTCAACGTATTTCCATAAAAGTCAGATCCTTCTTCAATGTGAAATGTAAAAGTGTCCTAGGGAACTCGTGAAAGTACTCATAAACCTACATTACAGATATTTTTATTTATATACGTGCGTATACGTTTGCCTTCTTCGCTCGCAAATTTAACGAGGGAACAGGCGAAAAAGGCTCCTTGTGATGCTGCACAATTTTGTAATGCGCGTATATACGATTATATATATTGTCTCATAGTGCGTTGGCGTTTGGACATTTAAACATAAAAAGGGAATGGTCGAGATGCGTCATCGCAGTAGACAGCGACGTTGTGTATATCATAATTCCTGGAGATACGAGCGTATTAACATTTAAATAGTTGAAAGCTTTCTTGCGCCGAAGCGATTCATCATATCGAACTAGCACTGGACTCGGATTATCGACGCAGTACGGTTAAGCATCGTTTATACATCGCTCTCTGTGTGTCTTGAATTATACACACCAGCATATATTATATTCGATTATCGATAGATCGGGAAAGATCTCGTAGGAATATGTCAGTATGTGTGAGAATACGACGAGTATGCCACTTCGGTATAAATGTATATGTGCCTGTGGAGCTGGCAGCTGTACAGATATGGCACACAGCAGTTATCGAAACCGGTAGATACACAAGAACATTCGTTTACGACTTTCGAACTCTTGTTCTACTCGATTTTGAACTCATCCGCTCGTAACTCGAATCACCGCGTGATCTTTATGCTCTCAGACTCCCCGGCTAAATACATATATATATATATATATATATATATATATATATATATTATGTATATACATATATAGATCGGCTGGAATGTATTGGATATCCTCCGAGCATTCGATCGAATTTACGATTGAACTGCGCCCATACTCAATCGTGCTACGCACAGGCTGACACGTTTTGAACGAAAGGATACTAAAGATTTGTTCTACAGAACTTATCGATTCCATTAGTCCAACCATTAGCGTTGTGTCCCTTTACTATCTCTGTTTTTTTAAGGTTCACCCAGACTGCGCCGCAGGAGGCATCAGGTAAGACGAACCGGAAACAACGGGACAACCATTCGGTTAACCTCTATAAACACTCGCTCTTTCTGTCTTGTATCAGTCGGCTTTCTTGAATGTTGAAAATTCGTGGGAGCCAGTCGTAACTAGTATTGCTACGAATGGTCCAATTCACTTTGGTCCATATCGATATTTATTCAAATTTTCGTTTTATTGCCGTAGTTTCGTGGAACGTGTATCGTTTTATTCTTCAAGTTAGAAAAGCATTCCCAATGGGAAACGACTTTGAATGATTAGTTGCGTCATTAAATCAGGAAAAATAAGTTTGCCATGTGATTCGAATTTTAACGCCGAGCCTGGGTCACATAGAACTTTTCTTTGAACCACCGCGAAGTAATTCCATTTGCTCATCATAAATATGGAGAAAGGAAAAGCTCGTGAATGTTGTTGGTAGAACGAAGGATATTCCGTGCTACTTTCTTTCTCAGTGTAGAGTTCAGAGCTCATGCTTGAGACTCGTGAATATATTTTTCACGTTGTCAACTGACTCTTAACCTTCAGTGGTCCCTTTTATCACGTTTTCACAGTACTCAGTTACATAGAGTCTCGTTTATACCTGGCCAGTGTTGACCATTGGCTGGCATGAAGTGGATTCATTTGTTTTAGGATTTCTTGGTCGAGTGTGGTCCGAGAAATCCTGAGCTCCGGAATCAAGTTCCGACAAACATCATCTCGTGAGTTAAGAGGATGGTCGATGGCGGTCGAACTCGTAGATGGGACACAAGAGTTTACGGTTTTTTTGATATTTCAATAGAAAGACAATTATCGCCCAGTGAAATGATGGCTTGTTTTTTGTTTCTCCAAAAAAAAAATTTCAAGAGAAAAATTACTACAAGAAGGCGCAGAAATTAATTATCTTTTTTATCTTGTTCTTACAAATTTATTCTGGGATGATTCGTAGAATGTCATGCCGCACCATTCGATACAGCCGCGACATTCGTCCCCAGCGAAGAAAACGTCGCGTACAGGAGATTTGTTTTGCCTCTCTACTTCGCCTCACGTTTTTTTTTCTCATCTTCTTTTCTCTCTCCACCAAATCTCCACCCTTGTGAGACATTCTCATGTTTCAGTGTTGAGCCGTAGGACTCAACGTGATACGAAGAACGAGAGAGACAGAGAAAGGGAGACCCCACATCGTAACCAAACACGACGGTATATAACGTTGATTTTCCTCTCAAAAATTAATGGACTCCCCAGGTCGAGGGATAAGAATATTTTCCATAGATTTACCAGCGTGTACCCCTTCAATTTTTTCTACTCCCGTTCCTTTTCTCATATATTGCTATTATTTACTCACGTTTTTTCTTCATTTAACATGAAACGTATGGTAAAGATTCTTGAATCTCTTAAGAATGCTTGACACAAGTTCATGGGGGGCTTTTCGACTTGACAAGGTTATCCTGCTGGTAAATCGCCAGTATCCATCTCAAGATTCCTACTCATTCCTCCGTCCACCGTATCGTCTTCCTCTTTTATTTGATATTCCTCTCACGATTGAGGTAAACTTTCTCATCGGTATTCGAATGCGTATTTTTCTCCAATTAATTCAGTCCTCGGTGGAAAAGTTACAGACGATATCAAAGTTACGAGAGTACATTTCGAGATTATAATCGAAAAGTTTAACGATTTATTAACGTTGACATACGAGCGGTTTCACAGCACGATATATTTGTATATTTAAAATAACGTATTTCTCGTAGTTTCTTTTTTATTCCTCCTTCTCGTGTTTCAATTTGGTTATGAATTAGTGAGTATATTTATACACGTGTCTCTCAGTACGTGAAATTCCGTAAAAGAAAGAGGAAAAAATTCTTTCACACATTTCGTAATTGCATGCGTAGCCATTTTTATAAATATACATCCTTTCGTCGTCGTATACCGGTCGTTCTCAGTTTCTGTTTCTTTCCATTTTTTCTCTCGTCTCTGTGAACGCCTCGCTCAAAATATAATAGCTCCTAGCCTCGGGGTACCGTCCTACAAGCCTAAACGAACCAAATGATCTTCGCTCTGCGCTTGCAGGTCTCTCGGCCATCCCATTCGCCGTGGGCCACTTTGCCTCAGTTTAAAATTCTTCTCTTAACACATTTATCCCTCGACGATACCTCGCACATGTATGTACGAGCACACACACTAAGAATTTTCACAATAAACCTCTGGCTAACCTCATATTAAATCGGCGTTTTATCGTCATTAATGAGATCGAGAAAAACGTTTATTATTCTTGATGATCCCAACTGATGATGGAGCTCGTAGGTCTCGTCTACCGTAATCGTAGTCCAACCGAATCTTTGCGACGAGATTTTATAGTCGTGGCATTTTCGAACGTCCAAAAAAAACGTACGAAATTCCACATGTGAAGGTGAAAACTAATTTGAGCTTTGGAATCCAACAACAAAGCTCACTGTGAACTCAATTTACTCGTTTCGAATAAGAGGAGTATGAAAACCTGAAAATACGTTTTTAAGTAGTTAACAAAGACGAAAAAACAGCCAAGAGCACGGTCTTCTTGAGTAGCGGACACTCGATTTGGAGAGGACGAATAAAAGCCGGGTTTTCGATCCATTTGCTCCTTCGTTCTTTCCATCGCCCCGCTAAACGACCAACAAGGATTTCCTCTTAGGTCAAACATGCTCTCGAAAGCACCGAAACGATATCAGCCGAAAACTTGTTCGGTGGAGATAAGATGATGACTGAGAACTTGTCGAAAATATTTTCGTACGTTAAACATTGGAGTAAGATATTTAGTTCTTTTTCCATAATTAGCAATCACTTAATTGCAAAAGTGAAGCTAATATGTATTTTTTTTTTTTTTTTTTCGAAATTCGAGTCCGCCTTTGCTGAATCTCATATTTCAGCATCCCGAAAGAAATTTACCAAGAAAACATATTCCCAGGGTTCGAGCGGACCAAGATGTGGAGCCAATTATCTGCAGGAACCCTCTCGCTGGAAATGATTATCCTCAAAGAAAATTGTCGGTCACCCTACACGTGTTTAGTCGATAATAAAGCTGCCTGGTTGGATTGACATCGTTTTTTCTCTGCTGTTAGGCAACACGTTGTTTCCATAGATTCGTGCGATCCGAGTATCCGTGCCGGTGCATATAATTAAGAGTCATGTCGGAAGTTGAAATCGGTTACAACTCACCCAGTGTCAAGAGGTTATACAGAATTTAAGCAGACGTTGGAGGGCGATATCTATTGAAGCGTTAGACATCGAAGGACGCCTGGAAATAAGCGCAGAACTTCGATATTGGGCCGCCTCGTAGGTTTCCCGAGGTGACACGTGGCCCAAAGAACTCCTGGCCTCGGAAAAACGACTGCACGACACGTGTTTGACGAGCACAGAACTTCTGTCGATATTTTCAACAGTTTCAGCCCTAAAGAGCATACGCCATATTTATGTGAAGCCACAAAAGAGCTCTGAACTTTTACATTTCCTTCAGAACGATCTCATGTTTCGGCGAAAAGACTCTCGTTCACCCTCATCTACATTTATCGTGCACGGTGGTTATACGGACGTTCGACGAGGGATAATGACCACTGGAACACGTGACGAGCATTAGGAAAAAATATCGGTGAACATTTAAGCCGAAACGTGTGTGTTTTTTTATGTTTTATCGATTGTGTGTTTTTATCCCAGTTTGAATAAACGTTTTGAATATTTTCGTCAGGCTCTCTGACCACTCTCTCAGTTTCCAATCGATAATAATCAACGAATGGATCCAAGAAAAGATAAATAATAATTTCCACATCGATCCCTAAAGAAAAGTACATTGGTCACGGTGATTTGAGCTGTGAAAACGTGCGATGAAAATGCACCCGAGAGCTCAACAATAAAATGCATTTTTTATTGCAGTTGGCGGTTCGTCGATCGCACGATATTATTCGCAACTCAACACGTACGGTGTTTAACGTTGGATCCAGATAGAAATGTCTGATTACATAAGTGTTGTGGTGAAAAGTGTGTAAATTATTTTTATCTCTGGCCATAGAAACGGCAGATTGTTGACTGCATTTGCTGTGATCATGTATCAGATTACCAAATCGTCTGTAGTGAATTCGATAGTTTGCTCTCGATCGATATTCTACGTGGTGTACTGCTGGTATCCTTATGGCGTGCTTTGAATTAAACGAGCCACGAGTAAGTTGTGTGTTTGTATATCTATATATAAGATTCGTGAAGGAAACGGCGTAAGACTCGTGACTTTTCTCGTTAATTCGAGTTTTTAGGTCGTTCTGAGTGAAAGACGATTTGGATATGAAACCTATCGCGTAGACTCGATCGGAATAATCGCACGGTGGTTATTCGATTCTCCGTTGGCGGCTATGGGGCGGAGGGCGTGGCTGGCGAGTTAGTTCTCCCGAGAGAGAAAGAGAAAGAGAGAGAGAGAGAGAGAGAGAGAGAGAGAGAGAGCTCAACTCTCCAAACTCATATACTTATATATGAATGTTTGTGCATATATTTCGTAGAAATTTATCGAGAATTACGGGAATAACGGAGTTTCTCGCGTGGCCGAGACTTGCACAATATTCACCGTGGTATTCGCTTCATGACGTAGCCCTCAACGGTTGATGGTCTGGATAAGTGTCCTCTTAAAGGATTAAATTGAATATCGATTGCGATTTCACGGTGGAAACTATCGCACTGATAAAGAAAGGAACGGCTCGGTTGGCATGCTTTTCATTTCCACTCTATGACGTAATAAATTTTTTTCCCAAACAGCTTCGATTCCATTTTCGGAGTTAAATTTGAGAACGTTCGATCTCAAGTGGCTCTCGTGACTCTCCGTCGAGTTGTATCAACTCACAATTTATATTTTTATGTTCTCATACATTCAGGAAAAATGAAGGAAAAAAACGTTCATTTCTCTATTCTTAAGGTTAAGACGATCGTTAAATTTCGAGGAAACAGAACAGTAAATAAAACAAGAGCCCATCATACGATGAACGATAAAATTTTACGAATTCTTGGACATGTTTAACATGCTGGTTACCCACGAGATTTTCCGAGATAACGAATGTTCGTTTGAACAGTGTATTACAGAGCAGAATATAATTGTGGAAGGCAGGTGCAAAGAGAAGGGCTCACCGTTTCACATATTTTAGCCTTAATAATCCTCGAATGACTGGTGGAAGATTGCTGGCAAGGAAAGAAGTAGATTTTAAGATCATAATATGATGGATCAAGATAGAGCAAGCCAAGATCGTTGGGCGCATCGCTCTTCCCGGGGAGTCAGAAGTGAGAGGGAGAGGCACATTGCACAGTCACGAAACTGGAGGAATTCGAAAGGTTCTAGTTGTGAGTGTATGAGACTGAGGGCTGGATCGCATGACCAGGCAGCGGGCTAGACCCCTGCTGTTTCCGAATACCAAGACGATACGGGCTGCAACTCCGCGCAGCGAGTGCGAAAGAGCAAAAAATATGTACCTAAATATGTTTTAGAAAAGATGAGAAATACAGCCGAGGAAAAGAGCTGGAGGAAAACTCGCGGCTATCCCCGATGGGCGTGCACACTTAAAAAACCGGTAAACCACTGTTCTCCTCGGGCACCCTCCATCCAAACTTTTTCTCACTCCCTCGCCCATTTATTGCCCATTACTCTCCAGGCACTAATATATTCTCATATGTATATACACGTGAAGTTTCGTTGCATCTCCGGTCGTAAACGTAAGGTGTCCACCACGCGGATACGAGGAAGAAGTCACAATCTTGGAAAAGTTTAGAAGAAATACAGAAGAAAATTCTTCCAATCTCTAAGTATAACCACATCGGAATCGTTCCGAGTTATTCCCGCATTTTCAAAAAGTTCTCGTCAAAAAGATGGTTACAAAAATATGGGAAGGCGAGATGCAGCATAAAAAAAACTCGATCGATGATGGAAGAGCAAAAAATTTCATATTATGCACTTGGCATGAGTGAATTTTGGAACATTTTTATAAAAGGATGCAACGATCGGTGAGCAGATTGAATGTGGCAGGAATCACTATGCAATAATAGGACAAAAATATTCCAGCTTCGCTAAGAAAATACAGTTGCCGAAGCCTTCGAGCGGAGCGATATTTTTCTATGGCAATGAAAGCTGCATGTCGAAGGTTCGATAAGGTCGCGAATTTTCAACCGTGAAATACACGCAAATCTGTATGCATAATGTACGTATATACGAACGCGAAGATAGTTGAAGAAATATTACGGAGGACGCGGACTCTGCACAAATATTATCGAATGATTTTCGTCTCGTCACAGCGGAAGAGGACGACTCAATCTCTTTGGCGGATCGGTCGAAGCAAATATAAATTTGTTTTTTCACCAATCTCCAGAGTAAATTTGCATAGATGCATTAAAAATAAATAAAGAATTTTACGGAAGAAAGACAAAATAGAGAAGAACCTTACGTGCAGAAAGTTTTCTCCTGACGGGCGTCATCCTCCGCGTACTATCTTTATCTTTTCTTTTTTTCTTTTTTACTTTATCTAAATCCCAGCGAGTCTGACCCTCGTCTCAGGAACAGCTGCAGGCACCGAGCGAACTAATCTCAGGATATATTTTGTATATTTTCAAGAGCATTATCTGTGGCTCTAATTGCCCGCGACGATAATCGAGGTTAACTTTTTACCGCTTTGCATGGCGGTAAATTGGTGAAAAAACGCAGAAAAAAATAGTCCGATTATGGAGACGATTCGGCTTTGAATAAAAGCCATTAACTTGATTTATAAAATAACTGAATTTTAGACGCAGCTTAGTTAGGCGCGTTACGATTTTGTTGAATCCAATTTAATTTATCGTTTCAGTTTGTTGATATTGCGAAAAATTAATTGTCCGTGCAGTGTGAGAGTTTCAAAGATTTACGAAGCTATAGTCGCGTGACGAATGTCTCGCGAAGTATGACGTTTAAGTACCTCGTATAAATTCTTCGTCGGTTTTCAGACTGAAATGGAGACAACGAGTAAAAGCGAGGAGGGAAAACAACAACTAAAAAAGCAGAGAAAAAGCGAGACAGAAAAGGGAAGAGTGGGCGACGGGCGATAGAGATTAAATAATAAAATAAATATCCAGGCCGTTTAAACCTGCACGTTAATTCATACAATGTGAATCGCTCATTAACGCTCTTATCCTTCGTGAGTTCCATACACACGAGTACTCACGCAACAGTAGGATGCATAATGATATTATACGATCACGGTAGCTCATTCATTACTAGCCAGTTAACGACTCGCACCTTGACGTGTAATATCGGGTTCCACGGATATATAAACCTTTCCATATGGGGCCATTCACAAGGAATCGATGGTACTATTAATATTATTCGATAGACAAAAAAGTGCTATTCTGCAGAATGAAATAATTTTTCTGAAAGTTAAACAGTCCCTATTCTTTCGATGATCATAAGCTTTTTCCGTAAAAGAGTAACGGATATCCGTTAATTCTTCCTTGGGCTGTGAAAAATAGACACAAACCTTCCCTTCCAGATTTATGAATACAGTTATACAAGTTTTATTTGCTCTCTGTTAAATCGCCGTTAAATCGACGAAGCCTAATTCGCGTCTACCTGGCGAGCTTTCTCGGATTACTTGCTTCTTCGAAAAGAACGTTTACACACGATGCTTAATCCCACTGACTTCTATATTTTTATGTATTTATATATACATGTATTCGATGTATACACATATATGGGAAGACATGATCGATTTATTATCGATCGATATGAAATCCATGGAGAATTAATAGGTCCAAGAAGTTAAACGTCCATTCGGCACGTAAGCATGACTCACGGAGTTCCTTCGATCGTGAAAGCACAGCGTGTGGTGTGCGAGCACCCCGAGAAACGCCGCGTCGCACGTAACTTATTATTTTTCTATCGACGCCGCGCAATATTGCTGGTAAAAGAATGCCCGTTTTATCGATAGAAAATACGGATTGACGAGCCGCTCTAACCACTTTTGCCATTGATATAATTTTTCATCGATCAGCCATCGTTTTCAAATTGATAAAATACGACTTTCCACTTCTCGCTAACGATCAAATAATTCATTAAAATTCGTGGGGATAATATATAATGAAAATCATCGAGCATGAATAACGCACATGCCTTAAGAGCGTCGTGGCTTTGGTCCAAAATTTGTGATATGAATTTTACTTATGAAAATGGAAAATCAATGATTTTATCCATTTCCGAATATGATATACAGTTGACTGTTGTGTAAACATGTTATCAGAAAATAACAATTGATAGAACGAGCTTTTGGTGAGGGATGTCGATTGGTTGCTTAGCAATATTTGTACATTCGAGAGGGTTTCATCCGGCGTAACAGGAAATCGTTGACCCTTTAGGAAAAGGGTTGGAATCGGTGGATGTGCATTGCGACGTATCGGAAAGATTTATTCGTTGTAACCCTCGCGAGCTGTGTGGTGCTCTATGATTTTGCGCTTTGTTTGCGATAGCTATACTAAATAACATGGACTGGTGTCTCATTGATGCGGAGAGCAGAGAGACAATATTTGATTAGAGTTTCGCTAATTGTGAGCCGTCATAGCTTACACGTTTCAGTTTGATTTTCAATCTATACGCGGCTTTTACGAATACGTGTATACAGAGGAAGCCTCGGGAATAATATGAAATATATGTGTCTCTATTATGAGGAAACAAAAGGGCGTAACCAGGTTGCAATTGAAAACGCGGAGAATGCCGTGAATGGAAGGACCATGGTTGATTTGCGAGCAGTCGATATGTGTTTGACCCATTACCAATTTTTATGCAGACGACGTCGCGCTTCGTTGCGCCGCACAATTCTCCGAGAGACACGTATAAACATAATACAAACGATAAACATACAGACATAGCAGTGAAAGCGTGGAATGAACGATATGAAATTATTCTAGCTAAATCCAGCCGCGGACATAAATTGACACCGAACAGTGGTCAGATACTGGAGGAAGGGTGTATGCATGGTTCTGAAGAGCGAGGGGTTGGCGTCGCGACGGCTACGTCGATTTTCGTTCCCTACCGTTTTCAACCTTCTTCTGTATATGTATACAATCTATAGCGTCTATATATGACAGTGCAGTTACGATGTGCACGATGGGGATGAGGATAACTGTGAAACTGAATTCAGTTTCGATCTCACACAGCCCCCCTTTTCAATGGCTCTTCTCTCTCTCTCTCTCTCTCTCTCTCTCTCTCTCTCTCTCTCTCTCTCTCTCTTTCTCTCTTGCTCCAACGTCGTTCAGTTAAATTCCTGTTATTAATGGATTTGTTTGCGGTGCTTGCTCGACGGTCAATATTTATTCGTCCCACGAAATGTACGCAACGTTCGCGGGTATATGGTAGCGTTTTGACAAGTACCCAAGAGAAAGATATATACCTAATGTATACCTGGTCCCTCATACACGCTCGAATAGTACTCGGCGTTGTGGACACGTTACGTTTCGATATGTCGGTACGTTTTGAGCAGGCAGGGAGTGGGGAGGGGCCAGGGGTTATACACATGAAGGCTATTGTGCATAAGAGTACGTATTTATATAAATACAAACCTCTTCCGTTATATGTAGGTGAGAGGAGTGCATATAGATGTCGTTGTGCTAAAACACCCATCGGGATGGGTGGATGACTTCGACCCACGGTATCCCTCGTCCTTTCCCCGAACTCCTACCATCCTTCCCATGGACAAGAGAATACACCCCCAAGTTCACCTCCGGTAGCGCCCTTCGTAAATAAATGGCTCGCGTATATTTATTTGGTAAAGAGAAAAAAAAACAAACAAATTTATGCACGTCGACCAAATAAACGAGGTCGTGCTCCGGCACAATGCTGCGCTCGGCTACGTACCCAAGTTATACTTTCAAGCATTCTCTATGTCTATATATATTTATAATACCGAATGTACACTATAGCTAAGTATATATACATCGTCGCCGTTGCGCAGTCTCCGATTTCGTCTGGACCCCTCTCGACCGACAAAAAAATCTATATACATACATTCGGATATCTATAACGAGACCTTTCTACTCCCTTTTGGAAAACTACCCTCTCGCTATTCGCAATCTCCGGCCTACTTTTCACTCTGTTCCCCCCCCCCCCCCCTCTCTCTCTCTCTCGCGTCTGCCACTCTGGCTTTTCAGTTCTTTTTCAATCTCGTCACCTTTCACCAGAGAATCGATTTTTTTCCTGGCCTAGGGAGCTTTTTTGTTGTTGCTTTGTCCGGAAAGTAAAGCTTCCAAATTAAGCCATGTATTTCATCAACCTCACGTCAATACAGACTGATTGAAGTTGGTGAAACAAAAATACTAAATTTCTAGCCGCGGCCGTTCGCTCTCGTAACGATGCTGGGCTAATTAGGAATATTAGCAGCCTCAGAAACCGTACACTCGGACTTCTCGATGAAGCCCACAATACTTTGCTCATTACATCATTTTTTCACGTACCTATTGGAAAGGAATATGGTTAATTATCAAGATTTTTCATTAAGGTGACTGCTGCCATTTCCTGAAATATGGTCGACGGAACAAAATTCGCATAATACGGAAATAGAGATAATTCATCGTGTGGAAAAATTCCTCTGGCTATGATTCTTCTAATAATAGTAAATGCGAATGGAACCGAAAATTCGTCGTTATAAAATAAAATCGAGAAATAATTTGAATTCCTTCGAACATACTCCATGCCAGTAACTTTTCTATGTTCATTTTATTCGTCGAACTTTACCATTGCGGTTTATTAAGATTACTGGATAGCAACGTTTCAATAGGAAATCAAAGGACTGATTTTCCCTCGTGTACGTAATCGATTCGAAATCTCTCAAAATATTCAAAAGAACCGCCTGCTATGGTTCTTCGTCTATCTGTTTTTTGGATCCGAATTGAGGCCGTTAAAACTAAAGCGTAAAAAGCCTTTAAGGTGTTCAATTATATTTTCGTCTATATTTAGCAGGTCATGGTGTAAACTCGAAGATATTTTGGCATTTCCCAGAAAATTTGGTACCAATTAATTCAGTCGCTGTTCCGTAAATATTGAGCTCGTGAAATGTAGGTTGTGGGAATTCTTGGATTCGATACTGTTACCCCAAATAACTTTGGACCGAGAATAAAATGGTGAAGAAAATTTGTGCCAATTCTTGAAGGTATTAGACGAAAGCTCACGTGGATGCTGAGAATCGGTAAACCCCATGTGTATGGTTGGCATATATATATTCTCTCCATAGCCAGCATCTGTGGCTCGTCCCACCATACGAACTTGGATGTTCTCGCATCTACAGTTTTGCCTCCTCCACACATCTCTCTCTGTCGCTCTCCTGTTTTTTTCCTCGATCTCTCATTCCCTCTGTTTCTGTCCCTTTCGTCCCTTCTCCCCGCCACCATTTTACTGTGCTATTGCCACCATTCCCTCTACTGCTACCGCCACCACCACCACCACTACCATTACCTTTTAGTGCTTTCTCTCTCGCTCTTCCGCCGTCTACTGTACCGGCGAGCACGATCAGCAGCGCCTCTACCCGGGCGCCCAAGAGCAGCCGCGAAGGTTCCCCAACGTTTTCAACCTCCAGTCAGTTGGCCGACATGAGCCGCGCGCGACTCAACGCTCTATGTCGAGAGGGTTGATGTCCCACGACTTCGTTAACCTCGCGTGAACAAATAAACAAAAACAAATAAATAAGTACAATCGATTTGAATTTTTTTCGAAATACTCCTCGATTACACATGGCCCCGATGCTTTATCTAAACAAATTTATACTGTGCACTGCTGAAGCTTGAATTATTTGAGTGAAGCGATTCACCGTCGTTATCTTATCTTCGAAACACAACGTCGCGTGCATTTTTTTAAAAGGCCAAGTTGACAGGATCGTTGAACTTTTGCCGTCAATTGCCAGTATTTTTTCTTCATCGCAAAGTGAAAGGATTTTGGGGCTAAAATTATTCCATAACGTCATAACGGTTTTTATTGTTGCGACAAAAGTTTGGGACGCTCATAGTCTTATTAATGCATCGCGAGTGTTTGTTGACAATCATTGGAATCTCGTTTCGCTGCTGTGAAGCAAGTACGTGTTAATTTTTATTAAGGTATCACTCGATCGACGAAACTTAATGACATAAACAACAATACTGTAATCACATCGCGCTGCTTGAAGTGCAATGAAACTGAGAGTGCAGTAAAATCGCGGAGTGAGTGATCCCTGGTGGATAAAGTGACGTGAAATAAAATTCAAATGGATATCGCAACGGTTCGATCAATTTTCCGAGTAAGTCTTGTTCTTTTATTGTTTTACGAACGTGCATGAATCCACGTTTTATAACGTGAGTGTTGAAAAAAATAATTGCATTTGTACATTGACGAGGCAATCAGTTGTTCACGCTCGTCTCGTTCGTTAATCCTCACAACTATTTGCACATCTCTCGTAAACGATGAAGACAGGAATAGAGAAAGAAAAACTTTCACTGTTGCTCGTTAGCATACGCGAGAAACTCTTGCGTGTTTCTGGCAATAAAAACCTACATACACGCGTCTGGAAGTCTACGAGACTGGAATACGAGGGAAACGAAGGGAAGAAGTGAAATGAGAGAAAAAATCTGTCGAATTTTTGCTATGAAGACGTGAATTATTCGCTTTTTAGGAATGTTACTAAAATATACTTTTAACCACTATTTTAATGACTGACTTGGCGGTTTCCATGAGGCTCTTCCGATTGACCAAGCGTTTGATTGAAAATGTAAATTATTCATGGATCCTTTAGTATCAAATCGTTCGTTTTCGTTCTCTCCATTGGAGGACCAACAGTGCGCGATCGTTTAACTTATAACAGTTATTATTATTCGCTCGGTGAATTTCTTCGGGTTATTACGCTTGATGGTAATGGATATGGTTATAAAATCGCCCATTAAAAAAAAATGATCAATTTAAATGCCAGATTCACAAACGGTGACAATTTACAATCGAAATTTTGCGGCTGAATATCATTCGACGTTTGAAGTTATTTGATTACAAAGTTAATCTCTCGATGCATCAGAAAATAAGATGGAATGTTGAAAAACATGTAATATTAATAAATGGCATAATTAATGCATCGGGTGATATAAAATGAAAAAATCTCAAAGTTTCTCTTTCGTTACATGGCCCAAAAACCGATGGTTATCTCTTGATTTTTTACCGGTCCTGCACCGAATGCGTCGTGAATATTTTAACGATCGACTTTGCATATTCTCTCGCTCACGAATAATTGCCGGTCGTGTTAATGGAATATATATAAATTATTCACCGATCGTTTAGCCATCACAGCGACCAATGAATGAGAATATTGACTTTTTTTTGGTGGTTCGATGCTGGACCTCTGGCTGCTAAATCATCCGCGAGTGTCGATAAAAATTATGTCAATTTTGTATGTTTTATGTCTTTGCCCGATATTCATAAAATGAGACTAGTTTTTTCTCGGACAGACAGATTACGAACAAATGAAAAAGATCGAGAGCAACTATCAGGATGCGTGGCTGATGTTTAACAAGAAATTTTCGAATCGACGACGATTTGCTATGCAATTATTCAAATAATGCACAGGTGACACGGTCGAGCATGAAATCTAGTCCCGAATTAATTTGACATGCGCCGATAACTCTCGCCCGGGATGCCTTGAAAATCCCGGCACACTTCCGCAAGTTTTAAGCTCACGATATATTCTCACCGTCGCAGGACACTTGCCGAACAAGCCGCGCGTTTAAGAGCCATAAATATTCCACATGCGAACGCCCGATCCTCTTCAATTTTTCATACTCCGAAAATTAAATTCCACTAGCATGAAACTCTGCCCATTTAATATTTATTCCTATATATAGATTTTCAAAGAAATTATCCTCCTCCGAGCTTTCATTATTTAATTAATTAACAAATATATAAACCAAAGTGTCGTATGCGTTCCTCCATGGTCCTTTTTTTCTTGAAACAATAAACTGCATTACAATAATTCTGCAGCGACATTGAAAATCGATTGAATTAATAAATCCATAAAAACGCTGACGCGAGAGTGCGAATTTTAAAATGATGTGGGTTTATGGCGCATATTTGCGTGACTAATATAGAAAAATTAGGTCGTCCAGTTGTTGCATCTAAAAATAGGACGATGGAGTGCAACGGAATGAACTCAGCGAACGGAAAAGAGGTGCTACCGATCAGAACGAATTTAGGGATCGATATAAATTAATAATCGCCGCAGTCGAACGAGAAAGAGCGTAAATAAGTAATATGTGTAATTATAAGATACGAGTGTTCGCCACCAGTAACGCGAATAACCGCCAGATGGAAAATTTCTTAACTACCAATGGCAAAACCAGTGACGCTATTCATTCGTGGAGAGATCTAACGATCGTTAAAACTCCCCTCTGTGCACATAAACACGAAGAGAGTTTGCGATATATATAATAATCACCTTTCGCATTTTCATCGGGCGTCCCGCCATTTAATTCTAATTAAACAGCCGTTCCGTTCCACGCTCTTGACGCCAGGCCGGTTTTCCGACATCCGCTCTTCCAATTCTCTCTTCGTACTACAAGTACCATGTACATATATGCACACTACATATCTAATAATATACGTGGATATGTATATGTATATATAAATAAAGTTATGTGTAAATTCAGTGGCGATCCGCCACGCGAGCTCGGTCGTTGGTACGCGAAGGGTGAGCAAGAAAGATGAAATCCATGCGAATGAAAAAGAGATAGAAATAGAGCAAGAGTTTCGTTCATATGTATGTGGAAGAGTGGAGGAAAACCGGTGCGAGCGTGCCGAACAGGAAGTTACGCTGTACGTGACAGCGGTAACAATATCTTTATATGAAAAAAAAAAAGCGGAGCTCGTCTGTGTGTCTCTCCCTCTGCAGGAGCGCTGCACAACTGTGGCAAAGACATCACGCACTCTTTTTTTTCTGGTTCTCCTGACGCTGACTCGCCGGCTCTCAACCCTTTTATATTTACGTTTCTATTTTCTAATCAACTTTATGGGAGATAACTGTCTCGAAGTGACGAAAGACACGAAGAGATGAAATTGACTGAGAATGAGTGGAAAGGCCTCACGTTCGTGCGAGCAAGACGTTGAAATGAAAAGAAATGAGAGTCTTGGGTGGTGTATTTCTACGAAAAGGAGACATTTTTTTGTTTAACGGAGTGAGCAAGAAATCTTTTGACATTTCTTAAAATACTGAACTGCTGAGAAGGAGTTATTTGGTTAATCAATCATATCGAAGGAAAAGCTTGCACGCAGCAACACTAAACTGCGCACAAAATTAGTTAGACGCCATATGTTGTCCAGTATCAGATGAGACGGTATTTCGGACCCCATGGTGTCGTTCGAAACGAACATCTTCTCGAAATTCGTTTCGAATAGGACCTTCTTGGTTGTATCTCGCAAAGGCGATCTAACGCTAACGCGTGACTTATCGTGACGGGATCTCCGGTTCGCCGAGTTTATCAGATGGGGAAATATACAAACACATGGGCACATGGCCATGTACGAAGAAATCACGGAGACGGGTCTGCGGGTGGAAGTCGAAGAAGAGCCTGTGAGAGGAATATAGAATCGATCCTTCGATACTCTTGCACACCGGCGACTATACACACAACACATACATACCTATGTATTCGCACGTATATATAAATGGGGAGAAATATTTTAAGGCTGACCGGGTTTCTACGGTGGCACCTGGCACGCGCAAGGTTTCAACATCTGCGTCCGATCTTTGGCTCGCTCAAACGTACCCTCGTTCTCCCAAACTGCAAGAAATATTTCCAAAAACGTTTTTCTTTTCATATCTCCCAGGCTTTTACACACATTTACGTGTCGATGTGTCAGTTTCTTCCATAATTTCGCACATACGCACTAATAAACATATCTATATCTATATCTGTGGTGACGAGGATGAATGTGCATCGAGCACTTCAAGTCTATTGTGCAGGCGTATGTCTGACTGCCGTGAGAACTTAATTCTACCTGTGGAGTGTCGGTGGTGCACAGCCAACAATAAAACGCACCCCCGTGCCGAGGGGAAGAAAAAAGATGAATACTCATTGACAATGAACGACCAATTGGCGATTGAGGAAAATCGTATATTATGTGCAGACGTATCCATTGATGCACCAGTACGAGAAAGGCATTGGATCTGCCAGCAGCATATATACCCGGTCGATGCACCCTTATATAACGAGTAGGATTCCCCGATACGTATCTTTACAAACGTACAACGGTGAAAATTGCACCCCCAACAGCCACAAGTCTCGAGAATGGAAAGCTTGTGGTTAAACTCGACAATCGCAAATTTTCTATCGATCCGTTTTATGTTCTCGGTGAGAGAATAAACAGAGAGAATATCGATTCTTGCCACAAGTGCCGACATCTTTTTTCAATGAGACGTGAAGCTCCTTGTTCCCTAGACACCCGCACATTCTTTTTCTTTCACGTCGATGTGTAAGTGCGTGTGGGAAAAAAAAAACCGGGAAGCAGAATTTGAGTATCGTATAGTGGGTGTCTGAAGGTGGAGGACTACACTAGAACGACCTACCGCGCTAAGCAACGCCAGCACTTTTCGCCCTCGTTCGCTCTCGACTCCCGACGAAATGATTTACGATTCAAGCTTATGGTAACTATGTCTCCGTTGCTCCCTCGACGACGACCAAGAGGGTTAAAGGTGCGTAGCTCCTCGTGTCACGCGTGTATACAAGCTTCTCCTATACTTACCCTCCGCTTTCCCAAACTCGAGAAACCTGAGTTATATGCTTGCGCGTCGAAGTAAAGATGTATGTACCTCCAATCTAAAGCCAAAGAGCAATCCCTCCGCATCAGCGAGGGCGGAATAGACTGCCTTCATCAGGGGCGCGTACAAACGTCTGTTTTCCATATAAAAGGCCAAGATTATCATTTACGACGAACAATATTGACAAAATATGAAAAGCAATGGATGAAACTCTTCGCCAATGCACAATAAACAATAAGTCAACAATGAAAAATTAACAATAAAGTAAAAAATTTCGATATAATTAAAATAAACAATGACATTTTCGAGAAACGTATGAAAAATTAAAGAAACTTCGCAATCCGTTTAGGTTTCTCGGAAAACAAATTTCCATTACTCGAATCATTAAAATTCTTTCATTTCAAATGGAAAAAAAAAAACTTCTCGAAATCCGTTATTGTGAATTGAACAAAACATGATTGCTAGGTGTAAGTATTGCTTGATGCTTTCGCGTCTCTGTATCGGTTCTGGGCTAGTTTATGCACGTTCGTAGTCTCGCAACCGAGAAGAGCTAATAATAAAAAACTAATATCGACTCGTTCGTATGATACATCGATACATAAGAATCGATGCCCGAGATATGGACGAGTATAAAAGCCTTCGATGGATCCGATCCGCATGCACGGTATCGGAAGGAGAAAATTCATATGCAGAAATGAGGGCCACAGGGATAGAGCTCTTATTGCAATGCGAGCCCATTGCAGATGCGTGATTCGAAAGAGACGTATACACTTCTGATATAAACGTATAGAGTGTAAAGCCTTGAGGCATATTGTATTCGTTCGCGAACAGAGAGATGAAACTTATGGCCAATATTTCCCTCGTATATATTTTTATCATGAACCCATGGACGAGCTTCATGAGTCCGAAGGATACAAGGGTACGTTCGCATATCAGAGGAATCCGTTTGATCTTCAATAACACATTATATAACTTAGCATAAGTAGAATCCCTCGTCAAAACCGTTTGATTTTTTATATTCACTCTTTCCATGTGTGCGGAGCGCGAAGGAAAAAAGAAAACCTCGCGTTCACTTTTTTCCGTCAATGCAATATTATTCGCCATTCGTCAAGTTTTACCAAAAGTTGGCTCATTGATTTTTGCCATTTCCCTTTTGTGTGTAATGACTCTCGGAATAGGGAAAGGGCGAATAGCGAGAGAGAGAGAGATAGAGTTTTAGAGCGCGTGAAAGAGCTCACCTCTCGTCCATCAGTCTTTATGAACGATCCAGCATCGCGTGTAGTCTGTACTCTATAAAACGTACTAGCGGAAAGTAAAGGAAACTGAAATGCCAGAGCCCGTTGGAGTACGATCAAAGGATCTCATTTTCAAACCTTTGAATATTATATGGATTTTGGTGCTACTCGCAGGGCCTTTTTCGCCTGTTTTCGGATACTTTCCCATGCACTTTCCACGTACCGATTCTCGATGCTCTGCGTCCCGTGTCCCAATTCCTTTTCAGAATATTCAGCAATCAGGAATGCTCGAAACCGCATTTCGTATCAAGCAATGTCCTGGCGATTTGAATAATTAGGTTTTAAAAACGATTCCAATTAATCGAAACCTGAAATTTCCCACCAAAACGAAAATTCAAATGTGTGTGTGTGTGTGTGTGTGTATGTTTGTGGTGGCGTGGTAGGTATGGATATTTGCACAAGATTGACGAGGTAAGCGAAACGAGCCTCAGGCCTTTCGCTCCTTCGCGGTTAAGAAGCGAAGCAACTCCATTAAAGGGCTCCAACGAGATTGCAAGCTCTTTCACCCGCAACTATCCTGCTTATTCCTCTTTTCCTGCTTACGTATAGTCACCATCGCCCTCCTCTCTCTTTTGATATCAAGCTGTAGCGATCCCTTTACCGCCACCTCTTTTTCTTGATGTTCCTTTGCGAATCCAATTTCACGGCTGATATTTGGTACCGCTGAATCTCGCTGCTCGGATATATAAACACTAGAGTAAACTAAGCAATTCGGTTGTACCGGTTGACAGAGCCATACGAACCGAAAATCCTATCTCCAGTATGAATACAGTCGATATTTGATCGACATGACGCAAGTCTTTTATTTATTTCTTTCTCGAGGGTATTCCGATGTTTTCATACCCGGCCATATACGAAAAAAATCACCAAGCACGAAAGTAGTATCGTTGAAGCATTGAAAATGGTTCTATTCAAAACTGTCGCTTTATAGTCCATTCGTACTCGATGAATGCCATAGAAATATATCCCCGATTCGATTGATAGCGAAAAAGTTGCCACGCTGGTTGGAACACCATTAGTAGCAGCTGTCATGAAAAATCATGTTCCCCGTTTTCACGAGTTCGACTCTAAAATGCGTGTATAATTTTTTCCATGCAGATAACTCCAGGGAAACGATGACCCGATTTCCCCGGGGATTCCTTGAACTAAATATAAACATATTATCACAAGAAACATCACGTTTCATACGGAATTTAAGATTAATTGACCAACATATTATATTCATAATTGCTGAATCACTTACATGACAAATAATAATAATAATTTTATTCTGGAGTGTTTTTAATTAATTATCATTTACAATAGACATGTGGGTGTGTAGGAACGTGAGTCGATGAATTCGCCACCTGGTTGTTATTGATGTCCAATAAATTTACTGCGGGAAACAGCGTAGAGTCTGATGGATGATAGAGAGCGAGAAAATTGTTTTCATCACATCATCTCGAAAAGTAAGCATATGGGGCAATTTTTTTCTCTTGACGGATATCTTGAGGCATAATCTAGTATTTTCATAAAAGGTATGGACGGAGGTATGGTCTATAAAACTTACAGCGTTCGCACCATACGTGTAAGAGCGTTATATACTATTATATCTAATCAATTTTGTTACTCTACATGAATGAAACATGGCGTGTATGCCACCCGAAACCTGCTGGAACTCAACGACACAGACCCGTTGAGAATAAAACGTATAGTTTGGGCCACACCGCCCGCCGAGTCAAGGCCCAAAAGCAAAAAGATATAAGCACCACTAAATGTAAATGTACGAAGGCATAAAAATAAATGAATGATCAAGGTACAGCAATGTTGTCGTGGAGATTGATGTACTATGGGAAAACACATGGGCCAATGCTCCGCTGATGTGGCACCGGCACCATTAAATTCAACAGTTAGCCTTTGTATCTCGGAAAAATCTCCTGGTTAGATCTTCCAGTAGCGATAAGGACTTACATTTCCCCCGTAGAGCAAACTCACGGGAATATTTATTCAGCGTTTATATGAATTGTATATACGTGCCTACTCGTCCCTTCGGATGTATGTTCCTGATGAAGAAGAATCAAACTGGTGGTTAGTCTGTACAAAAATTCCAAGCACCGCTTCGGGCATAAAAACATGCCGAACAAAGCTGGTTAATTTTCGACGCGCACTTCTTTACAAATTTGCATCTGCGTACGTTTTTTCGTCAAGAATACAAAATCGCTAATATTTTCTTTCATTTCGTTACTTTTTGCCCGATTTCTCAATCCTCGGCCTCACGGACTGCAAATTTCATTATCTGATATATGACGTAGAAAATTGTCAATCCCTGCAGATAAAATCAATTTAAAGAAAAATAATGAACCTCGGAACTGCATTTTGAAAATATAATGAAAAATTCGATTTTATAACTCTCAGGCATGCATTACTCAGGAGTTCATTCTTATTATAAACACATATTAAAAAAATCGCATAAAATCATAGCAGGATAGTTTTTTCACACGTGGACACGATAATGTTGGACTAAAAATAATCTAAGTTCCTGATTCAAAGTGTGGAATTATATATCACCAAAAAAGCGTGGAGCTTGTTGAGGGTAAAAAATGGAATAGATGCGTAAATAAGATGAGGCGTAAATTTGCGAAATCTTCAAAGATCTGTGAACGTGTGTTCATAAATTGTATTCCCGAATATTAGAAACCACACGAAGATATATCATAAAGTATTCAACGATCATCGAGCCAGGATATAAATTTGTCACAGCAAAATGAATGAAAAATATAAGTAAAAAAATCTTTTTTTGAAAAGGAGACACAGGCTGCGCATAGATTTTGAGAGAGAAAAGTTAGTACGCGTGAGATTCGAACGTCTCTTCTCGCGGAGGTTTTCTTATATAGGCATCGAAAAAGATGAGGGAATAGAACGAGATAATTCAACCCGAACGAGCGTTTATTCTCCAGAGCGGACTGCGAGGGCGAGTTGACATGTTTATTATTCGTACCGTAATCTTCTCGGATTACGCGCATTCTAGTTTTCAGATAAATATACATATATAGCGTACGATGTATAGTACACACAGCGGTACGAGTGGTACACGTAATACAAGTATGAAAAAAAGGTTGAATGAGTTGAAACACGAGAAGAGAGGAAACTGCGAGGTTTGGGGAATGAGGATAAGATCCTGGTGGGCATTTCGGGAATAGAGAGATCTTTATATCAAAAAGACTTTGGGCAATACTGGCGCGAAGGATCAACGGAATGTCCTGAGGGCTGTGTGTTTCCTAAACCGGTAGCAAAAGCTTTTTTTTATTTCGTTTTTTTTTTCACCCCCGCGCGAGAAAAACGACAAAAGCCCTTTCGCATCGTTTTTTACGAGCGCGGTTATGTTAACCCACTGAACCTGTTGTCACGCGATATCCCGGTCGTTCCATCAAGCCCTTTGAACCCTCGAACTATATGCGACGATGAGAAAAAAAGGACGGACTAAGGGGCAAGATTTTACTAAGAAAGTTTTGCTCTTCTTCAGATATTCTTCCTTAACGCTTCGGGAGCGCGCGGTTTAAGAATAATATAACGCGCTGCTGCGGCACGTTCAATATTGCGCTTGGTTTAAATCGACGACTCAGTTGTTGGCCATAAGCGTGGACTACGTGAGTTACGATGCTGGCTTTTGTGAACATCAGCAGGAAGGGGGCCAATCGCTGCTTTGTCGTTTAAACTTTCGTGTCCTGTGTAGAAGTAGAAAGCCAATCCCTCATGAATACACTAATACCTTTGTGTCTGTATGTGTGTGTACAGCCATGAAGGGCAAGATTGTCAAGAGATAAAGAAGAAAAAGCCCACACTCGAGCAAGTCGCAGAGTTCTCTTGAAGCTATATCGTCAAGCACCTTTTCGGCGTTTGGCTTCGCGGTTCGTGAGATTTTCATAATGGAAGACGGGTAGATTATGCGGTCATGCGTTTTTAACCGCGCTGGTCTTTATACACGCGCGAGAGAGAAGCCTGACGAGAAGACGGATCAGCATGGATGAGAAGAATAGCTCCCGTGGAGTCTTGTTTGAGAAAAATTGTGAAAAACATGATTGTGAAGGAAACCTTTCGGGGTTCAGCCAAGGGTTGCTAATTCCGAAGTATTCAGAGTTTCGATACATATTCACAGAACCGAAAGAGTACTCTTATGCAGTTCTCTTTATTGGGGGGTACGACTCGATGAAAAATCTGGGCATTGTGTCCAAGATTTCGTCCATTGGACTGTGAGATAAGACGAATCTTATTAGGATTCTGTCTGCGTTTGGAGTTTAGTATGCGAATCTTCCCTCCAAAGATTTATACTCTTATTTTTTTTGTTTTCCTTTGCTGAATGCATCAAGCCCTAGACGCAGCGAGTGTATCTCCCTGAATTCCGGAGAGTTTCGGTCACACGGGTCCTTGAACTTTTGGGACTCTCACGGACGTTCCTGCTCGTTGTATTGCCGTGTGCATCAGAGTAAATGCCCTTTCCTCTTGTATTTTTCAGTCTGTTAACCGGGGAGAGAAATAAAAGACACATATTGTATACAATTATGTCCAAACTCGAGATGCCAAAGGATCTAAAGAGCAATGCACGCGGCAGTCTTTCTCTCCCCGCTGAGGACCCTCTTAAAATGTGTATCCATCCGCCAGTTTCAAGTATTTATGCACTTTAAAGTTAAACAGAGAGATTCCAGTCGAGTCTTTCCCACGAGAAAAAATCTAGAAAATTTTAAACACTCTTTAAGAACGTCAAGTGATTTCCCGATACTGACAAATATAGTGAAGAGCATGGACGGGATATTTCGAAACTTTCTTCACATGTTTATGCTTATCGCCGTCAAATGCAATGCAAAATCTGTTCCTGGTATCAACATATGTGTGTGTGCGTGTGTATGTCTCTCTATTTCTCTCGTACGCTTTCCGTATTCCTTAACGTGTGTCATACGTGTGACACAATGACGCGGTCGATGTGTCGAGTGTTTTAAGCCTTTGAGTGGTTGATACCGGTCGGACGGTTTATAAATTGAGTCCTCGTCCTGGAGGATTACGCTTTGCCATACACGCTTATGGTACCTCTATTTATATATATGCTACCCCGTGCCATTGCTGCAGGGAAGACGATATATACAACAAGAGCCAGGCGATCACAGAGAGGCGCAGATTCTCGATTGTTGAAACGCGACTTGTGTGCGAGAGTTATTTGTACGTATACATGCGTATGCTTGCGTGTGTATCAAGGCGATGGGAAATCTGTGTTCGCTGACTGCGCGTGCCTCCATTACGGGATCCTTCGAGGATTATTCCACCTCGTGGCGTCGAGAATCGATCCTTCGGGGGCTCACAGTAGCATGATAGCAGTACAATTGGAATCGTCCTACTGGGAGCTTGAGACTGTATAGGATTTATCAAGGTGTGTACGTTTGTGTGCACTTATATATGTGTAGAGTCATATATCTGAAGGAAATGGGGGGTAATCGGTTCGTATTGATTGTGTTATCAAATTACATGCATTGTTCACAGCAAACCTAGACACAAGATTACGCAGAGTTACTCGTTAAATCCGCGAGAAGGTTCATTTTAATTGCCGACTAATTATCATTGTTCTGCGTTATACGAAACTCTTGAATGGCAACAAATGTTATTGTTATACGGATGAGTCGCGATGCATGCTTGAAAATTCCTGACAGTATAAAAAGGATCATTCAACACGATTAATAAACGTTGCTTCGAGGATTTTTCCAAGCGATTATAAATGAATTTCCTCCTACGTTTCGACCCACATTATTATCACATGGACTTAAAATAAACTTTGCATTACAATTTCCATAACACATTTTTTTATCGGCACCTTGCGCGATAACATTGGGAAAATAATATAGAGGCAAGTGATGAATAGACAAACATACACATGCACGTTAATAGGTTATCGTGCTCTCTCGCTCTCTCTTCCAGGAATACGAGATAAATTTCAAATACACATTGATGATCCAACTTTTGCATATTTATCGACTAACCGCAGACTCTTAATGGTCCATGTATTTAATTCTTTATTTTCGCTTCTCATATGACGTTCTCGTTGGAAAAACGATATGATAAAACTCAACCGATTAAAAGTTGCCCGGATACAGGCGCTCGTTAGAAAAACTGATAACCAGGCTGACCTATCTCGCTCTTGACGCTGAGCTGACCTGGAGACGCTGACTGATACGCTATACGGTATGTTGCTGCTCAAGACATTTCAGGCTACCGAAAGAAAATAAATAATCAAGCTGATTAAGACGATGACGAGTGTCTGCTGGGCTCAAAGCGATCGTTTGTTTATAGCATTCATGCTGTACATGTCGCTTGCTCTTATCGCATTCGTGCCAATGCATTTTTTACTTCATATATATATATCACTCTCGTATTGAATAAGAATCGAATCATCAGCGTTCTCATTACTTCATCAGTTCAGAGAGATAGTGATTTTTCTTCGCAGCCAAAAATTTTTGAATATTGTGGATTCTGAGGAGATCTACCTCTCAGATGATACGAGATCATAATTAATAACGTCATAGAAGGTGCAGCTTGCATTCATCGTGTCATTTTTTTATTGAATTATTCATTTACCGTATCGCATATACAAATTTCTTTCTCTTGCTTCTCCCGCCCATAACTTTATCAACAAACTTGGCAGCGACTTCGATTTCGAACTCTTCACGTTCGATACCATGTTGATCGCTGACCCCGGACCTTACAGAAGAATCCTCTTTCTCTCTCTCTCTCTCTCTCTCTCTCTCTCTTCCTCTTCTCTCTCTCTCTCTCTTCCTTTCTCTTTCTTTCTACACGGACTTCAGTTCACGTGTGCGTGCGAGCAATAAAGTACCAAAGTCGTGTACACACGAAACTCTTAGTTACCGAACTCGCAAGAGAGCGCGGGAGCACGTACTCACGTAAATTCTGTTTCGGCTTATGTATTCTAGTGGTTCAGGAAAGAGCTATGTGAATTCATAGTTGTGTGCGGAGATATAAATACACGGTCGACCAAGAAAATTCTTGGTAAGGCACCTCGTTTTGAAAAACATTAAACATCAAAAGTCAGAGTCGCGCGGTGGCAATGTCGCGTGTGGAATTCGGGAAGTTACTCACTGAAATTTTTCTCCTCCTTTTGCTTAACGTGTTTCTCTCTCTCTCTCTCTCTCTCTCTCTCTCTCTCTCTCTCTTGTCTTCTAGCTCTCCCGTGAGTAGACAATTCCAATCGTTTGCATTCAACTACGCTCACCCTCCACATAAATACACGCGAAACCTTGAAATTTAAAAAATAAAAGATAACATTGGTTGAAATGTTCGACCGCAGAATAAAAAGCCTCTCCAGAGGTTAATTTGGCAGAATTAACACGGATTCCATATCGCCAAGTTTATTCTTCCCTGCGTGTGGATAACCCACAACCCTCGTTCTGCTGCTCGAGCTTTTCCTTCCTGATGGTTAATTCGATAAATTGCCAAGCCAATTAGAACAACTCATCGAATTTAAAAGCAAATGTAGGCATATACTTCAATGAGAATATTCCAAGCGTCATTAATTTCAGTATTTCATCGCCTATCCGCAGGAGCTTGATTAAAAGGGATGACAGACGAAGCCCAATGTTATGTAGATAAAACATTCTTCGATCCGAATAACTCGCGCTTTCGTAACCCAAATTGCATTCTCTTGGTCGATCAATCGCGCGGTTTAATATCGGGAAGAGATAACTTTGTAACGGTGCCCACACGGTGATTGCCTTTCTTCGCCTGCTGTTAAAACGTCAAGGCAACATGGCTAACATTGTGACATAGATCGATCTTTCGAGATCACAGCACGAGAAAGAAGGCGCGGACCTTGAGGACTCGATGCGGTTAACGATCGATTGACTTGATTTCTCGAAGCTCATTTTCTCTTCGACGACGATCTCTCGTTTGATGCTTAAACACACATACACACATATTTCTTTATATATTTAACTGTATACCGAATTTATAATGTTTTTTTTTGTCGCGTCACGCTTCCGTATAAGGATCGGTTGTTCAATTATTTGAATACACACGCGCAAGTATTTCCAAAACGATGATGACTTATGTTGAATCGCGTACTCCTTACATTTTTTTTCCATTTCCAAACATTCAATTATTCCAGCCTCTCCCAGACTTCTATTGGCTTACGAAAAATAGCCGATCGTTATTGTGTGATCGACTGCGGATGCGATTAACGTTGTCGTGACTCCTCAGAAACTTGCATTGAAATTTTTTCATGAATTTCCACACGTTCGTTCAAATTTTATGTTGCCATTTATCATACCGATTGAGATATGTTTTTATGATCTATAGAGTCATAATATTTTTATGCTCCAACCGGTAGAGCAAGTCACTCATTCGCTGGCTATAATTCTCAATGAGATAGGAATCATTTGCCTAATCAGGGCGTTGATAGAGGCAAATGGATTGTCAAGCCGTTTCTCATATTGTGTTGATGTATGCGTGTGATAAGAATACATATTTGATTCTTAAACGAATATATAGAAAGATTGAAGGCGACTCTTGAAATCCGGGAAAATTCGTGCGTAACCAACGAGACAGTAAACGAGATCTCTCTCGCCACAATCCTACGTGTCGAGGGGGAACTGTTTGTGGGCTTTTTCAAACCACAATTCGTGCTCCATGTGGTATACATACTGCTCATACTTAATATGGTTTATAATAAGTTATAATCGCCGTACGATATAACACACTCAGCACAATCTAGAAAGAAAAACATCGAGACACTTCGACCTGGGAATATTTTCCACTTCGTAAAACTGCTCACTCCATTTATTATGCATGGACAATATTCAATAATATCCATAGGTGCACAGATGCAAGTAAAAAATGGATTAGCGGGTGTGAAACGTTGGACAGACTCGATCGATTGGAGATAAACGCGATCGGTCAAACAAGTGCTCAAATTTGCACTTTTTTTCTGGAGTTTCATAAATGAATCACGAGTTAAGTGCGATGATTCGTTACACGAAGGAAGTGTATTTGATGTTTAATCTGATTGAATCGATAAGGATACGAGGCAATGAAATTGCACGACGAGGGTCCAAGGGTTATCGAAGAATCGTATAGATTGTTTGTATACTCGTGTATCAAAAAACGAGATGGATATCGAGTGACTTATTGTCACGCATGAGCCAATATCGATTTTCTTTTACGAACAAATATTTCGAGGCGTGTATCTCCAACTTTTATGGGTATATCCACATGCCCGTAACTTAATGTATATTGGAGCGGGCAAGCGTTAATAGGAAGGCGCATCCCTGTACCGTCCCTTCGTTGGTTTTCATAATTAAAGAGCCGTCGATAAATTACCCGAGCCAGACGTTATCCGATAGCGAGATCGAACGAGCGCTCGGGGTCTTTCCGTGCTCAGCTTCGTTTCAACCCCCTTGAGCTATACATATATGTACAAAGTATACGACCAACTTATATCCACCAAGAAAGCCGTGATATTTTTTACTAATTTCGATTTACCATATCGCAAACCGAGCCTATATACGATTCGCTTCTCGCACTATATAGCTTATGCACAAAGATCATCGAATTCCCGTTCGTCACTCTTTTGCTTTTCATCAAAAACCATTTTTTCGAGCTCATTTGTCGTTAGCCTTTCCATATTATTTTCCATGATGTGAGAAAAGGGGTTACGAGAAATTTTTCCGAAATGATTTCGTCATCGAATTCCTGATAGCGCAGCGAGTATTGCTCGAATTTCTAAACGATTGAGCAACCTCGTTAAAATATAACCAAAACTCGATGTAATTCCAATCTCAACCCCATTTCTCTCTCGATGTTGTTTTCGAATATTTTTTCATGCGTCTATTAATTTATGTCACAGTAGACTATGAAATAGGTTTGGTAGAAGAATCGAAGTCACACGTAACGCGCGCTAAATATTCATGGAAAATGTCACGTGAGCCAGAGAGTGTGCCCTATCGCGATTTTATATTTCACTTCCATTACATACAAAGTGTATTAATGCGCGCGTATAGATATTGCGTAACTCTTTTGCGATTGGAATAGCTGCATAAACGCCGTACTCGTTTAGCCATACGACATGGTAATATGAATATAAATATATGTATAAATATGAATCGTTTCACGCTCGAGTTTCAAGCGCCCATATAAAATACTATAAATAATATATACGTATAAATTTTATGTCTATAAATATCTATATGTTTTACCAATCATTAACGAGAGGCGACTGGATATAAATCGGCGCCAATACGAATACCTATCTGCATGCAATTCTCTCTCTCTCTTGATTCAGTCAGCGATCCCGCCTTCGTCTTATTTACTCCCGCTCTTCCTCTCTCTTTTCTCCAGCTTGACTGGTCCATTAATCAAACGTATAAATATATTTGCAAAGCATACATATATATACGTCGGTATATACTTGATACGCACGCACTAAAATATTTGTTTCCGAATTTTATCTGCGCAGGTTCTACGCTCCTTATTGTAGAAAAAACGTCGCAGCTGAGTCTCGAGATTCGGAAAAAAGGCCGGAACTAACGAACGAGAAGACTCCTTTCAAGAGTCTTTCGTTTCGTCTCCGTTATCGCTTATCTTTGGTGGCGAGGCTCGTTATAAAATGGACGAATGACCTGTACGATACAACGCGATGAGGCCGAGATCGTGCTCCGTGGTGGCTGCTCTCGTGGGCTGCATTATATTGCTCGCCGGACCAGTTCGAACCTTTACCGCTGACGAAGGTAAGATTCTTCAATATTTAGATATACATTATACACGCCTGTTCGATGGGTATACGTGAATCCCGTGAAAAAACTATGCAAGCTTCTTTCTATACAGATATATGATTAATTCCGAAAATTTCCACCGTCACAGTTTCGAGCGAGTATCGGAATTTCCTCCTTGACCCATTTCGATACGTAACTTTTCTTACGTTTTTTTTTTTTTTTTCTCATTTTTCTCATCAACTTCAAGAATTCTCGCGAACACCGGAATCATTCATTTGCTTGGTAATTATTGCCAGATAATTTTGGGAACAAACATTAACGGAGATGTGAGTAGCGACGAGAATAATAAAATGGACGGGAGGGAAAAAGAGAAAAGCTGCAGGGACTGGGCTGAAGTTTTCGATACACAATTCTGCCTTTTAGCTACCGTTGGAATGATTTCTGGAAGCCGGGCGAATCCCGAGGTCGCAGGCTCGTCATTATATGTATATAGATTAGCAGAAGGAACAGAAGAATGGTAGAAAGGAATGCAGGAGAGAATGGAAGGAGGGAGGGCGTTTGGATCGTTAAGTTTGCCATTTAACTCGTGCCATCCCTGTAATGAGCTCTTAACGACGCTCTGGAGCTCACCAGCCCGATCTACGATTCGAGAAGGTCGAACTCGAGAGCGAGAAACTTGAGTCTCCCTTTTGCGCGACGCTCCTTGATAACCGTAGACCTCCCCTTTACTTCTGCCCTTCACCCATACTCGCTATATATTCTCCAAAGCCTCTCATATCTATATACACAATGTATACACATCGACATCGCCAACTCGTACTCCCAACTAACTAGACGACCACATACAAACACTTATTTACTTAGACCTTATATAATTACACGTATGTGTTTGTAGGAGTATATTGCAAATCGTATCGTAGCCGAGTTACGTGCCATTCGCTCGTGAGCTCTTGGCATCATCGCGTTCGCTCCCTACACACAAACAAGCTTCCTCAAGGAAAGTAGGTAATACTAGGACGGGCAACGATCGTGACGAGCCTTTGAAACGTATCTTTACCGTCCAACTCAAAAATAAAAAGAAAAAAAAAAGCATTTCCTTAGCTATACAAAACACCAGATCCTCCAGGTATAACGAGAAGATTAACCCTCATTATTAGCTTTAAGAAGTTTCTCAACTTTTCCTAATTGTTATTCTATGCACGGGCACGATCGTTTCACTTTTTTCTTCTCTCGAGCTTTTCAATTTCGATCTCCTCACAGCTGCAATGTGGGGCGAGTTGGAAATTCTTCGGTGAGGTTTACTCGGCTGATACTCGAGAACACAGATTAAGGTGTCAGCAGAATCCAATTAAACAACATCGCGAAAATATCAGGATCATCAAAACAACGTTAGCTCAATGGGATCAAATGCGACGTGCGTTTCTCAGGCACAAAAATAATAGTCCAATGAATTGGTTGAATGTGTGAATCAATTAAGTTTCAAATTAAGGATCATTTCTGTAAACTTGTCGGTATAATAATACGTAGCGTTGAAATTATAAGCAATTTTATTCCGTGGTTGAAAAAAAAAAAAAACTGAAATATCCTCGAGACGTTCAGTGATAATTATTATCGTTTAATAATTACATGGCGGCATATCACCGGGTACGAAACGAGCACACCACGAGAACGCTGATAAATCTCGTTCCCAAGGCGATATACATATACAGTATGTATAAATGTATATTTAGCGCTTCGTACGTAGATATACACTCGTGTTACCGAAAGGGCTGGGCGAAACCGAGCAAGAGACGGAGATGGAGCATTTTCGATGATGGATCACTGCTCCCTCAGGCTACTTCGGGTGTGAGTCCTCGTCCGGTTTGCTCGATACCCGAGTCGGATGGAGCGAGGGAGAAGAAAGAAAAATTTAACCCCGCGGGATAACCGCGAGTCACGGCTAACTAATTATCAGCGTTCTTCTCCCGTGTGACGAACGATCACTTGTATTTTTTCATTCCTCATGCTGGACACGAAGCTTCACAAGATGGAACTCGAGTCTCTGGGTATCGATACGAATATACATTAAGGCGATATAGAGGAAGCTCTGAAATTGATGGCAATACGAGCGCCGGTTGCGCGGCTTCCTGAAACTACTCTCCGATCTGAAACATTACAATTTCATCTCTCGCGATCAATCTCGTAGGGAGTTTTGTCGAATAAATATAGAACGTGATAAAAAAAAATTCTCGAATTCACATCGCACGAGCAGTTTTTGTTGTTGCCCGTTACGAAGTGCGAAATCCGGTCTCAAGGAAACTTGTCAACATTTATATTTCTTCACGAAAAAAAGTCGAAGGGCAGGTCCAGATAAAATGTAAAGAATGTGTACATAACTGAATGTCTCACGAGAAACAAAACGTAGGCTCATTCTATCGAGAAATCTAGAAGCAAGAAGAGTCTTGAACGACGTACAACGAAGAGACGGAGAAGCGATCGAATTGTGCGCGTGATTTTTCGTCCTTTTCCCTCTCTCGATACTTAAAAGCGAGAGACCATACGTGCGTATATGCATACAGCACTGCTGGCAAATGCGTAACGCGAGACTCGTGTAGTCGCGGTTGACGACCGCGTACGCATATCCGCCGCGAGGGGGCCAAAAAAAAAAAGGAAAAGAAGATCGGAGTCGCGCGTAATCGAACCGGTACATACCAACCATACACGCAATATACTCGCGTATCTTCCGATAACTATCTAAGGTAAATCGTGATAGCAGCGGAGCCACACAAGCGCCCGGTTACCGCACGGGAGATTCCCTTCGTTCGCTATATAATTGTCTGCAATATACATTCGCGGAATATATTCGTTGCTTCGTTCTTTCTCTCCTTCCCTTTCTCTCCGCTCAGCCTCACTTCGAAATAATAAGCGTCGTGTGTTCTTAACGCACGTTAATAATAATACGCCAAGTATATACACGCCTATGTATAAGCACGAGCATGTAGATCGATATACATACATTATACATGTATATCGCGGCTCGAATATACTTACTTGCGCATCTATAATCATTTTTCCACTTTGTGGCGTTATCGCCGATATGTATATATTTATACACTTGTATATAAACTATGGGAAAATGTTTTATTAATAAGGCCCTGCGCCCGGGCATCGAACGGAATATTCGAAAATCATATACGAAAGACGGTAAAGTATAAATTAACATATATTTGTGTTCTCTATGAGATGCGATGTCCGTTCGAAGAGACGTGCGATAAACGAGAGATCTTGTACAACATACATCCGCGGATATATAGAAATACATATGGGAGATAACGAGTGTTGGGGAAATGGGCGTACAAGCCAGGAACGAATATATTCCGATTGAGGTGAAAATAATGATGTTTTTTCTTTTAATTATCAGATTTTTCAGTCCCGAAAAGAGAAAGATATTTGTAGAGAGTATATTTTGTTCAGTACGTTTGATAATAATTGTTCTCATAAAATTGTGTCCATTGGAGCGTTTGTCTCGAAATAATATGTGTTTAGAATCTTCGATCTCTTGGTCGAACCTAACGGACTTTCGCGAGTCCTAATCTCAAGGGTCACGATATATTTCAATTGTCATTCTTGCCATTTTATTCGTTCTGTGATTGGTCGGTTCGGTCATTCGAGTCCCGCTGTCATTTTGACAGATACGTGTATACGCGTGCGGTTATATGTTCCCGTCAGGATTTTTCAGTACATCATGCTTTCGGATTTATTCATATCAAACACATTGCTTATGATGTACATTTTGTAAATCATAAGTGTTTATTAATTCAAAGTGATATCAAGAAAATGGAGTCAATTTTTCAACTCAGGTTGGAATTTTTTCATTGTTGAAATTCTTTTTTTTACTATTCAAGAGTAAACGCTTACTTTAGAGTTGAACGACATATTTTAGTGTCTCAGGACGATGACTCGAGGTTCGGTTACGCAAATTTCAACGGTATTTTACCGATGTAATTAAGGTTGGATGGTCGCAAGTATTAAAGACCTGCATGGTCGATTGGAATTGACAAAAAATCCGATCCCGCGTCCCTGCGGCCACAAAGTACAAATGTCTTTGTACCTAATTATGGTGACTCGTATTACCCATAAGTTTCTTGGGCTCATCGTTATTTGTACGTGGTGCAATTATGAATCATTAAAAGTACCGGCGCACCTGTGCACTCGGATATAGAAATAAAAACATCGAAAAAAAAAAAAAAAAACAAATGTGGTTATGTACAGACGAGCAATATTCTACGTACGTAAGGTACGAAGATATTTTCACTAAGGCGGTACATAAGAACAGCCCCGAGGGTTCCACACGCCGCGGCAAAACGTGAATTATCTTGGCAAAAATGCAACGATGCTGTACTCCCGGGTCGGTGCACTCACAGATAGAACGTCGTGCGTCTCTTTCGCTGCGAGTCTCACGTCGTTTCTCTTGCTCTTCGTCTCGAGCATTTATTAGCCAGTTGGTTCCGCCAGCTAGATAATCAGCCGAGCTCTTTTCTTTCATCAACACTCTGGACACACGAGGTACTTGTAACCGGAAGACGATTTTTCACCATTTGACAAGAGTCGGACGTTCAAGTAAAAAACGAACAATTTTTATGATTTTTCTCGATATTTTTTTCATTTTTTTTTTTTGCTTTCAAACAGCTTAATTCTGCAATCATGCTCTGGATGAGTAAAAATAATGGCTTGCTCGTCAAATCTGAGTCGCAGATTCCTCGTCTTCTCTTTGCCATCATCATCTCTTGCCGTCCAACATCAAAGTGTGTAGCTCGCTACAAAGAACGTAATAAGAATGAGATGACTGAGTATAATCCACGCGGATAGGTTCATGGATGGATTTATGTTCCTTTTGCCACACATATCTGTGTATCTCACAACTCCGTTGTTCTTTCCCTCTCTAAAAAGTGCGCGACGAAAGGTCAGGTCGCGTTTAATTATCGTAAATCAAACGAGAAGCCGCGGTGATCTTCCGCATGCAAGTAATATGTATGTGTGCGAGTGCATGGACGTATGTATACGTAAAAGCCGTCACGCTCTGCGCACAATACGTTACTATTACGTCCCCGAAACGAGCAAAAAAGGGAAATATAACTGCAACCGTTACTCTGTAAGTCGTGAAAGAAGAAAAAAGCTTCACGGGGTGAAAATAATAACGCCGAGTTCAATTTTCTTATCGAGTTTCAATCTCGGAGGCAACAAGATTGCACACGATTTTTTTCCCCTAACAAAGTAGCCTCAATCTTTTTCAATACAGTGATCAGACAAAAAAACCTCGAGTCTCAAAACTATAAAAATAATGCTCCAAAGATGAAATCAATTTTTTTTTGTTTATATTAACCCACGAGAAAGATATTTTTGGCCGGAACATTCCAAACGTCAATTATGCTCAGATCTTATTCATTCTCATTTTGTCTCGACTGAATAATTCGTTGAATTTGGAGCATTAATTGGACCAATGTACGAATTCTATTTTTGTACAACTTTAATATCTTCTTCGTCTGCCTGGCACGGTGGATCGAATGTGCTGAATTTGATCATCTAGATTGCATTTATATTCACATGTATGTGCGTTAGTATATGTGTGTATCTATATTGGGACGATATCTGTATCTTGGAAGAGTTGAAGGAAAGAGGAATAGTGTAATATGCAAATGGTGGATGGATTTGGAGAGCCGGGGGCCGTTAACGATTCTGGGGTAGAAAGCATCGATATCGCGTGTATATATAGATATATATTTATGTTACGTTATATATATATGTATATGGAAAAGACGCTACCGCAGCCTGAACCACCATCAGCAGGAGGGCTCACGCGAGGCGTCGTATCTGATTCTGTTATTCGCTTAATTACACGCTTTAACGTAGCAGGGCCGCCGTGCGCCACGCTCGATTCGTATAATCCTCACCTACTCGCCTTTTCTCTCACTCTTTCACACATTTCTCTCTTTTATGCCGCGGGCTTCTTTTTCTCGCCCTTGCCATCCTCATCCCTTTGCACGACCGCCTACAACCTCCAACCCTTTCTCTCTCTCTCCTCCCGCTAGCCCTCTCCTTTCTCTCTTACTTGCTCCGACCCCCTCTTCGACTCCGATTACTCCCTATCGTTATTTCTCGCTTGTATCCTACCTTCTTGCCCCGTGCGCGCTAGCAATTACCATTGGGCGCTTTTTAAACCATAATCTTTATTATGGCGCAGCGCAGAGAGCTTCGTATTAAAGTCCGACTACAACGGCATCCTACCCAATCCACTAAGCCCCTTTCTATGTGATACACATGTACGATATACTCGTATACACAATACACGTGAATATCCTAGAAACGCGCACATAAGTGCGCATTATTATAGATCGACTGGTTTATATTCTCATAATACGATAACCGTGATAAAAATCATATATCGGCCCCGAATAATACGAAAATTCCATCTGTGTGCGCAAACCTTTTTGGTATTTTTGAAATGATATCCTTTTTATGAGTCCCGGACAGACGGATACAGAGAGGAAAAGAGGCGAATGGAGGGTGGGGCGAATCGTGAATCCCCCAATAGAAGAATTGTCAGTTGGATTAGTGTGTATATAAACTGGATAATATAAAAGGTGGAATACGCTTGCGAAATCGGATTTTTAAGCCTGGATTTTGTGCCACCGAGTTTGCCCACCGATTTCGCGATGACTTTTACCGAACCCCTCTCCCTTTATACGTTCGTCCATTGTGAGCTCTGTACGTATCTATTCGAGATGTTTTCGTCACGCTTGACGAATTTATCGGAGGGGACGATTCCTCGTAGCATTCAGACTCCATTTCCATCCACCTGCTTACCTGTCTAACGGTGACTGCGTACTATGTATTTTTATACCTAGTATTGTGCACGGAGGACATCTTTTTTTTCCATACGTCACAACTTTTGTGCTCATCGTAATAATATGCTGCTGGGATCATTATCAAAAATTTGAATTCTTTCTTTAAAATTAACATCAAATTCTTCATGGTCCCGAGGAAATTGCTTTAACTTTCAATTTCAATTGAATGTGGTCCCAGGCATAATAGTTCTTTTCCCCCTTGAAAAGGAATTTCGTTTCGGAAATTATAATGTCGTCTGTTGGTTCGTTCGAGAAGTAGATGAAACCAAATTTTTGTTACATTTTATGTTTCCAATAATTTCGGAGCAAGGAGAAGCTAAAAACGTTGTAAAACTTTTTTTCCTGTTTGGAAATTGAGTTTAGAGGCCGGATTTCGAAACTCCCGTTTATCTCATGTTTTCGAATATTTTATTTCGAGAAAAAAGGAATTAGTTGGTTGGGATTCCCTGCGGAGTATAACATAATTGGGCATATGGTGTATACGAACATCGAGGATCGACTCAGGGCTCGTTCTAGATCGTGGCCCGAAACGAGAAGTCACGAACTCTAGAAGAAACAAGGAAGCCCTTGTCTGACATTTCCTGCATGCATGCGGTTCTCTCGCAGACTAACCGTCGTTCTCACGTGTCATGCGCTGCATACTCGTTTTCTTATACCCATTCAACTCTCTCCTCTGATTTTTTTTTCTTCCTATTTCTTTTAACTATCGGCACTAAACAGCTGCAACTAGTTACACGATCGAAAAATCATATGGATAGAGGCGATTCATGAGATTGGCATTATTTCAAGTTTCTTCAAACGAAACACATTTCTCTCTTTATTACTTTCCGCGCTCCTTGCTTATAATCTCCGATTCTGCATACACAGTCCTTTTCCACAGATTCCCATCCCACTCGATGAAAAGTTCGTGCATGTAGACGTCTCTTGCGATACGAATGCATATGGAGGAAGATCTAAAACAATAGCTTCGTCAAGTGGTCGGCCCTGCTTTCCCAAGCTTCTGCATCTTCCATACATTTTGTACTGTGAATCTTTGGTGGCTCGGGATTGTGAAATAGCGAATACAACACGAGTCTAACTAGCATAGCAAAGCCCAATGGAGCTAACGAGGTCTCGTAGCAACAACGAAGTCTCTTCATCCGATCCTCGCGACCAGAAGGACGCGAATCGTATCCCTTAAGCCTTGCAAGTTAACGTTTCGAGTTGCGAATATGTTCATACATCTATACGAATAGACATTTCTTCAGTATTCAATATTCACCGACTACGAACTTGCGGTATATGTATACGGAGGAGAGCTGCAGCCGGTGATTCGCTACACGAATGCAGCTTGCCACCTTTCGAGGCTGAAGCACTTCGGTACCGAGGATACGTCGACGGCATTAGACTTTCCACCTGATCCTAACCTAACTCAACATCGCAGGCCAACACCGTTTGCTCCTATTATCGTTAGAATCAACGGGAATTACTCAAAATTACCATGGGAATTATCCCAACGATGTTGGATTTTGACATAGATGGCATTTCACCATGAACATATACTCGCAGCTTTACATGATCGTGTGTCCCTTGAGTTTTCCGTTTACTTCGCTTCGCGATTGAGAATTAATTCAGGATGTTCAGCAAATTTCTCCTGGGGAAGTTGTTCCGCAAGTGCCTTGTAAATTTTAGTGCGCACGTAAATCCAACGTAATTTCAGTCCAACTTTCTCGAAAAATTTCACCGCTTGCCCGCATTTTTTGGGTTTTTTTTTTTTCTTTTACATTAAACTCGACTTGGTAGAAAAATCAATAATAAACGTAAGTGCGTGGTATCTTCAGTTCCAGAAGCCGAGGATGTTGCTGATGACGAAGAGTCTTATCTCCTGGAAGAGGACGACACACCATCGGCGACGATAGCGAGTGACACTGAACTCATATCCGAAGGAGGTGGACATCTGCCTGTGTTTCTTACCGAGCCCCTGGATGCGTTTGTCGTAAAGAGCAAACCCGCGACATTACGCTGTAAAGCTGCCCACGCTCTGGAGGTTTATTTTCGGTGTAATGGCGCCCGCGCCCAGGAATCGCAACAACAAGATTTTGTGGATCCGCACACTGGCACAAGAATCGTCGATTGCGAGCTCAATGTTACCAGAGATAACATCGAAGAGTACTTTGGCAAAGACAAGTTCAAATGTGATTGTATAGCATGGTCAGGTTCCGGTTCCATCAAAAGTCAGACTGCCACGATCGACGTTGCTTGTTAGTATTTCCTGCCAATCCTCGTTGTATTTTTCTTTCATTACTCCAAACTCGACATCTGCCAATGATAATTTCCTCCATTAAGAATTTTCATCTCCGATTTTTTAATTTTGTCATCTAGATCTGAAGAAACAGTTCGAATCACCACCGTACTCGGTTTCCGTGGAGGCTGGTCAAGGCACCGAACTCCGGTGTCTCCCTCCCGTTGGTGTACCACCCCCTCGTGTTTACTGGCTTAGAAATGGCGCCAATCTCGATACCGATGCCGATACACTTTTTGTATCAAGCGAAGGGCATCTCCTACTTGGCCAAGCAAAACTCAGTCATCAGGCTAATTACACTTGTGTCGCTGAAAACATCGCGGCCAAACGGATGAGCGAACCAGCGAGCATTACTGTTTATGGTATGTTTGCATTTTATTATCTCTAATCGATAATTTGGACCATAAATTAATGTAAAAAAAAACAAATAATTATATGGATAAATAAATAAATCAATAAAAAAATAGGTAAATAAAAAATAGAACGTTAACGTTGTGACTGTGGCTGCCGATCGATTTATGAAAATTGAGAAACTCATGACACTAATTTTTGCTTGAAAAGTTAACGGAGGCTGGTCTTCGTGGTCGGCATGGTCGGAATGTCATTCGCGCTGTGCCAAGGGTGGACAGAAGAGAACAAGATCATGCACGAATCCGGCACCAATGAACGGGGGGCAGCCTTGTTTGGGTCCAGCTCAGCAAAAAACCGACTGCAATTCAGCCTGTCCTGGTGAGTACGATCTGATAGACGAATTTTATCATTTTTTATTTTCGGTATGAAATACACAAACCTCCGCTCTTTTGCCATCCAAACATGCCTGACTTTTAAGGCTCGGACGTCTTTTCCTTGATTTATCCACTAAAATAACATCTCTTGTGAACCTGCTCGTGTTTCCCCGTCGACCCTTATTTTCCCGACACCTGAAACATTAAATTCACTATTCTGGTGTGTACTCTCGTCATCATCTAGCCAAGCAACACGAAACCGACTTCGGTACACTTACTCACCAGTCTCTTGTTTTCTCTTACCCTGGTGGCGAATACCACGTCGTGCATATGATATGTAAGCATTTCGATATTGCCAAGAAACCAGCGGAAAATAAAACAAGCAACGAATATAGTCGATTGTCCCAAAAATGTTGAATCGCGAGATTAATCATTTCCGGATCTCAACGAAACGATTTCAAAATACTCTGCGACCGTAATCAATATTTATTCGTGCCTCGACGTTTCATACTTTACCACGAGGCACTCATTTTTCTATCCCATTCATGGAAAAAACGAATTTACATGAAAACTATAAAACTTTTTCACGATCGGATTAACTTTTCCACGTTCGCTAGTGTCCGATGGATTTAAGAGAAATTTTACATCGTGTTATCAAAGCAGGATTTTCAAAGTTCTTGTACAAATACGAAGGGGAAAAGTCTTTTTTCTTACAAATAGAAAACTTTCATAAAAAGTTATTGTTTCGTCATATTTTTGACGTAAAAATTTCATCACGTTCAGCAATTCGTAGGCTAGGCTCGGAATTTTTTCAGATCTCTTGTTAAATATATTTGAAAAAAAAGTTTGATCGTCCATGAATGAATAAAAGATAAAAACTTGAGTGAAGAATGTATAGAGTTTTGTTAAAGTTTGAATGAATATAGTTTGCAGCGACATATTCAAATCGGCAACAAAGTAAAGTTGCAGGGCGATTAAATGAGCTAACGAACGATTGAATATTCGGACTTGAGAATAAAAGTATCAAAGATGCAATGAGTCTGCGATAAATTATGGGGATTTGGTAAGTTTCGTAATGTGTAAGTTACACGAGACTCGACTGTATGGTGCAAGAAGAAAATGAAGAAGAAGAACAAGTATGGCTTGATTTACGACTTTCTCTCGAGTTAGAGCTGGATCGCGTGCCCCGTCTTTCCCTTCGGTCCTCCCTCTCACACCCTTCGCTTTCGAAGCCCCTTTACCTCCCTCCCCTCTTCTGCCTCTTCCTTTTCTTAAGACTTACCATCGCTTTGGCCTCACTCTTCCCTCGTGAACTCACCAGAAAGGCACCCGAGCAAAGAGTGTGTTGTTGCCCGATGAGAACGTGGTGCACGTTCCTCATGCAGCTCGGGCGATTCTTCCTTCAGAATTTATGATACCACGATCGTGGCCCACGTATCGAGTAAAAATATGACGAACAGGTGCGCCCTATGATGATGTCGTTCGGCCAACGAAACGCTCGTGGCAAGATTAAGACAAGCTCTTTGCATTCGACTGTTGATGAATCTTCCTTATTATAATCTCCGTTTCCTCCAGCGTCCATACATCTATGAGCAATACGAGCAGCCCGTCTGGATTGACACTAAAATTATTAGTAGACAACGTTCGTATGGAAAAATACGTTTTTGCAAGCTGCTCGAAAATATTCCATCGTCTTTATTGAGTAAGAAGAAACTCCATTTCTTGCACAATGTATTTATCGATTTTTTACCATCCATCGCTCGTTGGGAGTGAATAAAATTATCTTCGGGCTTCATTAACAATAATTACAATATCTATTATCATAATTATCGATATTTTTTCAAGCGAACGTTGCCCAATGCTTTGTAAAGCGTAAAACGCTACTTTTTCTCAAAATATCGAATTTTTCCGAAAATTGCTTTTCATTGTATCGCACGCTTGACACACACGGAACAGCTGGAGTTCTCGAGGAATTTACAAACACGATGGGTGAGTCTGTGTGATTGTTGGTGTCGATCTTTCGTGTGCATCTGAATAGTCCTCTTCCGATAGTTTTGCAATACCGATAATTCGCAAATAATCATTTACGTAGCATAATGATTTATTGAGAGGGCAATGTTTGTCTGTTACACAGTCGTCGATGGCGGTTGGTCCAGATGGTCGGCCTGGTCCGTATGCGGAAGCGATTGTACTCATACTAGAAAACGATCGTGCGACGAGCCTCCACCGAGTCACGGTGGACGGACATGCCTGGGTAGGGACATCAGCGTTGGCAACTGTACGGGCGGACTCTGCAATGGTAAATAAATGAGACGATGGAAATTGTCGATTGTTCGCGACGTTGAATGAAAAATTCGGGAACGTAATCATTTGCCTGTTTTTGTTTTTTCAGTCGGCCGAGCGAAAATAGGTGGAGCGCAACTGACCGAAGAAGGTAAGGATTTTTTTTTCTTCAAAAATGAGAATCGCTGGAATTTCTGTTTGGCATAGATCGAGCAGTTTTTGATCCAGCGGCGTAAACTTTTGATTCGCGTAATAAATTAGGACGAGATATGAGCGTTGACCGTGCTCGAGATTCGTAAAAAGCTTCTCGCGCTCGTATATGTCGGCGCGCGAATTGGAAATACAAATTTGCCTAGACTAGGTGCTCGATAAAACTTCTTAGTGGCCAAACACACTTCGATCAGAGTAGCAAATATTCGGGATCAAGGGCCAGATACACAGAGAGACGAATTTGCGCAAGGTTGCAGACGAATGTTTCCCTCGTCGATGGTCCGGTGTGTACACAGGTTTCTAGAGGGTTGCGATGAATGAAAGGATCAGTAGAGAATGTATGAGCACAGTGATGGTCCAGCCGTAGGTTATTCCAGCAGCAGGAAATGGTCCAATTCCAAAGTTGTATGGTTAATTAAAATAATTGCTATGTCTATAAAAGCCTCGGGGAATGAAGATGATGTTGAGAAATTTTCATAGACGAGATTTCTTGGAGCCTTCATATAAATAATTGAGCGTGTAATCGAACAAACTTTTCATAGCAGCTTTTGGTCATGCCAATAACTAACACACCCGAGTAATGACAGATATCTCGTAATAACGGGCGTACCCTACCAGCAGTATTTACTTTTAATTAGCCGAACGTTTAATTATTGACGCACGAGCGACGTTACGCTAGAGCCGAGAGTGAACATGACGTATATACGCAAATGCCCATAAGCATACACCCTAATTGCTATGGCAGACCCTTCTCTCGATATAAACAATCGGAACAATAGAGGCTGTAGCAGCACCACCGATCGGAGAATACACTCGGATATGTATGTACACGGGGTTCTTCACGTTTTTGCGGATGTAAGGCCAGCACCGCGGTCTAACCCAATCCAAGCATGAAGAAATGATGTAGAGAGAGAGATCGGTATAGCAAACCATAGCGACGCCATATAGTCCGGTATCGACCGTAGCGCATCAAAGTTGCACGCGATGTACTACCCGCCTGCGTATTCCCCTCGAGGCATAAAGATCCCGAGCGGGGGTGGCTTTAATATCGAAGAAAATTATGTAATCGGTGGGCCGGACCGTTTCCCTTCAACCCTCTATACCTATAACAACATACAGACCCATACGCAGATCTGTATGCACGTACACAACTCCTGCTGTACCTTCGCGAGAGTCTCTACGTCTCTGCGAGAAGGGCAAGGGGAAGAAATGATCGTGCATGCAAATAAAGTCCCATTATCGTTCGCCACTGTGTCCGTGTGTTCTCCTCATAGACGTATCCATATTTATATACACATCGTATGCATTATACGTAAATGTATGAACAAGCGAGGGATACGTGTACTATTACTGACTGGGCATACCACGAGGACGTGCGGCTTGCGTTCGTGTATCAGACATATATACAAACCAATGTGTACGACACGCCAATGAACCCTCCGACTCGGATTATCGAGGAGCATTGAACTTGAACTTGTCCATTCTCTCAGTCTCTTCAAATGATCCGGATTCTGCGATCGTAGATTGAGATTCTTATCCACTAACAAATGTTCGATGCGTAATATCATCTTGTCCTGTTGCTCACACAATCTATATTCGATAAAGATTAGAGAACATAATAACAGTGTCCAGTAGTTACAACGATAACTGTAAAGATAGTTTAATGTGCACGCATCGTGATGTGCTAAAACATTTGCGCTATTTCTGGCTCACGTCAGTCGGAAATTCGTATGATTTACAGGAAATTTACATTGCGTCGCATTTTTTTTTCTGTAATTACAGCCAACAGACAAATGGACGTGGCTCTATACGTTGGCTTGACCGTTGCCTGCGTCGTAATCGGCGGGTTGGCATTCTTTCTGGCCAGGCTATTGAGGCGAAAAGGTCGCGATCATTCGCTCTACTCTATGGCTCGCAACGGTGAGTAGTTTTTCCAAACATCATTCAATCGCAGCGAATGGATTCTCATGATTTTCAAAAGAAAAATTTCGTCTGGTTCTCGTCTTTATAGAAAGTTTATTTTTTTCATTCGTGGTCTGTAGAATTTCAGCCGGAGTTCTTTCCGGATCAGGACAAAAAACTCAGCCTCCAACCGGATGTGACAGCCACAACCGTACCTGCCTGCTACGAATACCCATTCGATCCCAAACTCTCACTCTCCCGATCGCTATCCGAACATCACTACGACGTACCTCATCTCTCGATCGCCCCTCAACCATCCCCCATGTCACCGACCCCAAGCACCTCGACCCAGGAGTCCTGCAGCGACAAGCAAATACACTCCGACAGCGAGAATAGCGTTACAAGCTCTTATCCGTCCTCGGACTCGACTTACAACGTCGCTTCGGAAAGTGTCAGATTGCCTAAACTCGAAACTTGTAATGTCGCAAGAGCTGCAGTCAACACTCGCGGTGCCTTGCTTGTTCTTCCGGACTCAGGTATATCGATGTCCGTACCCGAAGGAGCTGTACCTAAACCACTTAGGAAGGAACTCTACCTCGCAGTTCTCAACGAGGATCGATACAGACCACGTCTACCCGGTAAGTCGAAAATAAAGCAAACACTCGGAACTTCTCGTTTCCCAAAAACAAAATTATCATAGCCGAAGAGTAAAATTGAAATGGATCCAAAGGTAAAATCGTATCCCGCACGCCCAACTCGATCGAGTCATTTAATTAGTCATCCCATGTGCCATATTTTTTCTGGACCATCATTCAGAGCACGTCGAAGGGGAACGTAATCGACGAAACGAAGTAGAATCGGCCCCTAGGGTCTCGAAATAAAAAAAAAAAAGTTAGATATTCAATTACAATCCGTGATGAAGACCAGGTGTTGGAAAAATGGTCGAAACTTCCTAAAACGATAAAAACTTTAGTTGCAAGTCATTGACAATAATTTGCTCATTATTCGACAAATGCGTTTTTTTTTTCTGTTGACGCTTAAGCCGATGTCCGACTCGACTTTATTACCTCGTGGCCGTGAAATTACAATTTTACGCTTGCTCTCACTCCTTCGGTTCGAGCTACCACCATTCTTTGTATTAAATCGATTTTTTTCTATTTCTAAAGTTTATTCATGCTTCCCGCGTCGAATCCACCAGTTGGGTATCGGTCCTTGACTTTGTTACAGTCGAACGACACGTTTGAGTTTTCTCTTCCCTTTGTAACGACTTTTCACTTCGATTTGTATATGACGCAGCTCTTAACGCATGGATAGCTCACTCGAATGCTCCCACTTTTACAAGCACGAATAATCTTCCATGCGGGCCCTTGGAACTGCCTCATTTCGTTTTCATTTCGAGCCCTGACCTTCGACCGATATTCTCGTTCACTACAATGTGTACGATTGTATATGTATATTCAGAAAATAAATAATATCGATGGGACACAGATAGAGGTTGAAAAAAAGCTTCTGCAAAAGGAATTCGACGTTTTTGAGAGGCAGCCACGCCCCTTCGTCAGTAATAACACTGGCTGATAATTTTATTACCAGTCGATCGCCGGCTCAACATATACACAGAGTTTCTCCGGTGCTCCGGAACGAACTGTAGACTCCACGTCTACATGCATGAGCTCACATATACTCTATGATCGGAGTCTCATGGTTGTCGAGAGTGCGACAGAGCGGGAGAGACTAAGAGCGCCGATGAGTCTTGGTTTAGCTCCAGCAGTCCACGCTGCTGGTTACGACGTCGTTTCTCATTGGGATTCGCCCCAACCGACAATGCCGCGCGACCCCGATACGAGTACTTCACTGTATACGTTTTATCCCCCAGCGGCATCCTCTTTCCCAGGATTTTCCATCGCTTTTTTTCTCTCTCGGTCTCTCACGCTTTTTTTTTCCAATGGTGCGCGCTTTCGGCGAGCTAAATTACCAACGACTGGCCGCGCACACCCCCTTGGGAAAAAGCGAAAATAAAATTACGATCCTTGCCATCAGGAATCCAATAAAACCATATAAAATAATAGTCACCGAAAGAGTTGCGCACTACTACGCCGAAGATTAATACGGAAAGTGATATCTCGATCGTCGCGAATCACGGTGTTTTATGGGATAATAATAAAAAGACACGAAGAGACTTGAGTAAAAATTTGTTTCTCGGTTATTCAATTAATTAGAACCGAGGACAGCCTTTGGTTGAGAATTAGTACTCGGTGGGCACGTTTTACTCTCGTATATTCCATCCTGATCACCGCTGTCCACCCGAAGTCTCTGATCCTCGCGTCCTTTTTTTTTAGTCAGACAAGTAATAGTTACGAGAGCCCAGGCAGGATTGAAGAAATTTTTTTTTGTATGTATCGCAGACGGTATAACGCAACTATCGGCAGTGGTGACCTGCGGTCCCTCGAGTACAAGTTTCAACAAGCCGGTGATACTGCAGTTCGAGCATTGTGCAATGCTTCATCCTGCGACGTGGGAATTGAGTGTGTGGGCAACGGACGAGCTCGATGCAGAGGAAACTAGTGCCAACCTGAGTCCAAAGGATCAGCCGATCACGTGGACAAGGGTATTGACCCTCGGTAACGAGACCATCAATACGCCGCTCTTCACACAATTGGATCACGCGGAGGCGTTCATAGTGACCGAACAATTACGGGGTTACGTCCTTGCTGGACAGAGCATCGATGGCTCGATGGCTACGAAACGCCTGCGACTCGCCCTCTTCGCCAGTCAGACCGGACAGTGCGGAGTTCGCGTTTACGCTGTCGAAGACACCAAAGCATCGATGAAAGCGATTGTCGATCGTGAGTCACAGATCCGTGGCTATTTGCTCGACAAACCAAGAACCCTCGTTTTCCAAGACAATGGTGAAGCCTTACGAGTCAGTCTCGAAGAAGTTGGCAACGAGTGGCAAAGCAAATCACCCACCGAACGGCAAGAGGTCAATTTCCGCGACGTATGGAATTGTCAGGAAAATACGACTCACGTTACATTCGCTCTTGACACTGCGTTCGGGCCCTCAACCACGAGGAGCTACAAGCTCCAAGTCTCCCAGGGCAATTCCGACACCAGGCAGGTATTCAGAATCGTTTACGATGGTGCAAAGCAGCTCGTATCCTCTGGCAGCGTTACGAGACCACTCAGGGAAGTAACCGTTGTAAGCAGCGGTCATGCCAACAATGCCAAAACCGATTCGTCCGCATTGAGACCATTCCGGTTTACGAGATCATTGAGAAAACAGCTGTGCCAGTGTCTCGATCCACCAAACGCCCTTGGCAACGATTGGCGGATGCTCGCTCAGAGGCTTCAAGTCGATAGGTCAGTCACACTTTGACACATTTATTGCAATTACTCTCTTTCCTTCCATTTAACCTTTCCCAACATAACTAATTTGTACATCATCATTTTTTATTTTCTCTCCAAACCTTCACGCCAACCGAGAACCTCATGAAAGTTCGTAAATGTCAATTGCTCTCATCTTTCGCTCAATTCAAATCCAATTTCTTTGCTCAACTGCCCTAGGAATAAGAAAAATTCCTCTGAATGCTCATCGCTGCCATGTAACTCATGAAAAAAAAGTTCACGTGTTCCTGATTCTATAATGAGTTTTTCCGGATCCCGACGAACATTCCATTAATTGTTGTTTTTTTTTTTTTTTTTTTTTTTTTTTCTCAACGATCTGTTACAGGTATATAAATTACTTCGCGACGAAGGCAAGCCCCACGGAGCACATACTGGACCTGTGGGAGGCGAGACATCGGGAACCGAGTGCGGTCACGGACCTGCTCAATCATCTCAGGGTCATGGGAAGAACCGATGCTGCAACGATTCTCGAAGCTCAGCTTGGCGCTTGGCTCTAAACGAGCTCGACCTGTATAACGAAAAAGTTCCAGCCAAATACGTGAATCTCGAAAGAAAAAAAAAAAAAAAAAAAAAAGAAAAAAATGAAACGTAAAAGAGGGGAGAACGCATCCAACAGAAGCAGAAATAAGATAAAGAGGGCGAAAAGTTTTGGAAGAAGAAGCATCAGGCGCTAACGCTGCCGTTTCGATATCAGGAGTATATTAATCTCTAAAAGTGAGCCAAGCTCAAGTGTAACCGGTGAGAATGATAGTGACCAGTGATCGAGAAATACTAGAGACGAGTTTGGGACTCTGATGAGCGAAGAAAGGTCACGAGACAAAGGAACGTTCGAAGGTAATCGATTGAAAAAAAAAAACGCAAAAAAAAATTATATATATTAAATAAAAAGAAAAAGAGAACGTTGTTACGAATTATCCTGAGGAATTTTCGAAACAGCGACCTTACGAACTACTGCCTTAAAACTCACGTTTTCTCGACGAGGTCTCTCGAAACTGTAAATATTTAAATGTTGCTCGTTGCTAACTCAGTGGGGGGGATGGAATAGAATGTGGGATATGAAAACAAATAAAATGAACACATCGAAACCTCAGCGTTGGGCAGTCTCCGTTTGAGCTGCGTCCTAAATAAAGCCTCCTCGAATATCTTTTTAGCATATATGAAAAGAAAACGAATAACGAAACGAAATAGATCGAAATCGAAGAAAAATACGTAGATGGTTCAACGAGTTTAAATTTACTAGAGGAGAGAGATAACTATATGCATTTAGATGGATATTTATGTAAATATAAAAGGAGCAAAGTAAATATTGAGGTATATAACAGTCTGAACGAACATGAGGTTCGTTTTCGTCGAATCGAAACAAACAACCATTAATATAAAGGAGTTAAGTTAAGAGAATACGAATCGAAGGAAATAAAAATAATCGAACGGTATCGCCGAGTATTGTTGATTTGTTATTATAAATGAATAAATGTCAAATGAATAAAAAACCCTCACACACATACACAACACATAGCGCAAATAATACGTAACGCGTTACACAAACTTGAATACGTACGAAATAAACACACGCAACGTTGATTTTTGCGAATCGTGCCAAAATCCCATTGGACCGAGTTGTCAGATGCTCGGAATAAAAAACATTATTTTTTCGCAAACTACTGTGACCTGGAATTGAGGTCTTTCGATTTTTTAAATCTTTGCTTTTCGTTTTGTTTCACTTATTTTTCTAATTTTCTCGAATCTCATATTTGTGTTGAGATTTATTTGGAATAAATGCACAATGATATTACACGATCTGAGCTCGATAATTAATCCACACGTCGACAATACCGCGCTCGCTACATTCTCATTAACTAAATTGCGAGCGAATGGCGTTCCCTCGTTCCGGAAACTTTGCTATGCATCCGGATCGCATGGGATGACCACGAGGAAATATTGAACCGCGTCACACGATATTAATTTAACAAAGTTTTTTAAAAACATAAGAAATGGAAAAAAAAATGAAGGAGAACGAAACGCGTCAAAGTTTATTTCGAGGAATTGTATATTTGTTACTTTCGACGAATAAAATATTCTTGTATACCTGATGATAGAACATTTTAATCGCTCACTCTTTATTCATCGAATCCCACACGACACTGAAGTTTACAAAATTGGAATGCAACAAAAAACAAGTTTATCCTTCAACTGTTTGTTAAATAGTAAAAATCATGACAATTTTCGGCCCGATTTTTGGTTTTTATCTTAGAAAAACAACGTTTTATCGTCCTGACCAAATATTTCATAAGAATCTCGAGCTCTGGTCGAGAAAAATACAGATTTTCGTCGTATTCCAACAATGTGAATTTCAACGTCGTGAAACCCATTTCCTAGATGATCCAGAAGCTTCGTTACATCCTTTAATTTCAGTTGTTCACTCCGGTCCATTTTCGTTTCGAGTTCAAGTCAATTGAAAAAAAGAAAAGTTAATTAAAAAGTCGTTGAGGAATTATGAGAAATATTCATGCCTGCAAGAGTTACGAGCTCGCAAAGTTGCTCGAGGCATAAAGACACCGGACTGTAACGACCAGAACTGAAAAGATTTAACGTCGTGTCGCGAGTAACATGTGCAAAGCTTTAGCGGTTATATAATTGACTATAAGACTTTTCGTTGTCACCTTCGCAACCCATTTTTCCGATCACATTGCTCGGAGATCGAAGCTCGAGCAATTTCCTTATACCAGACTCTTTTGTATGCACCGGTGTCGATCTTGGCCGGTATCTCATTCCCTCGTTTCTCCTCCTGTCTGCATCACAAGGATAGCAGAAGAAAAAAAAAACATCCGCGAAGGGCGGCTCCGTGGAGATTTTTCCAGCAGGAAATATGGGTACGTCTGGTGATGGTAAGCGACGAAGAAAAGAGGGGTATTCCCGCAGAAAGAAACGTGAAAGATTCTCGGGGTGGACCCACCATGGAAGCAACGGAAACTCTTCGCGGTATAAATATACATATATAGACGTCCTTATAATAGAAGTTAGAGAAGAAGGAACTAGGGTGACAATGGAACTCAAGCGTCGCAATTTCGAGATGTCGATAGCAGTCGCGCGCGAAAGATTCGTCGACGTTCTTTCCAGCACCTCGCTCTTCTTCTTTTCCTCCTTCCGTTTTCCTTCTTCCTCCTCGCATCTTCTTCCCTTTTGCTCTTAGCAGACGCGGCCCAGGACGAACGTATGGTTCGTGTATATACGCATCTCTATCTTTATAGATATACCAGGTTAGTTGTCCACGTGGAAACGTTATTATCACACTTTTCCGAGTCCCCCCATAGCTGCAGCGAACCTCAGATTCTTACGGCATTGACGTAATTCGTTCTCCGTTGTTGCCGAGCGTCCCCTGCCAACGACATCGCGGGGTTTCGATTCACCGGCGTCGCGCAGTTTCCATTTCTCACCTCCCTATAAAAATATACGCATGTCTTATTTTTCGCCGAGGCCCACGCGCTCGTAAAACTTACGCAAGTTTTCTTTTCCCTATCCATTCAATGTCGATCAAGTAACTGATGTGAATACAACGAAAACGTGCGTTTGACGTCTCGCATCGTCGCTTTAACCAGATTTTTCTTTTCGATAAACTCCCAAATTCCAGGCCACTAAAAAATATGATTTAACACATATGACTGCTGTAGAAAATTTGTACTATACGGTAAGTTACGAAATCGCTGTGAGAAGCCACATGGCATTGTCTCCAGAGAGGTGAGCGCATTTTTTTTTGCTACTTCAATGCAGAACTTGTATTTTTTTCTTTTTCTTTAAGGATGTGGATGATTTCCGTCGATTTTATTGATCGGTCAATATGTATCGGATTGTCAAAATGAGCGAGAATCACGAAAACATATGTATACGTGTGAGCATGGGGCAAAATGATTTCATATTGTATAAAAAAAACCCTAAGCAAAGCACCGTGTGCTCTCCTTGGTTCAATGTGTGCTAGAGTTTTATTCGGTCGCGGTCAGTCATCTGTCTCGTCCTTTCATTCTATTTTTAGTTTGAAGGGAAATTATCCTTAACAATTTGCGTTATTATACAGGTCCAAATTATTTTAACAATCGGCTCGCGTGTGTATCGGACCTCAAGATAAATATACGGGAGAGCACAAGCGGGGAGAATAAGAGAGTGAAAAAAAAAAGTATACAGAACATGAGCTCACGCGAGGCTGAAGACATGGCACAACTTTGGGAGCCTCGGGAGTTGGATTATTCATAAAGTAAAATATAAATCAATGGAATGACGAAAAGAGATAATTGAAAAAGTCGTCAATCAAATTCTCTGATAAATTATCGTATGGCCAGGCGTTTGTAAAAATGTTACCAACGTCAATTGCACAATTGTGCGGGCTCGAATTATTGGCGAAAGAGAAGCGCGCTCGACCTTGCTCAACATGAATTTTTCCACAATCCGAGTGACCATCGATCAAGGATTTTCTGACGTGTACTAATTTGACGTTTTATTACAGTTTTCATAGCGCACTTGCGTCACTCTTGTTGTCGGCGCTTACCGGCTTGTGCATCGTTACATCCGTAGAAAGAGGGTGAAGCGCCTCGCGATTCCTCTGCGTGTATACGTAACGGAATGCGCACAAGTGTTTTTCGAGTGCTACAGCATGTTGCCGGTCGGAAAAGGCTAAGTGCCATAAAAATAGCTCGAGCGGTTACTTCCAGAATGTTGCGTTTGTCTATGTGTTATTAATGCGTGTGCGAGTGTGTGTGTGTGTGTGTGTTTGTGGGTGAGTGTGTTTATGAGGAGAATGTGGGGGGGGGGGACAAGGATGTGCAGAGCCCCCTCGTGTTTGTCGTATCAAAGCATTTGTATGGCTCACGCGACAGGCGCGATAGCCCAAGAACCATTGGCACGTACTCGTCTCGCTTCTCAGGCGTGTACCCAACGCTTAAGTACTTCGCGAGTGTTTCTCGCTAGCTCTTTATATGCGTGTGCTGATTCCGTAGAGCACGACCTGGTAACTCCACCCTATTCACACCCGTGATCCCTTCATGGCTTTGCCAAACTGCACATACATCGATACGCGATGCTTTCACGAGTTTGAAGAAAAAAAAAGTTGAAAAAAAAAATCTTGCACGTCACGCTTCCGTTGGTCCACTGTAAACGTTCGAAAAATATAGGACACAGATGCTTTGTCCCAGCAACTCTCCGCCAGATATGAATCACACTTTTTGCCTGCTACGATGCAGCGCAACAGAGTCGCTGCTATACCCGCAGCAATCGACCTTCGACCGATCAAACTTCTTTTTCTATACCCTTGTCATTTGATTCTCATCGATATCGCCAAGTGCGAATGCTCTACTGCACTCCCGCCCTGTCATTATTCTTCCCTCAATAGAAAGCCGGCAGGAATGGTGATAAAAAAAAGGCCACGTTGTCGGGTACAATGTGTAGTGAGAGAGCCAACAATGATACAAACCAGAATCAGTTTAACTCCGATATGGAAAATTGTGGGTAAATGTGTATCGAGATTTTAGCGACACAAGAATTGAGGGACAGCAGTATTTTAGAAAAGGTGGAAAAATTAACCGCAGAAATACTACAAGTTAATTGTAATAATAGAGAGAGAGAAACATATTTTTTGTTTCTTATAATCATCGATATTTAATTAAAACTGCGTTGAGTATTATAATCACGAGGTGTGTGAATCGATGAAATCCTGTATGCAGAGAAAATTTACAGTATCCATTATTCCCGGAGAAATCTCTCTTGCTCTCGAAATTGTTTCATCACATTTCATGATTTGTTGAATGAGAATTCAATTATCACGGTTAAAAAGTCCATTACTTTTGATTTAACACCTGCTGGGTTCTTTGTTCTCGGGTGAATAGATCGCACGAGGAAAGTTTCGTGCGAATATCCATCGCATGACATTGGTGTGAGGAATTATGCGATGTTCATTTTATTTACACTCAGCAGAGGAGACGTTAATACAGTGTATGTGTAATCGAAATATGTACGTTTCTGTCAGTGTGTGCTGCGACCTCTCTGCGAAAATCTATTCTTCGTGGCCGCACCGAGAAAAGCTGCAGTTATTGGTCAACGATAAGTTGGGAACTGCCTGGACGATTCTGAAAGGATGAGGTCCTTAACGAAAAGGCAAGAATGCCAACAACTGTGTATCTCTTTGTAATGAAATGGTTCATGACATATCGAGATAGCACACATTGAAATCATTCCGGTGTTTGACGCCTACTGTCTAACTTTGCTCTCGAGCGTTCGCCCAAAGAGCTCCGAATCACTGAGAGTGTACAATGAAATCCTTTTTGCGCGACGGTTCGTTGTTTAACGGTTGATTGACGTTGATCGAGGGGTCCCTTGAATCCGAGGACGGCTCGTAAAATTTTCCAGCGAGGGAGTTTCACGAAAGCATCGAGGAACGTGTAACTTTCGTTCCTTTTTGATTTATCTGACTGTATATTCGGCATTCTGTCTACCGTACACAAATACATTCGAACATATATTTCTTTTGTATCTGCACGGCCGGGAGTTCCGAATTTTGAAGAGGGGATTGAAATGCGCGTGAAGGAAACAAACGTACATGGTGTCACGAAGAAAATAGACAAGGGGTGAGCAGAGGATGCGAAAAAGCAATGCGTGACGTGTCCCTTGAGGCCGAATACCGGGGGTTTGCTAAATAGAACAGCCATTAGTAACGAATACCGCAAAGAGAATCGAGTGAGCAGCTCTCTCGGCTTATTGCCCCGCGTGCGTGGACACGCGGGATAATTTCCCGTTGCCCCTATCTCTTCCTATGACATTCAACCCTCTATACTATCTAATTCTCTTCCACAAGAGTAACGTAACTTTCGTACCTCATGTATGCCATCTACGATCTTATGTGTGCCAGAATGATCGACGTCCAGAAAAGATCCCCTGAAGCAGGATGCTGCGAGGGTTTAAGTCCGACGATAAGACCGATCAAATTTGAATTCGAATGAATAAATGTAGATTTCTGTATTTATCTTGTACAATGCTCTCCAGTACTGCACATTTGTCCATTTTATGTCTCAATTCCCTTGAGCTCCAGAGTAAGAAAAATTCTATGCTCCGAAATTGGACTGCATAGAAGCGTCGATGAAAATCTGACGTTAAAATTCGCATAAACGAGAAAGCCTTAGGGAAAATTTCCACTTTACACAATACGAAATCGATCATTTGGATAATGTTTTTTTTTTATCACTTCGACAACGATTTCATAATAACAAGTTTTAATTATTTTAATTTCATTTTTATAGTTGAATGAATGGAATATTTCATTAAATTATTTAATAACGGTATAAAAAACGGTCCAACAATTACTTTGTCAGTGTAACAAAAACTGGTGTTTTATTATTTAAGCAATAAATTATTTGATTCAATATTCTTGAGACGTGCGTTGCGTGCTGAAAAGTGTCCATAGGGAATTTTTGAGTTTTTAATATAAAGTTGCCTCTCGATGAGTGGAATAAGCGAGAGTGCGCGGGGTGAAAGTAATTTGAAAGAGGGTCTCCCCTGTTGCGGTAGCAGGAGTGAAGTCCCTCGGTTTCTCGCTCCTCGCGAGTGAGAGTTTCTCTCACTCGTGCGATGTATGTATCTACGGAAGTATATACACATACCTGGCGAATGAAATTGGCAGCTGGTGGCAGTAGTGACCACTGCGCGAACTAATTTTACGAGGGTGCGTGTGGCGCCTCGGCCCTGTAATTAAGGGAGTTTGTCATCCGAGTAAAAAAGCTTGCCACATATACAAACACCGATTGGAAACTTGTGCACATATACAAATGCGTTACAGATGAGTCGTCGGAGTACGAAAAGAGGGACGAGGATGCGACAGGCGTGATCGTTGATTGGTACCGTAATTGGCCCGATTGTCTCGTGGCCCAATTAATTTAATTACCTTTAATTGCATATCGGGAGCTTCGACATCACGTATTTCTTTTTCTATCCTGGATTAGCTACTTCCTCCGCAACGCTTCTTCTTCTATACTCTTTTTAACTCATTAGGTCTGTGCCTGACAATGAGAAACTGTCGAGAATTATCCCAGCGATAAATTGACCGATAAAATCTTCTTTACAGAAATTAAATTACAAAAAGTTGGAAAAAGAATGAGAACGTAATTGTGTCTTCTGTTAGCTGACAATTTTTTTTTTACTGCAACTATGATGGAACTCAAAGTTGATGTGGCAAGAATTTCAAGGAGCTTTCGCAGTCTCTCGCTTTGAATAATTCTCCTAGAATTGTTCCAACTTCATCAACGAGAAAACTTTGGGTAAACATTATTTTTGAAGTACCGTTGAAAACGGCGGGGCGGTTTTTTTAAGGCATTGGTATCACAATGGTTGAACAATTTGAGAAGACTCGAAGAACTTGTGGTACATACAGAGACAACCGCGATATCTATATGTGCTGGACCCTCCTTCGGAGTCTCCCTTATTAAAATCTTCGTTTTATTTTTATTTCTCTATTGCCGCGGCGCACGGGCTTTCATCGACATGAACGAGCAAAGAGTTATCGGACGGCTACTCCTTTCGGCGAATCAATTATCAACTTCTTTCCTCCTCACCTTCTCCCCCCCCTCACCAATTTAGCATGCCGAACTTAATGGAATAAATTAATCGTAAATAATAAATTGCGGTGCTATATATATATATATATATATATATATATATACGGAGAAGAATGATGTATAGCGTAATAGAAATTTGTGTGCATAGCAGACGGCCTATACCGCGACATATCGCATTTATTCAAGCAGGACCGATCGGCCGGCATCAGGACATTATTAATCGCGTGCGTATCTATAGATATATTTACGAATCGAAACTATGTAACGTGTAAGCTACGTATCGTACCGTAGTACGCGAGAAACTCGATTTGATTTATCGATATTCGCGTGCTTTGCCTCATCGGGTCGTTTAGCATCCTCCCTCATCGGAGCATTAATCAGAACCCGAAGGAATCGAAGAAGAAAAATGGCAAATAAAATATATCTCTTATTAAATAATAAAATAATGTCGACGCTTGAGGGAAGATGCGAGAGCGCGACGAATAATTTGCAGTCGTTATTATAAATCGCTTTTAACGCCTACCTCATCGGTTCGATCACGAAATCTCAGCATTTTTCATTATTTTCAGGGAAAACATTGGAATGTCCTCGCCCTCACAATTGTTCGTAATTGCACTGCCAGAATTATTATTTTTTCAGAGCCCAGTACAATATGAGAAAGTCGTGGGAACGCTTTTGTATGCTCGTGGCAAACTTCGATACTGTCACTGCGAGACATTGATTCGTAATCATGCGAGAGTAATATGCCCATAGAATGTACCGAGAAGAAACTCGCAGTATAATGTACAAATGTGCGGTTGTGGCTGGTCTGGCAATGTTTATTCGTAGCACCCGGAGCTGTTTATTACAGAGAGAATTATAAGTTTATGGTTCAGTCGGTTTTGTCGCCGCGGGAGTCTAGTTTATGTAAATTGCATGCCACTCGAAAGCTCCTTAAAATGCCAGGGCGATATTGCCGCTCCTACCCTTTATGCCACAATAAAGTATACATATATCTTTTGTGGATGTGTTAAACTGTACAGTCCAGAGTCTATATTTCTGTAGGCTATACCCTCTTCTCTTTCGCCTTTCTCTTTCCACCTCCTATAGTTTCTAGCTGCTCGCTTCTGCGTATAATGGCATGCAAATCTTAGCTAGTTTCGAAAGTTCGTTATAACAAGCTGCAAGAGCTTAAAGAGCGAAAGCTCGTCCCTTATTCTTGGCCATCGTCACAGTTAGGGCAAAATATAACAGGTTCGAGTTCGCGCCTTGAAATAAGAAGGATCTTCTCATCGCGTCGGGACTTGCAGAATCGCGATGTACCGTCGCCAGAATTTCTCCAAAATTATTCATACGGTTACGTCCACGAGGATGAATTTTTCCTCATACGTAAATTTTTGAATGTTCAAAAATGCGTTGACCCCGAAAATGTCTTTGCAAATGCAATGGGGAAAATATTTTATTTTCACATCCGAATTAAAGGCTCCAAAAGATGCATGTTTTTTTTTCTTCATTCTCTCGCATACTGCTTTCACCTCGGTTCAGAAAGAAAGTTTGAAAACACCCTCAATAAGGATCACCTCGATGTATATATTCGTGTCCATCTCTTGATTCGTGTGTGTGCGCGTGTTCATAAAGTCGTTAGTCATCCAGACGATGTATACTCATGGTTCGTTCAGGACCAGTGACGAGTGCTTTGACTGTACTATATATCGATTGCTTACAAATAAAAGGGCCAGCGTGCATGACAATAACACGCAAATATACGGGCTTCCGCCGTTTTAAAGAGGCAGATAAAATTTCGTACTTTAAAACCCCTCTGGGAAAGGGTGTGCGTTCCATGTCAGAGCTGAAAAACGTTACACCGCACAATTACTGATGGAAAAAAGGAACGTTCGACTTTCGACTCCCCGCGGTGGTTGGAATCCCTTCCGTCCATCTATTCCCCTCCCACTCTTCCCACGTCACGCTGACGTAACGCCATTCCCTACGTATACATACAAACTCCCATATGACCAACAATAACACATTTTTTTTTGTTAAAACTTCATGGAGTACTAAGCCCTAGAGCCTTTTTTTATGCGTTGTCGTTTCATACGCGTGTGGCACGCGCCACTCGGCGACAGCAGCAATTTCCGGCTTACCAGATCTACGTGTACTATAAAATTTCATATATATTCCCGTGTATATCGATTCTATAAACTCTCACTTTTTTCGTCCTCTCATCATTCTCTCTTATGGCTCATTTCATGTGGACATACAGAATTGCAACGGAGATATATACAGAATTGTATCGAACGATATTCGCGCGAGAATTTTGTCGAAAAAGTGTGTTTTTTTTTCTCTCACAAATTTGCAACATGTTGATACTAGATTTATCCGACTCGTTGTCATTTGATGGAGTTACATGAAACGAGCTTGTCAAAAATTCAATAATAAACTGTATTTATTATTTTTGTGGATAAAAACGAGCGATATCAGTTGCAGACGTTAAAAATACCTTTTCCAAACATGACCGACACATAGTCTCGATTTACTCGTGAATGCCTACCGCACGAACAACTGGGAAGGGTGAAAGCCTTTCATGCAAGAGAGATAACCGTGTGGCTTGTTGTATACCCATCGCGACGAGAAAAAGAGGGAGATGATGGAGATCGTGAGACGAAACAAGAGCGAGAAATGAGATCATTAGGGAGGGAGAGCCAGAAGAAGAGAGCGAGAGGGATATTCGTAAAGAGGGAGAAAAGCAGTGATATGGACTCCTGCCCCTTTCGCTTCACTTTGGCTCGAGCTCACGGCTTATACCGAGGCCTATACAACCAAATGGATATTAATAGTTGTGCCTGGTGCTTCCCGCCATCGTTGCTGATTACGCTGTTACAGCTGTTATCCTTGATTAAAGCCTCGATGTAGCCTTGCTCCCGGAGTTTCCTTTGGCTAATGCCTACTGCTTCACGCTACACGCCGCTGGACTCTCTCGCCACTCCATCGATATACCTATATATTATATACGAATATACATACTCGATCATTGGTAGGAATTCATGCCTAGGGGAGCCATGACGATGGGGAGCATTCGGAAATCGAAAAAAACAAAACAAACGGAGTGCGATTATGCGCGTTTCTTCTCAGCATTTCTCGCCTATCACCAGGATCGACGAAACGACCACCAAAAATTCCTTAAAAAGAATCCAATCCCGATAAAGTTTGGACAACGTTGCTCTGTCGAATTACATTTTTCAACGATCGATTGATTCGCTATACGATATTCTCATTTCGAATTTGAAAATCTTGGACTTTGGCCAAGGCAAGAAGAAGTTGTTCATCGTAAACGTTTTGTTCTCGTTGGATTGCTCTCATCCCGTGCGTTCCTTGCTATTCTCTCTGCACACCAGGCAAATCGTGAGCATTTCGAGAACATTTTGGAGTCTTGGTGGCCGCCGTAAACAATACTGGAGGAGCAGCTGAAGGAAAGAAGAATAAAAGAGCGAGGAAGCTTCGCATCAGTCCATCTCTCTCGTAAGAATAATTTCATACCTTCGTACGTGTGTATAGATATATAGAATCTTTGACGTTGCTGCTGTTCCTGTTCTTAAAAGCTGATGCCGAAACCGGTTCGGTTTTAGTTCGTTATATCTTCGGGTTCGTCTATAGTCTTGTGCAGAGCACTTCCGATGAGAAAAGTTGTTCCTCCAACTGTGGTCCACATCTCGGGTCGATGTATCTATATATATACTTTGTATAGATCTTTTTCGTTTGTACCAGATTCGCACGAAAGCTCTCCCCGTCTGCAAAGGCCTCCGGCAAACATGCGTGCGCTTTCTTTTGTTTTTATGATACTCTCGTTTCTTTTATTTTTACGGTCTAATCGCTGACCAAAGTTACGGCTCGCTTAAACAGCACACGAGGAGGGCGGTTCGTAAACGGGTTAATATAAATAAGATGAAGAAAAGTATACAACGTGCAATTTCGTCCTTCCTCCAACCGCGATTTCTCCTTCATTTGCCTGCAAATTCATACCCTTATGGATACACATTTGCGTGCGTAAATTCGATAAAGACGATGAGGAGTCGAGATAATCCATTTGTCCCGACGGAGCTTGATCGTCATGGGAAACAAAAAAACTGATAAAAAAAACGAGAAACCGTCGTAGAAATCGTCGCATTCCGTGGCAACTCGTTTGTTTGTTTTTTTTTCCGTAATTCCAATGTAAGCAGATAATTGGGGCATACAGAACTATATGAAGTAACGGAAAGTCGGAAACAAGAATGAAGATTATTATGGTGATGATTATGAGAGAGAAGCTCGCAGCGTCTCCAACATTCCGGCAGCAGCCTTCGGCCATTTTCCACGGGCGTAAATCACTCGAGTTTACAGTGAAATACGCATCACCGCAACTCCGTGATGGCACGGTCTTTAACCACTTGTCGTTGAAATGGCGCTCCGGCGAATAAATTTCTTATCTCTCTTCAGGAAGAGCTTTTATACTTTTACTATTAAAGGTATTGCGAGTGCTGCTGAATTATTGGCCGCTCGACTATACCGTACGTCGTTAATTCTCTGTATTTGCCAACATTTTATCTTTATTCCAACCGAGTTACAGGCATCCATCGATGTTCCAGCTCGATTGTTATATCTTTCGGATAAGAAAATGAAAGAAAAACTCAAATAATTTTTATTTCCTCATTGTTTTTTAATGCAATCGTTTAAAATCCTTGAGATTCGTTTGTATATACGAAGAATTCCGATTTCCTTCGGAAATTCACGAAGTTTCAAGTATTTTTCCGATTCTGTCCGTGCTTTTCCATCTCACGATGAATATAAATGAGTGAAAAATAACTGCTGATAGAAAATAAACGAAACAACGAAACAGCATAAGTTTCCATCGGGTCAGAGCTTCCGCTTCGGTACCGTTTAGTAGCCACAGTAAAAAATTGTGTCGCTGATGGTGTGCATCGTCGACGGTGGGCGAACGGCGTAATTAGTCGGATAACAGGACCAATAAAAATATCGTTTATTCTCGGCTTCTGGGGGCCTGCACGCTGCGCGACAATTGCGACGGAAACGATAAAGCCCGCGGTTAATTCTTACGGTGATCGCACGCGTACTACGCTCTGTAGTGTTTTCAATATGAAACATCGACAATATTTTCTTTTAATAAACAGCTTGATTTTGCTCTGTCATCAGTTGATCAGGTTCTCTGCCAAGCAATATCCTTGTAGCACCGTTTAACACGTAATTGGCCCTTTTCTTTCGTCTCCACTTTTCACTTGCCAGTGGAAATTATATTGTTAAATAAAATGAGAAAACCTCGGCTCTGCAAATACTAGACAATTATCAATCTCGAAGCCAACGACTCCAAAGTCTCATCGGTTTTTCTTCTATACGTAGCATTTAAGCCCCGTTATTGATTTCCGTTACGAGCTTCACGAAGCTAACAAATTGTATCACGTTATCAAGATTACCGCCGAGAGATGAGGAGCGGGAAGAAAAACGGTTCAATCCTTTTTCTAGTGTCTTCCTGGATCGTTTTGTTTTTTGTGAACAGTTTTTCTCGTGGAAAAACGAGGCCATAGCGGACAAATCATCTGGAACATTCGATGCCACCGATTTTATAAAATTACATTATTTTATTTACATTCGAATTTGTTTTGTTTTGTTTTTTGTTTTTTTTTTTTTTTCTCATCTCGAATTTCCTTCATTTCGTTTCCTCTGCGAGTCGTCAACCAAAAAGCCCCTGTAACTTGTTGAGCAGAACATTACGCGTAGGAGTCCCCAAGGTACTGTAGAGCACATTAAAGTTCCCACGTCTGTGAGGACGTAGAGATCACTTAAGCGAGAGAGCACACTTAATTTACTCATTCTGTGTTTCATATTTACCGAGAATCAGCGAGTCAACAGTAGTGACACGGATCTTTGTTTTACAGAATTCCGAAATCATTAATCGTTAAGGAAAAAAATACGAAAGAAAATTTTAGTGATGACCGAAAAATATGTTGAAGATTTTTTATTTTCATTTTTTAACTTTTTAAAGCAGAACGACTTTCAGTGTTTTCGAATGGAATATCAAAATTCGATGGGGAAATAAATGCAAAATTTTTGCGGTCCTGTCTCGGTCAAATGTGAATTGATGAAGTTTCCCAGGCATGCCAGACCTTTGGTCCTGCCTCGAAAAGCATTTATTTATTACGGAGTCAAACTAGCGATGTTAATCGGCACGAGACCCTCGTTAGCGTTCGCAATACAGTGACTCGAAGTTCTGGCTTTTCGAAATACCACAGTAGGAAGTCGAGAGCGCCCAGATGAGCTGCACCATCCAGTGGAGAAAAAGCGACGAGAAAATTACATTTCCAAATATAAATGTGTGCTGGCAGTGACCAACGTTCACGGGAAATCAACTAGTCGAATGGGTTATAAATATCAACTTGGATGTCCGTTTGTCCCCGTGTATTTATATACAACTACTAGCCTCGTGACATATTAATATATAATAAGTACTTCCGGGAGAACAGATAGGATCTACACAGGTTACGGATATATTCAGTTATTGTCACACAGCTTGACACGTTAATTACTTTTTACTAAAAATGGTATACCTTGAAATTATGAGTAATCGATTCTATCGTGACTGCATATTTAACGCGTTGATATTATCGTAACAGGAAGGTTCACGATGATATATAACTATAACTGACGGATTATCAGTGGCAATTAATCATCCACCTAACTAGTTACTCCCTTTCATTACGAAATTCCACGCTGATCGCTTAATTATTTGTGTGTGTGTGTTTTTTTTCTCATGTTTCCTTTTCGCCGTTACGTAATTGAAAAGCGACAAATTTCAGGAAACAGCAGGCTTTTCAAGATTTTAATTGATCAGCGAAGATCAAGCAGGTATTATGGTGACGACATAAAATATGAAATACATTGAAACAGCGTGTGTCAACGCATTCGAGTTTATATTAATATCTTGTCGGAATCAATATTCTTCGAAAACCTTAGCTCTCGGTGGGAACATTAATTGGCTGTATTTCGAGTGTCGCCCACTCTACGGGCCAAACTGAGGGAAAAAAAAGCATCAGGAAATATGTGAGAACGCCCCAGGGAAACGAGGCTCTCATTGGTGGGTGTAAAATACATCCCCGAAGCGAATTTATACAGGCAACAGAAGCAAAAACGAATTCTCGTCATCATCGTCTTTAGCTATCCGAGTGCGTGTGTTGGCGTCTCTTGGAGGTCGCGTTGTCCCCAAATTAAATTTCTTCCCGATTCGGTTGTTTCCGTTCTCCGGGGAATGACAGAGACAGGAAGACGTACAGGTCGTAGGAGGGAGATGCTGACGAGGCTTTCTTTTTTATCCCTCTCGTTTTGCGATCGCAACTTTTTTCACCAGTTCTCTCATCATCCATCTATATTCATCCTTTATTATCTCTTTCACTTTGTGCCACTCGCGCTCGCTCTCCTTCCATATAACTCTCGCAAGAGTCTGTATAGCTTCTGCGTCTCCGAGTGCCGATTTGCCGCCGAGGCATCTGGCGGCGGTCTGTTTTTCCTTAAGAGCATATACGCACGATATACAAGAGAGCCTCCGGCTACGTCTTGCCTTCCCTTCATCTTCTCCTTTTTCCTCCTCTTCTATTTGCTCATCTTCCACGCCAACCAAAAATACCACCCTTCTCTTTTGCTTTATCGCACCCTAGCTGTTGAAAGGTAAGGCCTCTTAAGACGACGTTACATCGAATATTACGTATATAACTATACACATGTATATAAATACAAATTCCGCTTTAAAAGGGAGAAGAAACGAACTAGAGCTAGAGAATCCCGTGGGACGTCAACGAAACACCCATACGGTACTCGAGAATCCTCATCCTCTGGCTCTAACACTAGCGATCGATTGAATACGAAGTGACATTATAATTTGGCACGTAAAAGAGATCGAACGAGGTCGCGTACGCACTGGTGCCCGAGAGTTCGCCCTTTTCTTCGTATCTCATTTACCGATCTCTCCACTATACTTTTCGAATGATGAAAGATAGAAGAAGCCCCTGGTGTCGTGTGTCTCTATGTTTCTTTATTCGAGCTACTTTGTCGCGTGTGGGCGACACCGAGCAGAAGCCATCGTCGCAAAATCATCGTAAGAATTTTGTATTTTCAACGATATTGGGATTAAAATTTATCGTCCATGCCCGAATGCCTTTGTAATTATTGGTCCATTAATTTTCGTAAACTTTGGCCCTTCGATCCAATTTTTACAATCTACGAAGCGGCCATTAATGTTTTACTCACGAACCATAAATTTCGGCAATTATTCTGAAACAATGAGCTCTTGAAACTTCTTGTTTCCACTCTCGTTCATTGTAATGCTCTTGACTGATGTAATTACCGCGAAATATCCCATAAATTAAGTTGCTCGTTCCCACTTTTATTCTTGATTTCGCTTTCATGTCCGAGCTTTTCACTCTTCCCTTTACTTTAGTTCGCTAAAGGGTCTTACAGCTCGAGGAAAAATTTCTTTCGCTCGCACAGGACAAAAGGAGAGCACGGGAGGAAAATAAAGTGTACAACGGTATCGCATAAATCTCAGTTTTGCGTGTACCATGAGTCACCGCGAATAGGGGATGAAAAAAAAGTTTTGACCCATCTCCTAGACCCTCCTCTTAAAATATATATTTGTGTGGCTGTTGTACCCTCCCGAGCTTTTTCCTTTACCCTCAAACTTGGATATCTTTGCTCCTCGATTTCCTATTTCCTTCTATTCTTGTCTCTCATCGCTCTGTTACTTCTCATTTGATATTTTAGCAGCGTCATCCTTGGGCCTTCCGCACCATTAAATAGCGATTTGTTGACTTGGGTATGCACCCCGGTCCCTTGAATCTGGAGTAATAAACGCGTTATTCTCGTGCCGCAAATTCGGGGAACGACACAAGAGACGTGCTCTCCTTTGCTTTTCCCTCTTTTTCTCGCACGCTCTCGACACTCTATTTCATTTAAGTTTAGATCGGCGAAGGGAAAATGCACCTTGTAATGATGTAACAAAGTTAATGTGATTCGTTCCTCCTGATCCATTCGATGAAGGCAGACAAGGCCATTGAATAAGAGAAAAATTGAAATCAATACGAACCTTCTATTTATATTGCTCTGCAGCTATTCGCAGGGAACGATATACGTCAATCGTTCGAATTCACCGGTTTTATAGCTCAGTATCTTGAAATGCATTGCCGTTCCGAATTCGGTACCTCTCCCGAGTTTGTTTTCTCGAAAATCAATGCAATGTTCTCGGCAAATATCTGTTACCGTTTGACTCTGGGCTAGATGGCTCGATGGAGACACCGCGGAGAGAGTAATGATTCGCGTGTTTGTTGCTCCGTAAGATCCAACGATGCGGTACAAACTCGATGACGCATGATTCTTTCCGCACTCTCATAAGATTTAAACGTCATCCACGTTTATCGCAAGGAGTCAGATCTCGTCGTGCATCATCGTTATTCGCTCGTATAAATCGCTCGTGCAGCGATTGATGACCGGAGAATTCAACAAACGTGGACCCTCTACTCGCATCCGCTTTCCGTGAATCCATTAGCATGGAGCATCGCGAGACAAGTGAGTTCAGAAAAAAAGAGGAAGCGAGGGTGGAATACAAAGAAATGTTGCCCGACGAGAGATAAATTAATGATTCAGCGATTAGGAAATCAAGAATTTATCATTTTTTCGCACAAAGTCAAGGATAGAAGACTAATGACGAGCCTTGGCTAACTTTTCCCTCGAATTCATGTCCAATTTCGAACCCGGAAGTGAGGGGATCGTGGAAATACTTCTTGCGCTTGAAAACTCCCTTGACAATTTATTAAAATCCGGCTTAATATAGAAACGATGAGACTGAATCCAATGGCTCCTGATGCGCAAACTTTTTCCTTATTCCATGGCCTGGGAAACATGATAAAGGAAGAAGCCCAATTGGTGTCGAGCATACATCGACTTTTTTTTTTCTTAGTCGAGCGTATTTTTGCAGCTTTTCAAATATTTCTAGTCGAGCTGTCGAAAATATAGAAACTTCGACGTGTACGGTATCCTGGTGTAGTGTAAATTCATGAGCTTCCATTTCGTTCCATCAAATTTTCCCATTGCCCTTTTGTACACACGGAAGTTGTTTTTCTCTGTGAAAAATCGTTTTTTTTTTTGCAATGTATTTCATTTGAACTGAAAAACAATTCGAGGCAAACGAACGCGACAATGGCACCGTTTATTTACAGAAATATAAAAAAATACATAAATCTGTTCGGTGCGAGAGAATGATTTCATATCCCATCTACATATATTGGCGTGTGGAATACAATCCGAGGAATAAATATTTATCAATGTTGATATGTTTGATCATGAGAAATTTTTGACGGCAGGTGATTGGAAAATAACTGTTTTGGATTGGTTGAAAAAATAATGAAAAATCAATTTTCGGGGTAAAAAGATTGTTGGCTCTCGAGATAAAAAATTGCATTCGCTCGCGATGAATCATGGAGATTAGCTATACGAAAACGACGGGCTATCGGAGTCACGATCTGGGAGACGTTTATGATTTTAAGAGAGTTTGAGTTTGTTGGTGGTTTCGAGTGGGGCCAGAGCTCACGTCGTCTGTGGTGATTAGGGGCTCTCGACTAGCTAGTGACAGCTTAATATGCTATTGACTGGCGTAACGAGTTCTCGTTCGATTGCCAATGTCCGTCATCATTCCTAAGGATCTTCAGTCTCCAGACGTCTCGTGAAATTTCGAAGAGAACCTTGTCCTCAATTAAGTCTCTTGGCTCCTTGCTTAGATCAACACGCAGGCGCGGTGATGGGAATTTGCATTCCTAGAGTCCATGTAGACGGAAACCCAAAGGGTTGAAACGGAACGTAGGATTCTCCAGTTTCCTTGATCCCCGTGTCACGATCGCTCCCTCTCCCGAGCCTCCGTAGCGTTATCATCACATCGGAACCTTTTATGGTAGGAAAAGAAGCAAAAGTTAGTCATTTCGTCGTTCTCGAGTCCCTGGAAGACTATAGAGTTACTCGTTAAGTCGTTTGTACGACGGGAAAAGTGCTACAGTAAGGATGAAGTGATTACTTTGTTGCTGTGTATACATGACTGAAAATTTCATAGAAGAGGCGCAGGCGCGACACCATGACGTACGAAAGAGCGTCTTACACGCACATATAGACATACAGACAATTTGATATATACAAGTTCTCCCTTCATGGGCCGGAGAACATTTGCATTATTGAAAATTTATGACTGCACCGTCTCGGATGGCAAAAGAGTAAGAGGACAGCCGCTCGTAGGGGTTGAGGGATGAACAGGCCGGGCTCCCTCCACTTTGATCATAATCCTTTTTGTTTTTCCTACTCTTTCCTTTACTTTTTCTCTCCCGTTCATTGCCGCGATCCTGGATCCTCTCTTCCCACTATTCGTATCCTATAGGACTGGTCCCTTGTGCGGAAATGGATTATGCATTATCTTTCCGGTACGTGGATCAGCGTTAGCCAAAAATTTGCCGGGATGCTTCCTCGCTTTTTCTTGCTCAAGCGTCTCATCCTCCTCATTGCTTGAACTCGCTACTCCCCAGTAATTTCGTCCTTTTAGTTTTTTATATTCCATCCATGGAGCCAACGAAAGTAGCCGCGATATTCACGACTGGCGCATGCAACCATTTTTCTCCCTTACATGTGTACGCCCGTGTACATGGAAACGATTTAAAATGCTCTTCCTCATTGAATTGAAGAAAACGAATATTTCTTGGCGCGTGCATGTAGGAAGGAATCGCGGACGACAATCTTTTCACTCTTTCTTCTCGATTTTTATTTTTTGTCTATGCTGAACATTTCCGAATTATTACATAGGCTCCGCCGATGAAAAAGGAAAACAGAGACAAGCGGTGCATTTTATAAATTCTTTGTATTCATATTCAGGTAGTTAATCAATGAGGAATAAGAGCTGCGGTCTCTTGACCGAGCAAGTATCCTCCCTCACTCTTCTTTTCGTCGTGTCAGAGATACGCGAACGACGAGATGAGAGAGCCCGATAAATTATCTTCAAACTGCCTGAAACTTTTCGAGACAACGGGAGAGAGGTTTGTTCCGGGCCCTGGATATACGACACTAAATTTTCGTGCACTCGGGAAATCCGACGCTTGGGGTTATGCTTTACGTACCTACCCAACTAATATAGATATAATGTTTTCTACAAAAATTCCTGATGCTACTTTCTACCACCAGCATCAGCACCGCTACCACCACCAACTATCCTCTCTTGTAAGTACTCTGCATAGGCCGCTCGTTTTCTCTCCACTATATACCTCTAACGTTTTCATAAAATCTCGTTCCCATTCAGATTTATCGCGATACTTTCGGAAGACCACGCTCGCAAGAGCCATAATGCTGTTTTATCGCTTCGTTGTAAAAGCTTCCTTTTTTCTTCCTTTTCCCTCTCTCTCTTCCATTTTTCCTTCCTCACTTTGTTTCTCGTCAGACTCCATTGGCTGACAGCCCCTGGATCTTTTTTTCATTACGTAAAATGGAAGATTTGTAACGTGTAGATTTACATTGTCTTATCTCCTTCCAGTTTCAATTAATTTCCACACGAGAGCTCTCTGTGCGTTCATCATAAAGTTTTCATGACTAAAACAGTCGTGGCTGATGCCGGGAATTTAAAAGCTACACGTCCAAGTTTTGTACTTGGAGGAAAAAATTATTTGGACTGATGAAAATATTGCATTGACAGGTAAACAGGAGTTTTTCCTCTCCACATTTGATTAGTTCTAAGCCCGAGTCAACGGGGCGTTAACCTGATGCGGTTTGTTAATCAAATGCTGGGCTTCTCTACAGTCCATTATGCAAATCCTGTCCCATTGGATTGCTTCAAATTCAAATGATTCTTATAAAACATGGAGATTAAAGCTACGCCGTATGAGAAAACAAACCGTCGATGAATCAAACTTTCTAATTACGTTTGAAAAGCACTCGAATGAATCCATGCCCCATGGGAAACCATGAAGCAGCGTTGGAATGAAACTGCACAACTTTTTGGAAATTAGGAAACTTTTCGTATTAAACTATCACAGACTAAAAAGAAACATTTATCAATAAAGTATAATTTTTGTGATGATTTTTGAACTTTTTGGCTAGATTCATTGTGGTCATGTGAGATCTCATGTTTTTTCCAATTTTTATTATTTGCATGGCAATATTTTTGAGTACTCCGTTTTGTAGGATCTGCCGAAATGAAACGTGGAAGGATATACGTGATTGATCGAGCTTGAAGCATTTTTCAAGCCGAGACCGCGAGATCTCACTCACTTTCATTTTTTCGTTGTGCAGGTTAAAAGCTGTGAAAGTGTTGGTTTTGACTAGCGCTAATATATTCGTGGAAAATTCGTGAAAATTCAAGAGGGAGAACGCGAACGATTCGGCGACCCTTTCTAAATCAGAGTAATAATTCATGGGGCTAGAGCGTGCGTGGATTTCCGGGAATTTTGCCTGCGACTATAACCAGTGAAATCTACAAGAAATCTCACCCCCATCCTACCACGACATGTTATGATCTCATGCTTATGTACATATATACAACATATAATCCTTATGGATGTTCGTATAAACACGAAAAGTGTACCCAGGCTTTGGCAACTTGACAAACCAATTCACACCGGCTGCCAAGGCGCCTTGTTCCTATTTGTACGTAAAACAAAATTCGGCCCACGCAACGGTGAGCCCACTCTCGCGACGACTGAAGAAAAAACTGTGCGAGGCTTGCAAAAAAATTCAGACGCTCGTTCTCGCTTGTGCGGCACGTCATGTATGCTGTTTTTTTTTTTAGCAATGAACCATAAACGTAAATCTTGCCAACCGCATCATGCATTCTTGCCCAATAAATATAACTTTCTGAGTAGATTAAAAATTGCACAAATATATTCGTATTTGGAGAGTGACAGCTTTGTATAAAGTTAGCGATTCCCAATTTAGCGCAGAGAAGAAAGAAGAAATTAAATAAAAATAAAAAAATAACGTCCGACGTCATTGTTTGACCTAAAAATCAAAAATAATTTATAAAACTAGCCGTTGAGACAACTTGAATATGATTGACGATTTCTAATCATGTGAAGTTCGTCGCGTTTTTTTAGGAGGAAGAGCATGTACTCGAGTGTCACGATTGACACGAGAAAACGAGGATGAACTGTCTGGAGGTTGCGCTCGTGTTTTCTGCCACTGTCCTAGCGGTAAATGTGTCGTCGATGTTCGGGACGTTTATCGCCGCACTCGAGTGTCTCATCCGAGGCTAAGAATGAAAGCAAGAGGTCCATAGCAGTATAATACTGTGCAGCTAAAAATCGTGCTTCATGCACGAACGTAGAATCCGTTAAATATAGCTCGAAAGAATTATATATAGTTGTGTAGCGCAGTCAAAGTTCGTGTGTCGTCATAGAAGAATAAAAGAAGAGCTTCTTGAGCTGCGAAGTGAGTCAGGCCCTGTTAAGCCAGATGTAACGTTTCACTTCCGTTTTCCATGGCACTTTGTGGTGTTCGTCGCTCTCCCCGATTTTTTGTCCCTTCTTGAGCTTCTCCTCCTCATATTTTCCTCTTCGAATTCATTCCGGGACCATTTTTTCTCTGTTTTTTAACTTTCACGTAGGCTTTAGGCATTTGGGCTTGCCAGATCACAAAAACAGTCGCACGAAGTGGGATTTAATGACGAAGAATTGACGGGCGAGTGTGTTCCTAATTTCGAAAAAAATTATGACTCTAAACGTCAAACGCTGTTAGGTCTTTGGGACGTTAAATGTCTCGGGAGCTTTTGAACTTGATGAATGGCTTGTGCATCTGTGGGTACAGTTGAAAACGTGCAATTACAAAATTCCATGCGGAATAACTCCTTTTCACGATTGTGAGAAACATACCGTGCCCAATTAACTTTTGTCGAATCTGCCGGAGCAAATTCCGCGCTTGCGTGGCTATGAAAGTTCCACCGAACTTGTCAAGTGATTTACCATCACATTCCCTCGTGGCGCACTTTGTGTCTCAAGGCTTCACTTCTGCTCTGCTTATGGGATCGCATTTTCACGAGGGTCTCAAGTTTTCTGGTCATTCTCGAGTACCCACCCGGGAATCAGCAGCTCCGAGATCGCTAGGAGGAAACACCATGAATTTACATTGCTCTTCAGTTGTCTGTACGCAGTCAGCCTGCAGGAGACAAAAAAAAACATGAGAGTGAATATGGGCTCGCATCCAGTCCAATCACCAAACAATGTACGGTACTTTGGCCTTAAATGACAAACATTAAAGACGCTGCCCTACCGGTACTCATATTTTCTCGAAAACAATGGATAATGCAAGGAAAAAATAATTAAAACGAATATAATGAAGGGGAAGGAAAAAAATGAGTAAGAGATCGTGATGTTTGCTTATTTTGTCGTTGGAGCCGGTCGTTTGTCAGCGTTGCAATCTATTTATATCGCAAGAAGCACTCGCACGTCTTTTGCCTGGTGCTCTATAGATATACAGGTTTGAGAATAAGCGTATATCTATCGATGTGAGCGAACGGTGTGCTCGGTGACAAATGGCCAAGCACGTATTCCGTCGCTTTCGTATTTCTCCCCATCTCTCCTTCTCATCCTCTCTCTCTCTCTCTCGTTCTCTTGTTTGAACTGCCGTCAAGAGAGATTCAGGGCAGTTTACACGTTACAATCCTGTATTAGAGCTCATGGTTATCGTGGCATCACGACGAAACACGATGTGCCGAAGTCGCAGAATCCTGCGTCCGTACGATCCTCCTCTCTCTCTCGCTCGTGTGAGGCTTAACGACTTTTCTATAAAATCGCTACGGCCAACGCGACAGTGTTTTTTTCGATGAACATTACGCGACTGAAACTTTTTCTGTATTTGACAGGGAATTTGCACTCGTGTGTCGAAATCGCGTTGGGGATAAAATTTTGTGTACTCCAAAATAGCAGCGAAATATTTTTCTTTACATGCAGAGCGACGTGACAATCTCGCCCTGCTGTGGTGCCTTTGTGATTCTTTCTGTCCAAGCTCTATAAACGTAACAAATATAGCTCAACGGTTTTTGTTCTATTTGCCACTCTTAGTGCTTGAGGGTCTTCTTGGCTTCATCGCGATATTTATGATTCTCTGTTTATTTTTGTAGATCGAATTCTCTAAGACTAGATAAATCCAAAGAGACTTCCGTACCGGTGCACCGTGTCATCCGGAGGAGGACGAAGATGAAGTGCGATCCCGAGTTGACGTTTTCGAACAAAAAATGACTAGAACAACCTTTCGACCACTTTTTTCAATCGTTTTCCCTTCCCGATGAAAAGAAAGGAAAAAAATGGACGTGGCGACGAACTTTCAGCATTGAAATAAGACATCGTGTCTTCCGATTGGACTGGAAGTATTTCACTGACAAACTACGTACTGGATTCATCGCTAAGCTTCATCAGTTACGGTGGGACCATATAAGTTTCAAATTTATATTCTTAACGAGACGCATAAATTTGATGAATAGATTCATCGAAATATACAACTCTCTGATGACAAACGCGAGTGAATTCGATTTTTCGAGGCCCCTTCGGGTTTGGATTGGATCAATTGGAGTCCGTTAGATTTTGTCGGACAAGCGTCAGCTCGGGTAAAACGTTTGAAAAAAAGGACGTCGTATAAAACGTGTACCTATACGATCGGTGGGCATTAACGCGTCAATCCGTGGATCGGACAGGAGCATACAAGAAGAACAAAAGCGACGAAACGTCGCTCATTAAAATTCCATCGGACCCACGTTAAAGGCCATACATTTTTTTTTCTCTTCTCCCAATTCTCTGCTCTTTCTACATCGTACTCGGAGCTCTTTACGTCTCTTGTTTTCAACCCGTCTCACTCGGGTTTCCCATTTACGTCACGTCATATAGGTTTGTGGGTTCATCGGTTGATACAAACACTCATGTTCCTCAGTCATAACTTCCTATACATACATGATTGCTTTGGTAGCAACTCCGAGGCTGGCCGTAGTGCCACGTCCGTCCCAGAACTTATCCACTAATTGATCCAACCAACTGCTCCTCTGACGATCAACGCACAAATTAAATTCAAGGTACGTTGTATTTTGAATGAGCAACAAACGAGATTCAATCGAAATTCAATTAATTTGGCATTTTCGTAAACCTCCAATGAATCGATCTCCAATTGTTTAATTCCTTTCAATCAATTGAATCTGAAAGTAAAGAAAAAATGATGAAATCCCAGCAAATTGCATGCATATACGCATTGTTCAGCTTTCCAGACTGATAAAGGAGAAATTCCTTCGATGATATACAAATTTGATAGCCCGTTGAACATTTTTTAGCCTCCCCCTCGCCTTTCTGTGCGGCTTTAATATCCGAGTAACTCCCACACGATTTCTTTCAAGTCCATACACGAATTCCAATCTTGAAATGTCTGGATATAGCTCGACCTCAACTGCCATTCAAGAATCGTGCACACCCAGCAATGATGAGAAATCGCACGAGAAACCTCGCCTATGCATTATACGACGATAAAATGATGGAAACGGGAGAACCCTCGGTGAGACTTCCGCTTAATTTCAGGGAGGAGAGTCAAGACGGTTAAAGACGAAAGCCCTTTCACCGTTCTCCATTTCCATAGCCACTTGAGAGTGTGCGGCATATTTTGGGTGACACGCGACGGAGAGAGATGGCATCACGTCGGTTTCGGAATTGCCGGCTTAAGTTTGTACCCCTGTGGCATTAGGGGTAGCAATCGCAGACGTTATGTATATATCTATACATATAGATTTCTCCGGATCACTAAAGCGTATATGTATACGACGATTTCTTCGTTACGGGCCACCCGTCGCGACATGCATATCAAACGCTCTAAAGTTCCGTCTCTCGCATTTCGCCGCACGGTGCGATGTAACTTGACTCCTCGCGATTTTCACGCCAGCAGGTTTATGGATGACACGCCGTGTATTTCAAAATTCCTACATTTTGGCTGCGAGAAAGCGTTTGAATAAAGAAACTTATGATATCGGAGTCGACCACGCGGGATTGGAAAAGTTTTTTAAAAACATATATAGTAACTTAAAACCTGCGAATCCATGGCTTCCGGACTCCTGACCGATGTTCCGGATTTCGAGCGTCAATTCCACCAACTTTGATGATCTCATTCGACCACCTTTACTACGCAGTAGTCCGTGTGGTTTATAACCATCCCGCAGAATTGTGCTGCTGCCGCGCCACCTAGTGGAATAACCAGCACTTGTAGGACATTTCCTCCGTACGGTATTTGTCAATTCTGGTAGGACCCTCACCGAGAACTAGAGGATTACCCGATATTATGTGGACTTGACGGAGCTCTCGCGAGCGTCGTGAGTAGACGGTTCATAAAAGCAGGCTACGATACAGAGGGGAATAGGAAAATGAAGTTGCGGATGGTTCGCTCTATTGCTATAAGAGACAGGCACGTAGTCGCACAAATGGAAAAGCTCGTAGGAAATTGTGACGTAACCTTTTCGAAAGTCTCCCTCTATTTTATCGAGAGCTTTAGATCGCTAGGATGGAATTGTGGATGCCTTGTTTTAGCCCTCGGTATAGTGTCCTGGAATAGCACCGAATATCCACGCAGTCGTAAAATGCTCGTCGTACGACGGTTCAAGGTATCTAGGATAAGAGGCACCGGAAGATTCTCCGAGCGTCTTGCTCGTGACGCGTAGAAGAGCATTACGAAGTTATATTACGCCGAAGCCGGCCGCGCGGGCTCCCTATAGTCTCCTCTCTCATATTCTTTGCTGCAGCTCCCAGTGCGTGCCTTACACACTTGAGGTTTGTCTTTCCTCCGCTATTCTTGTATTTGTCCGGGTTCTAACTGAACGCCAAACTGCGTTAGAGATATTTTATGACAAGCGGGACGCACCATCACCCGCTGACAGACCCTCGTTTTTAACGGTGGGATTGGTTAGTCACTAAACGTGATGCTGGATGGACGCAATTTATACTCTTGAGTTTTAAATTGTCAGGACGTTCTAATCTCTCGAAAGTCTGAATACTCCGTGTATTATTAATAAAATAACGCTCGGACGAATTTTCACCAATTCTAATCTATTTATACGATAAAGCCAGTCGTAAAAGTCTCATTATATGTATACGAGTTTCATTTTTTATTGTTCCAACATTTTCTCTATTGGGTAATCTCCTGTTGAGCTAGAGCGCGCAGACAAAATCTTTGGAATAAAACACCCTGCACAGAAAAGCTGTAGGATTAATGAAAATTACGTTCGAGGAATTCCAAGAGAAATCGCAGCTATTCCGTGAATGTGAGCCACCATTTACCAAAGCCACAAGTATCATTGTGGGTTACTAGAATGCGTGCTTTGACCGTAAGCCTCTCATACGTGGGAGGGACGCAGTTTCTTTTTTTTTTGTATGTCTAGCGAGTTCACTAGGAGATATTTACATTGTGGAGCGTGGACGTTGTCTCTTTTTTTTTCACTCAAGTTTTTTCGTCAACCTTCTTTTCAATTTTTCTGTTTATTCTTTTCATTCTTGCCGCCGCCGCTCGGACACGATTATCAATATTCATAATGCCAATTTGGAGACATCGGGGTGCTTGCTGCGTGCTGTTCGAGGGACGCAGAGAGACTTCTGCCATCTCTGACTTGCTTTCACGACATTCAACCGGCAATACGCGCACACACACACATGGAAAAAGAAAATCAAACATCGTGATAGTTGGATGGTATGTATACACAAAGGGGCACACGGAAAAGGGCACCGAAAAGAGTAGAGGAGGAGCGGTAGGTGAAGGAGGAAGAGAATCAGCAGTAGATCGGGCTGTGTGTGCACCCGCGACCGCAAAAGGACCAAATGGACGGGTAAATACGTTGTTGACTCTGCGAAGAGAGAGTGAGAGGCACGAAAGCCAAATGGAATTCGGTTCGGTGATTTAGTGGGCGTTTTCGGAGACCGCTCGCCGCCAGCACGCAGGCACTGTCCAAAAAGCAATCGGCTGTGTATGTATGCTCGCGTCCAGCATGCATGTGTACCCTGTGAATCTCACTGACCGGCACCGCGGCCTGAACGGTCTCTCGATTCAAAATCTCGCGAGTCCACATTGTTTAAATTCACTGAAAGCTCCTTTTTCTATTCCGGAGTAAGGAAAAATCGGTTGATAATTGATTAAGGCTGCATTCTCAAAAGAATAACAAATCATCATCATTCTTCAATCACGTACGTGTTTCGAGTACAAAATTACGCTTTTTCATTGACTATTTTGTTGTTGAAATTACATGAAACGTGAAAGATAAGATATGACGTTGAAAAAAAAATGAATGACTTTTTTATGTTGAAAGAAAATAATAGCCACTGACCACGGCCCATTACCAATCAGAATCCATCTCATCCTTCCTGGAACATTACATGAGTGCGGTGAAGAGAAATACCCCGAGTCATGGAACTCAGATTCCAGCGAGTCATGGACAACCCGAATAGAAAGTCGGTGAGTGCGGCTATAGCTCACCGAAGCAGTAGGTTATTAATTATCAGAGAGCCCAGAGAGGCTGCTGCTTGTTGGATGCTCTTTCGGCGAGCCACGTGAGAGGCTCTAGATCCACAGAGAAAAGGAGAACTCCAAGATATATAGCAACGTCCGCAACGGTACACGCTACCACTTTCTGCTCGCTCGTGTCCGTAGTCTTCTCTCAAGCCCTTCACGCTATCTCGAATTCCGCTCTTCCGTCTGGTCCTTCTCATCTTTATCTTCCACCGTTCTTTATTCGCGTACTTGCGCTCTTGTCGATGCTCCGGGGCACTCACCAAGATACTCACGTACATTTACCACAAAGAAACCCTGGAACGAGCAACGGACAACGCTATTGTAAAAAGATTCGTCCAACCTCAATCCCAGGACTCCCGCGACAATTGACGGAGCAGACTAGCCCGAAATGGACACACTGATTCATATTTTATTTCGATAATATTTGATATTTCATTTCGATGGATAACCAACGCAAGGATTGCGTGAATAACGACGAGCCCGATCGAGCAGTTGAATTTCACGCACGATAAACCTTGATTTGATAAATTTGATGGGAACCTGAGTAAGTTTTCACTGCAAACATATCATCACGTCTTTATGTTGCAACGAATTAATGCAGAGCAACGATTTACACAGAAACACCATCGAAAAAGTATATATCGATGGCATAAAAAAATTTTGAGCAGTTCTGTCATCGAGTGACCTGAAAAGGTCGTCTTCATAATTTTCAGGGGCTGCGGATACTTTAGCACAAATATACGCAGATGCTAAGCATGAACTCAGAGCCAAGTATAGTTCCAACAAGGCAGCAAGCTCGTTGGGCATTCCATCAGGACAAGCTGGACCTCTGCTGGAATAGCAGAAGCTCTTCGAAGATGTGGTTCTACGTTAGTGCGCCTCCGTTGATGTATATGTAGAGAAATGTGTACACACTCGTCTGTGAAACTGGCCATTCGTCCGCGCAGCGTCTGTCCTGTCACATAGCTATTCCCGGCATGTTCGAGCGGGAGCCACGATAACTGGACTTGAGGGAAGATTCAATCCTCTCTAGATCCAATTCCCTTCCTTTCTTCCTCGCTCTTTCTCGTTCATTTCACTGACACCTGACGGTTTTGCTACTGGAAACGTCCAGAGGAAACGAAAGCCGCATGTGATTCTGCTTTTTATTGAATCTGGATTTCCAAAGAAATTTCTTCGTAACTTCAACATTTTTTGTTCGGTTAAATTGATTGACGTGAGGTCAAATGAAAATAGACAATCGTATCAACTCGTATCACGCGGAGAACAAAATACGAACAGCCCAGCGTTCCATTAACGCGGTGTAGCAAAATGTTTTTTATCAAATTTGACTGAAAATTTTTTTTTCACCAAAAAAAGCCACATTACTATTAACATTAAGTGCCTAATATTTCTGAATAATGCTGCATGCACATTTTTCGGTCAATGTAACTTCTTGGTTTAATAAAATACTCGGGCGTGCTTCACATTTAATTGTAGATTACGCGGGTGTTACCTGACCTTCCACAAACTACAAGACAAAACCCGATATCGTGTTTCCTCCCATCCACCTTGTGTCGCCCTCAGGCATTTTCTATAAAACTCGATATCTTATTTCTCAAACTGTAAAGTAATCCAAAAACATTATTAGCGCATATTCCAGCCTCTGGCAACATAATCTGGAACTATAGATTACTCCAGCATTCTTTTGCTCACATATACACGTGACTGAACAAAAACATTCCCGTCCATTTTCTACCTTACGCTTGCATAGTTGAACGGTAAAACCAGTTATTACCGCAAAAGTTAATATCACAAACACCGGACGCTATACAGTATTTATTTTCCAAAGCCCTTTTAATAGCATCCGTCCATTCACAATGTCAGCCGAGGATAAGTCTTGTAATCCTCTATTAAGCGAGGCTCAACGTCTCAATCCGATGAATCTGCGTGTCTAGATCAGTCAACGTTTGACTCAAGTACATGCCGTATAACTATGTAACGGGAAAAATGGATTTCAGCTTTTTATTGAGATGTATAACTCGTATAAAAAAGTATCCTAGTCGAATTAGTTCTTCACACGTTTTTTTCACCTCGAATAAATCTCCTTCCTGATTATAGTCGGCTCGATTCAACCGACAATATTTCCCTCGGTATTAATCGTCGGAAACGTTCATATAAACGGACATTCGATTGATGGTATATTGACGACTCGTCACGCGGTCGTTTTGAGCCAAGCCAAAGACTCTGACGTAAGATTAAATTTCGGTTTCAAGTGCGTTGTAAACTACGAAGCTAAATTCTAATTTATGCAACTAAACGACCCAATAATAATAGCGTCGAATATTCTACCGTTGTTGCACGGACTATACAACAATCTTTACGATCAGGATGATCGTCCCCGTATGCAGTTCATTGCTGGGCTCGCGCGAACTCACGTCCGCGTGTCTACTTGCGCCTTCGTGGACTCTGTACTATAAATATATGTGAAGCATTCCACGCCATTTCAGCAAGACGGTAGACCCCCGACATTTTTGTATTCTCTTACAACTTTTTCGTGAAAATAATAACCGCCAGAAATAATGTCCAGCACTAATCCTCTGCCTTCCCTCGTGGCAAAATGTACGAAAATATTCATTCATTTTTTTTGCCCGGTTACTCATGATTAAAATTGTTCCAGTGTTTTTCTCGCTCAAATCTCAAGTGGAAAGTATTTGTTCTTGGAGCTTATCGCCGTTTACCATTGAACAAGTACTTAGGAAACATGATTCACTTTCGATTAATTTCATTTTCGAATATCTCATTCTCTTCCCCAGTGATTCTGATGAATGTTTTTGAAAAGGCGAGGTCACGATCTTCAAGTTCCGTTCTATCGTAGTTATTGGCATACATCGCTATATCGATGTACAGTTATGATCAAAGCCCCAAAAACCTGTGTTCATAATAGAGAAAATCTCCAAATCATTAACTATACAAAAAAAACGAAGACGACCATTATTTCCCACTAATGTTCGGTTTTTTTGTCATTACGGCATTTTTTCATCGATCGTTGATGAAGCAACGATCTCTATGACGAAACGATGAAAAAACTACGATGACGGGCAGTCTGGAAGAAGCTTACCACTGATTTCCCGTTCATTTGCCGCTCCTCGTGGCCAAGAACCCCTTCGGGAAACCGTCAGAGGCGGAGCGACTGATACCGAAAACGGAAAACCAAGAAAAAAAATCTGTTTTTTTTTCGTTTTTTATTTATACCGAGATGTACACGTACGGCCGTTCATAATACGTAAGGCACGTGTACGTAGAGTACTTACGCTTAACGCTCAACCCTATGCCTTTTATATATGCAAGTACCGACGGAGCCTCTCTCGGACTTATCGTTCTCGGCCTGTGCACATTGTAATAAGCGGAGTGCGGGGTGACTTTACGAGGTGACGTCTACGGCATTATATCCCAACGCGAGGTATAACACGTAAAACCGTGGTAAATACGTGCATCGCGAGTTTCCATACAGGGTGTCAAATAAATTTGTCTCAAAAGTTTTTTAATCAAATAAGGAACCAAATTCTGAGTAATATAGTATTCGAATGTTTTTTTTTGGTCTGATATTTCGATAATCGGTGAGCAATCATTGGACTTGGCTCAGTCGGAAGCCAGCAATGTCATCGCATTGCTCTTGCGGTTGTTAAAACTCTCCGGAATTGTCGACTCTTTGGCTTGACCGTAACGACGTTGCATGACCAAAAAAATAAAATATACTTAACGACTGAGAATTCGTCCACAGATTCGATTAGATGGCCCTAGGCCTAATTTCTGGACACATTCTATGTAGAATTTGATAATAGTGTAGATATATATAAATATGTATTTTCTGGCTAGTCGGGAAAGGCGTCACCGAGCGGGTTGCTGCTCACAAGTACCTACGCTGCGGCGACTCGTAAACGCGCGTAGGCGTCCCATGCGACGCGCGAGATCGCACCGCTCGCAGACATCTTTTGCCCTCGTCCGACACCGCGAATTTACGTTCTTTGTCCGGGATACTCGACACTTTTCTCGTTTACGTATAGGATAAACGCCCCGTACTAACACATGTGCAAATTGCAGATACGAGTTTGGTTCCTTTCTTTCCCCCACTTTCCATATCTTCCTTTTTACCGCTGTACTTAAGGTGAAAGATATGACGTGCAAACATAAAAACTTTAAAATGAGGGGTGCACCATTTCTACCGGTCTGCTTATATTTTATTTTCTTTTTTTTTTTCATTACGAAAATGGTAATAAAATAACAACAAGAAGAAAATATACAGAGAACGAAAGTTTTTTCCGTTCGTTAAAACATGACCTTAATTGCGTCGGTCGAGTGTGGACAAAATTTTAAGTCAACGGAGAATATCTGTTTCATTAAAATTTGATTCGAAGCTCCAAAATATCTCAGGAAAATCAAGAGAATCGAATCTTTACGAGTGTCAACGTAAACTTTCGTTAATATCGACAGTCGTTCCTCCTGAATTATCGTAATGAGGGCGTCGGCGATAAAGAAGACGTCGCAGATATTCCTGCTGGACCGTCATTGTCATCTCTCTCTCTCTCTCTCTCTCTCTCTCTCTCTCTCTCTCTCTCTCTCATCCCTGCAATCGAGTTTCCCGTTTCTCAAAGACTCTAGCAGTGACAATGCCATCAAGGTTGAGCCGCGCATGACTTGACGACTTCAAAGGCAATTATCAGTCGAAATATACGAAAACGATCGTGGAAAGAGGGCGCAACGGGAGTGAGGCAGAGTCCAACGCCCCGGAGTCCTGTAGAAGCGATATAGGGAGCGTGGACAATGGCCAGTGAAAGGCGAGGGCCGAATCGATACCTTGAGGCATTCCTTCGTTTGGAATTTTCATCCTATTTATAAATGTTGTTCCCAAATCCCAAAAAAACTGGTGTGGAACGGAAATGAGAAATGTGTTTTCTCCGGTATTCTGACATTGTGTGCGTACGAAAAATCAATTGACCACCACGAAGTAATGAGCATCATGCAATGAAAAAAAAAAAAAAGGCAAAAATAGTAGTAAATGGTTGAATTTCGAGAAATGATCGTTGACGTACGTGCTCAAAACAGTAGTATGCTATAACTCTGTATACAAACGTTGAATGTACTTTACCGATATATATAGGACATCGGGGTCCTCTTGAGTCAAGCTCCCGTTGGCCGTTGCCGGTTGCGGAGAGTAACATAAAGAGCTGCTCGAGCACCAGCCTCAATCCTTTCATCGATCAACCCTGGAGCGGATCGCGTCCAGGGAGGTCCGCGTCAAAGAGTAATAATAAGAAGCAGGATATGTATACATATACACACATGTATAAATATATTTACGTATAGCATTTGCATGGAAAGGCCGTATACCACGCTGTGGGCATATACACACATATGTATATATATAAATGCTAAGAAACAAGTACACGTAGTGCATTGAATCCAGAACGAAGGAGAGGGTGAAGGAAGAGAAAAAGGAGTAGCTCCGCATATGCAATGGCGATTCGTATTCATATAACGACCAAAGGAGGCCTCACCATAACCGTCTCATACCTATACATACGAGTATCAAATATAATTTATATATATGCACAATTTTTCATGTTATTTTTCATGGTATCTTCAAAGAACTGACTCTTGAATAATTGAATCCATATAACGTACAGCATAATAGTGCATCATCTGAGAAAGAGCAAACTCAGTTTCCGTGTAGTCTTATTATTGTTATAATTATTATTAAAGATATTCTAACGCCACGGGGAATCGGTATTAATGAAAGGATGCCACCAAGGAATGTGCCGCTCTGTGTATTGGTTGAGATAAGGGAAATTCATATGGGATTAGTCTTTATAAACATCAAGAAATTCCTCATGTTATGAATGAACTTTCAGAGGATTTATTGCGATAGATACTTGAGAATTTTTTTAATTGTGTCGTACATCGAGACGCGTTGAACATGCGAAGAGCTAACAGTGCAGATGAAACGTCTTTCTCCCGTATTATTTGGATGAAAAATAAAAAACAAAATCCCAGAAGCCCCATGAATGACTCTCGCGAGTGTTCCAGTATCTCGACCTCGTTGATTTCCATCTTCAGGCCTTGAAGCTGTCCTATAGGAATAATTAAATGCCCACCGATATCATGGTAGAGACGGAGGCTTGGAACTATGAGCTACGAGTACGATTGCCAGATCCCACTAAGGATCTCAGTAGTTTGAAGGATTTCGGGAGCACATAAAGTTTCGGAGATAGTGAGACGAGGAACGATTATCAGCAACGCGAATTGTGGTCTGGTTGCTATTTAATGCTGGGACTCAGTTCAACCCCGGGTCAATATCGACCCTCTCATCTGCACGCGTCGAACACGTTTTTACTATGATCGTTTCTAAAATCTTTGTTACATGCTCTCGGTTGCCTGGAGTCCAGTAGCAAAATCTGACGGTACCCTTTGAAGCTTAGAGATCGAAAGATTGTATTCAGACTTAATACATTTAGAAAGAGAGCGAGAGAGAGGGAGAGAGAGAGAGATGAATAGAGGGAGAAGTTCCGGGCTTGAGGCGACGCGATAATCAGTATCCTTCAGGGAGCGCGTCCCCTGAAATGAGAAGTCTTTAATTTTGCCATCTCTATTGCTGTCTTTTTAATTGCATAATTTTATTCTGAGCCGAATAATAACGAATTTTCAATGAGAATATTGTGGAGTGGTTTGATTAATCTTAGAATCTTGCACATAAATTCGTACCTCAATAGTCGTCGATCTACGAAAGGCGATAGGACGATGGCATACCGATCGTTGAACACGAATGCTTGAGATGTCAGAGATTCACGTGCAAGATAATTCACATATTTCCCTAAATAGAGATTCGTAAAGCGATTACGAGTGTGGTCCATATGGGACAGAGCTCTCGTATTACAATCCACGTCAATAATAAATCCGATTTATATTCACTCTTCGGTTAAAAAATCTCTCCTCGAATCATTATAGCGATCTCATTGCTCGACGGCGTTCCAAACCTATTCGTGTATACCTGCAGTTACCTTCATGGAATCTGAGGTATACCGCTACCGAAGAATTCGCTTCCACAAACAAATTCAACGCGTGTTCGTCTTATCTCCTCAGCATGGGAGCTTCACACACTCAAATAATCGATCGCTGCGAATTTCTCAGAGGAAACTTTACCTCCGATTGCAATTCGAAAAATTGTTTAAACATAAAGAGAAACAAATGTTTGAGCATACGAAACAAATACCGATGCAGATGATCTCCTCAATATCGAAAAATCCACTTCAGCTAGCACCCCCTTTGTTGCTCGTCTCGGAAGCAAAAGTTTCCCGAACAAAAATGCAAATAGATACAGTTTTCTGTTATTCAGAACTTGATGATGGATTTTAACATGAAAGTTTAGAGCATTCGGTCTAGAATGAATAATATTGAATAAAATTATAGGGACGCGATAAATAAACGATGAAAGAAAACTTACTTCGCAGTGTGGCCATTGGAAAGACTCTCGTGAATGTTTGGTGGAACGGGCAACAAATCTAGCCTGCAGGAAAATTTGCAAGTATAAAGGAGTATCCTTTATCCTCATGGTGCGATAAAAACCACCGGATAAAAGTAAATGCATATTCACATGTTAATATAAATACGTGTATCCGTTTACGGTGGGGGGGGGGGGGGGAAGAAACGGCATCGGTGAATCGCGGATGCGAATATACACCGCGATTTGTTGGGATTTGTGGAGCGTCGACGCGTATATTGTCGAAGATCGTCGCGACACCCACGCGTTAAACACTCGTACCTTGGTCTTGTATTTTCTGGCTTTACGTGTTGCGAAGCGAGAAAGAGAAATTGAGATAGAACATGCGAAGAAACATGGCGAAAGGGTCAGGATAAAGTGAGAGAGTGTAAGGATTCGATAGAGATTGTCCATTTGCAGGGTAGTTCCCAGTTGGATGTGCAGTAAGGAAGCAGATAAAGACGACGAAAAAGTGTAAGCCCATAGAGCGTGGAATCTCGTGTGGTCGATGAATATCCGGGATCAACCAGAAGATTTAACTTTGTGGAGGACTCGAGAGAGAATATCACTTCTCGAGATTCCCACCCGACACACTACGAATATTCATCGTGTTTTGTTCACAACCATGTGCGATATTCGAATCGATATTGCAAAGGCTTTTCTACGGTTTTTTCCTATTTTTTCTCTTTTCTCTTTATTATTATACCGAGTGACCGTAAACATCTATTTTCCACGAGACGAGTAGCTCCATCGCTCGTTTCTGTCATCGCATGTCTTATCCCTTTACGTACTGTTCCGTAGGAGGAAATACGGTTTATGTGTACAGTTTTGCATGTACAGACAGGATCAAGTGTTTATGGAGGTATCAGAAATTCAGCCCTCGTTGAGAGTGCGTTGTTGAAAAACTGAGAGGTCAGTTGGAGACCGCTAAGCAAGTGACCTCGCACGAAAATACGTTCAACTTGATGTTCACGTCCTGTCAGTTGAACGGATATACGGTTCGATTTATACACGCAATAAAACTGAATCCACAAACGTACGAATGCTCGTACCGGATTGCAATTCCGATCTTTTCGGATCAATGCAATTAATTGCATTCAAATTTTGTCGTTAACATTTTTTTTTTTCATTTTAATTTGTGAAGTTTACTTGTTCACGATCGATTAATTCGAGGCAATAATAAGCACCAAGGAATAGTGATACGAGTCAATAAGAATACATCTTAGCATAAGTATATGGACTCGAAATCGAAGTGAGAACATGCAAAGCACTTGAAACGATTCGGTGCTCTCGAACAGTTGAGCTTATAAAGACTAAACGTTTTCCATTGGTTCACTTTCTGTTGCTGCATATAAATGAGGACGCAGAGAGATAGCGGGTGGTAAGGATTGTCTTTATGGGAGATCAGCAGGTACTCAAGAATTTCTATAGATTCTTACGAGGTTATCGGTGGGGGTCTGCTCTGCAAGAGAATTACTTCGATTGCACGTTCCATGCGTCGGCATATGTACGTCTGTGCATGCAGATCCAATTTGCATCCTGGCGAAGAGATTGCGTATACGTATAAATTCTTGCTCCACCTCCCAGCTTCTTCCGTTGCACACACTTGAACACGCAATTTCACGAATTAAAGTACATTAGGTCGTGACAATACTGTCAGCGTTCTGAGTAATTGAGCAGAAGAGCACAAGCAGCGTACGTAACAAACGAGAACAACAAAAAGTGTATTATACCAGTAGATAAGTGTGTTAAGCCACGATAGGGTCAGTTTATTCGATGCAAACCTCTATATGCCAATGACAATATGTATAGGGCATTCGACACTAAACATCGCATCCATGTCTCAAAAATGTCCAACTTTTCATATTCGAATTCATTGGATTCACTAAAAATAACGAAATTTTCAAAATTTCGTACAAAATTTTTGCACCAAGAGTGCATTTCTTTTATTTGCACTCAGACCAAATAAATGCGATACAAATTTTGTAATCGCAATTTCGTATTTTTTTCCTTCAGATTTATTTCCTCATTTAAAATCGGGGACCTACTTGATGTTTTTCTAACGACTCACGGTCAAGTAGTAATTTATTAACGAGTTGAAAAGCAAATTGTTAAAAAATGGTCGGAATCACGTACGGACACGGTTGGCGTCGAGTGATTCGTACATAAATGGTGCGGAGGCAAATAGTGAGTCGTGTGGCCTCGGACCTTCTCCCGTCGACCGGAAGTCGACTGGAGCACCGTAATAAGATGGACCACGGGCTACACAGACGGATGATGGGAAGAGAGCAATGCGCGACAATGCTATATGGAGTGGTGAGGAGGGAGGATCGAAGAAAAAATGAAGGTTGGATATACATAGACAAGAGAAGAGACCGCTGAAGAGAGCAATGCGCACTTGTCGCAATAAAACTTATTTGCCCAAGGGCTATCTCTTCGTCTACCGCTCTTTCGCGAGCCGCTTCTTAACTACCCAACAGGGCGTTCACACCGGCGGCGATATAATCGCAACTTTTTCTTTCGGTGTGTGCACACGCACATCCTTAGAGGAATATGCACACACCGATGTACCGATCTCCGTGTTTCATCGTTTTTATCGCACTATCGCGAAAACGACTTGTCCCTCTGATTGCAATTCTTTCGTTTTACTTATGTCCTTTTCATACACATCGTAATAAAAAATATACGTGTTCCTGATTGCGATCTTTCCTTTTATTTATGTATCCCTCATATACGTCATGCGGACTACGAACACGTTCGGATAAGAATTTATGATTTCTTAACAAATCTGCGTGAACTGGATTCGGAGACCCGAGCGAAACGAAGTCATCTATTTATTTTTTCCTCTACGCTTCATGGGTTTGAATCAACTCGCAGATATACAAGTTTACCGTTCGGTACAAGAACCAAGGTAATGTTTTTCTTTCTGCATCAATTCCGAATAATTGCTAATCACATTAACACTCCAATTACTTTCACTCTACCCTTTAGAACAACATTTAATGTTGTTTTGATTGAATCTTTCTAATTCGCATTTTAAGCTGATTTTGAGCTGCCGTTTCATTTCCATCTCTGTCCAATCGATACATTCATTACATAAGCTGTTCGGTGAACTGTGACGTATAAATGAAGTGTAGGTTTGTCACATACTCTTATCTCACGAAGTGTTCGTATAGTTTGGTCCTTACCACGATGACAAACCCGTGACGATAGTTCAGAATCGAAAATAATTCCTGCCTGATCGAGTGACGTCGCACAGCCTGGAACAATATTCTTCTCTCAATAACTATCTCCGACTTTTTTCTATAGGTAAATGTATACATATTTCTTGGCGCCATTCACGCGACTCTGTCGCCACCGACATAAGTACGCGACGAATTTGACATTATAGGTTTATTAATCAAACGAGGAACGTGTTGTTCGACGCACTTCCTGCTGTAACGGCCCACCCAGCTCGAACGTCGTGGGTCTCGATAAAATAGCCTGGCTTCTGATATACTTAATTCACGCACGTTATCGAATGGAAATGGTCATCTATTCTCCAAAGGGACACTTATAGTTTCGAGTAATATACACAAGTAATTGAATGCCAGCCATAACACAGACAGGGATAACGATTTCACAAATTTATTGAAATTTTAATACTCCCAGCAGGACATCGACTTTATATCGAAAATAAATAATATGCGTGACGGAAACAACCGGTTGACATACGATTATTAACGAGTGAGTCAAAATCGTAAAACGCAATCATGCAGTCGCATTATGAAAGGTCGATCGTTGATTTTATTTTTCACCGGATACGTTGGCAGTGCAAATGATTAATAGATTTTTGAGTCTCCTGCTGCCATAATTCTGTTGCATGTTGCTCATTATCGTAGAGAAAATGGCAAATATATTGATCGCTTGAAAAAAGTCTCATCTGTAATCAATAAAAAATGTTTCTGATCAGCATTTGTCGAGCCCAGTGTTCCAGGCTGATGTACAACGCATGCACGTCGACAATTAGTGTTCGGGGATTAAGTCTCTCGTCCCTCTTGATCCCTGACGAGCGACGTTCATTGCTGTCGCGCCACGCGTTGTACTAAACATCACTAAGCATCCCTCTACCCGTTTCCCCTGCCGTATCGCAATGCACATATGTTCCCACACACATACGTCTCGCTCCATCTTTGTCGAAAGCCTCCACCGGTTTAAGACCGTTTGTCCATCTCATCCCGAGGTCGTGCTTGAATTTAATCGTCCGAAACGCCTGCATGGCTACTCCCAGGCTGCACTTGCTGGACCAGTTTCTCATTCACTTGACACTGTAGCCTCTGGAAGCTTCCTGTCATCGTCAAAGCCGTGTTAAACGATGCTGATACATTCAAGCCACTGAAAAAGTTAGTTTGCTGATGGCCAAGTAGACCTGACAGAATTAAGCCTTCAAATAATCTTCTCCAAACGCGACTAACGTTCCAACAAGTCTCCCGGGCAAATTAAACCCGATGGATCCATCAAATGAGATTTTCCTTCCTCAAAAAATCTAGCTCCAAAATTCCTTTCTATTTTTCATTCCGCACAAAGTTCCCCATCCATTCCAGTCTGATAACGAACAAATGAAAAGGAGAGACTTAAAATTCTACGCGTGTGAATGGAGCAACCGACGTAAATTATTCCAAGTATATTTTTCCTGGGCACAAGAGCCAGATCATTTGGCTGGTGCTACGTGGTAACCCTCGGTCTGTAGAAGATTGCGACAAGATTTTCGCTCTCTTAAAAAACGTGTACTATAGGCAGATGGGTATGTGAATGTCCATGTGTGTTAGGACGTCTGCGCATTTTCTTCCTTCCAAGAGGAGACGATGCGTGCACCCCGTGGCTTGGTGGCTCACTCACAGCGACAAGAGTGGAATCCGGTATAAGTACGTACAAATAAAGATATAAAAGAGAAGTATTTACTGTTTGGTATGGGGCAGTAGGATGTTGCGTTTCGTTTGTTTCACCGTCGACAGACTAAATCGAAAGGAGAGAGACAGAGACCGAGAGAAAAGAATATTCATCTCGAAAGAGTCCCTTGGGATTGCAACATCTACAAAAACTTTCGCTCTGCAAGTGCAGATGAGGCGTTATCACTGCGACAGCGAAATTTCCCACATAAGATGCAGTGAAAAAGTTTCATGCAAAATTGAATATTTGTTCGTAACCGACCGATGGACGAATCGATCTTTTAAAAGGATATTGAAAACTCCGTTTTAGAGGAAATTCTACTGCGGCCTAGACTTCCGTTACCCCAAAAAGAGCTTGCACTTTGTACGGCGGTCATAGATGCCCTCAAAAGGGCATCTTCTCGTAGAAAGAAAGGGATTTGCTAGACTCGGGGGGGGAGAGAGAGAGAGAGAGAGAGAGGGATGGAAAAAGACGAAAAGATAGAGTATCCGTGGGAAGCTGTAGCTTTATTTGAGGAACGTGCCAGCAGGAGAGACGGTGAAGCTTTCCGAATAAAAATAGCGGAAATTGCATCTCTGCGAGTATTTCCACCCGCTTTTACACTCGCATTCTGTCTCCGTCTTCAGAGGTCGGTTCAGCCGCTCGTGCGCCATAGTCTCGCTCTATATAAGTCTGTACGTGACAGTATTGAATCCCTGTGCCGCGAGACTATCCTACACTCCTCTGGCCTGCTTCTCAGCTCTGTACGAGACGTCGGACGCCGGCGTCGGCACGCGACTCTATCTTATATGCTTTATCTCCTTTTTTTCTCTAACACCTCCTTCTTTACTTTACCACCACTACAAACGTATTTATATATGGATATACGCACATCCATAGGTATGATGTATGTTTGGCGGAAACGTTGACTCTTAACAGCTGTTGCGAACGTGAGCAGGATGAGTCTAGTACACACAAGAAGTGAGATATCTTTGAAGACACACGCGAGTGCCACACGAGGAGAAAGAACAACAAGGGTTGATAAACGATGTTTTTTTTTTCTTTCATTTTACTATTCCTTATATACATGGAATATAAACAAATATAATTCTGTTACAAAATACCTTAATACACCTTTCCCCTGCATGTAGTAAAAGCTTCGGGTAAATGAGCTGAATCTCAGAACGTTTGTTGCAGGATTTCCATTTGATTCGCAATCAATTACCGTATTTGCTGAGGAAATATAAACGTTCAGTATTATCGACGAGCTGTCAGAATGAACTGATCGAGACAGGAGAAAAAATGATGGGATTCTTTTTGAATTTCGTTGTATAAATTGTTTGGGTACGTGAATATAAGGATTGTATTTTATTAATAGCTTTGATTTTAGTTGTTATTATTGTACTTTTGCGACGGATTTACTCGCCACAAAGGGAGCTGTATCAGGAGGAAATAAGATTTGTCAAGAGCTGAGAAGAGTGTGCGAAATATATTTGAAACTGCAAACGAACAAGTTCGATTTCTCCAAGATTTTTTTGTCAGGAGTTGCTGAGTCATATCCTTTGCGAAGGGTGAGAATATTCTGTGGGGGTTTTAACTGGTATAAGAAATTGTGAGGGAAAAAAGTTCTACCAATGTTACACAATTGGTCGCGGAGAAACGGAAGGACAGGAAGTGCTGAGACGATGCTATGGAAAGGGTACATGACAAACCTCCCTCACCAAAGGAGGGTTGTTCGAGTGACGATTGCCCTCGAGACCTTTGTCCTTCGAAGATTATACACAAGTCCTCGGTATACTGAATTTAATTCCATCATCCTTTTCCTCAGGGCCGCGCAGAAGAAGAAAGAAAGTTTTACAGCGAAAAGCACCAGTGGCACACGCAAAGTCGCTCCTTTCGACAGAGACCCAAATACCCGGATCAACTGGTTGCGAGAGAGGCAGATGAGGAAATGAGAAAATCGTCTTTACCGGTGTGTACCAACGGAGAGAAACGTCCTGGTAACATCACCGTTTAACCTGGCTTTAACGCTCACAAATACTTCTTATTCTGTTTCTTTGTCTCTCTCATGCTCTTTCCTCTTCCCCCGCTCCGTCATTGCCAACGCCGTACCGCTCGACTCGAATTTCAGATTTTCTCGTGTTTCATTATGCATTAAACGTTTATACTCGTAGCTCTTCCTAAGCGTTACGCAAACCAACGTACCCATGAAATTTTGTCCCTTTCGATCGCGATATATCAAGAAGGCGATTCAATTAAAATCAATAATTGAGTCGTATCTTTTGGACACTTGTGCAATTATGTAAATGGTGCGTGCTCTCTGTTGCGATTTCATTACGTTCTAAGAGTATCGACAACTTTTGCAAACCAATCGCGAGAAGAAGAGCTCATGCTCTGAAAAATGAGACAAAAAACCCAAAACGATTGATTTCGATCGCAAATAATATATCGAGATCGATGAATAAATTTCAAAGTGAATTCCTGGTGTCTCCATTATTCATGCACTCCTCATAATCCAACAGATTCTGATAAACATCAAATAAGATACCGCTCAAAGTCCATAGAGCAGCCGTGATAACGGTTAATCGCCGCTATACTGTAATCACGTCGTTCAAGTCGATCGATTCCGGTTGGAGCAACACAATAGGGATGAAGGTCGGTCTGCTTTGTTTGGATTATAAAGTTTGCAATAACGAAGTGACATTTTATCCATTAATATACAGCACGCAGAAATGTAACTCGTTGATGATTTAACTATTCTCTAATCCGGACGTTCGAACAGAACTCTCGGGAGCTGTCAAGTGCATCCACAAATAATGCAGCAATTGGTGTGAGATAGACGATTCTAGCCCGTTATCGATTTTCCCGTTGAATCAACAAAGTTGAGCCTGTGAGAATGTCCGAAGCAGTAATGTAGATACGTCGCTTCAGGAGCGAGACAATATGTTTTGAATTTACACGTTGGCCTAGTGTTGTGTTCGGACCCGCGGGCATAATCGGATGATACGAGCTTCGGGATTACCCGCCAATAATCCACAAGTATATTCCTATGTACACAGAGTGCACTTGTGTAGATATATAGAATATGGTGTGTATTCCTGTACACACGCATACACACCTGGGCATGAATAAATGAATGCTCGGTTGGTACCGATAGGACTCGGATCATTCGTATATCAGTGAATGCTCGTCTGTGAGAATTCCAAGCTTGGCATTAACGTGGAACTTGAAGTCTGGAATTGGCGATAGAACCGACAGCCCAGAATAGAGAATTTTATCTGTGGATATAAGGCGATCCTCTCATCAGCTCTTCTAATACCTTATCCACATTCTTCTCCTGACGAATTGTCTTGTTCACGTTCTCCCGATAGCCAGCTGTTAATTGTACTTCGGCGAGCTGCACCCCAGGGGGGAGAAAACTGCAGGAGAAAACAGATCGATCCAGAAGTTGTACTCATTGGCAACCAGACTGCATGGGTTAGAATATTTATTCGATAAAATTATTCGGAGCCGATTTTATCGAATACCGCATGTCACTCAATGATTCACTTTCGTTGAGCTCCTGAAAAATGTGTTTCTTTTTCTTGCTATTCGTAGTGAACGGACACCATGGGAAAAAGCACTTCCCCTTCAGGGTAAGGGAGATGGACGGATTTTGTCTATCGATCTTTACCACACCGAGTTTCCAAAAGCCTAGTAAAATAAAACTCGAATAAAAGATAAAATAAAATGTTGAAAAAAATCACTACGAGAGTGGCTGGATATATTGGCACGGGTTCCTCGACGCCCATAGTAATTTGGCTAATGGTTGTCGAATTGCGACGCGCTATATAGAGGCTCTTTCCACTCGCCCTCCTCTCTCTGCATCACGCAAAGGCAGCAGCACTCTCAAAATTTTCATGGCTGCTATTGCGCACACACACATGGACACGTGAATTGGTGGGCGTATATAAAACTCTCGTTGGAATGATGGTTTCATTCAGCTCGGCGAATTTGGGAAATAAATTGGTACTTGAACTCATACGTTTTTGTTATAAACACATGCATAAGCCTCCGCAGTTGAAAATCGCACGTAACCAAGCAACGGAATACTGTCGAATTAACTGAAAAATAATTTTTCCCTGCACCTTCCACTTGAAGGTTCGAGAAAAGAACAAATTTTCTCGCCAAAACCTACGAATCCTTTTTTTCCCAAATGATTAGATTTAGAATTTGGAATCTAGAAATAGTTCCATTTTTGTTTCATTTTTCCTACTTGTGGGCCGCGCAAAACATTTGCATTTCCGAATTAAAGCGCATGGATGCAGAACCGTTATAAATTCGTGGCGAATTCGTGCTGGCCTTTTATCTTCAATGGACGTCACGAGGCATGAAGGGAACAGTGAAGAACCAAAAAAGTGGATGCTTTCGTATGAAAAGCTCACATGGCCAAAGGCAGTTTCATACTTTTGCAGTGTGCTCGGTATTACCGTCGAGGAGTGAGGGAGTGAGAGCGTGGTAACTGTAAAAATGAGCGGAGTAAAGTAAGATGGATAAAAAGCACACACCGGGAGTTAAAGTCTCGGCATAGCCTAAAAAAAATAAACGGGTACACTAGAACAACTCCCCCATCTCTTTTTCACTCCGTGACCCAACGCTCCAGGAATTATTACGCTCTCGCCCCGAAAATATTTCGCGAAGCTTTATAATGCGGTTCGCCTTTTCTCTCGTACTCGCGGGCTCGTGAGTTGAGTGAGCATAGTGAGCAGGCTCGCTATGGAGCGGGAGCTCTTCAAGAACTCTATATTTATGTATAATGCTCGTATATATAACTATACCAAAGGCTCAGGGTATAAATAAATGGTTGTTTGGCTTTTGAAGGCGCATAAGACCGACGTGAAAGCTGATTTGCTTTAAAGGTCGACATTTCTCATTTTTTTTCTCTATGAGTATTAAATACTCAGAGCGGCGAGTTTGAAACGCTTTCTTTCATTATACAACAACAAAAAGAGAACGGTGAATAATTACTTTATAAGAGACAGATTAAAATCCAATAAAATGCTTAAAACCTTCAAGCACGTTCGAGTTTTCTATCAAAATTTCCATCTCGAATATGGAAGCAGTTTTTATTTTTACTCGAACGCGAAAATAGTTTCGATTTTGTGTCAAATGCAAAAAGAATTTGAACCCGACTATTTTCGTCATTCAAAAGGGTATTTATAAGTCCATCACTCATATGACCCAATAATTGTCATACTGGCGTATGATGGATGAGATGAGGCAGAGAGATGTTTATTCAGGAAGAGAATGGTTAATAAATTCATTATATAATTGGTCCGTGCTAGCATGTAATTAATAGCAAAACGTTATTATCGGTAAAGCAGCTGTAAAGGATTGGAAATACTATAGAGAAAAATGAGAGACTGCTACAGAATGCACTTGAGACTTTTCTGTTACTCTTTCTCGTTTTTTTCTTTCTTTATTTCTCTCTGGCTATCTCGCTCTCGCTCTCTCGCTTCCTTCCATTCACTTTAGTACATAAGCGAGGCGGTGCGTCGCTCTGTCACGACGAAGCACTTAATTGCATCGGCCAACGAGCTGCAAGAGCTGGTGGTGACTTGAGCTCGCCTATACAGTTTGCTTCGTCACATATAAATATATACGTACAGAGAAAATCAAGCGAATATATACACGTTGCAATACAGAAAGAGAAAAAAGAAATAAGCGACGAAGAATGGTCGCTAGCCGGGAGAGGTTCTTGGTGGCAATTGCATCTCTCGGCAGCGAACACTATACGTTGCCGATAGGGACAGCATGCCAATGCCGAAACGATCGTCGTGATAGAGAAAGAATCTTTTACATTTTTTTTAAATTTTCATTATCAAAATTGCACCGCTACATGCTCGGGCTCTCGATCTACCGATTTCGATCAAATGAACGAGAATTAAGGGACCTCGAACCGCCCTTAATGAATGACCGATCACGATTCACAACGATGAATAGCTTTATATCGTTCTTTAGGTTCTTTCCGGTCCTGAAGTTCCTCGTTCTCTCTTTTACTAGAAGCGCTTTGTTCTTGGAACTCTATGGGAGTCTGGCGATTTTATTTTAATCGATAATGACGCCGAGTAAAAATTCCAATGCTCCGACGTTTTCATTCGTTTTTATTTTTCTTTGAAAATTGAATGGATGCAAAGACTTTTTAGGTGTTTCTATTACGTTTCCAAAAAATAGACGGTCCTGACTCGCTCCCAAAACTGTGGCAGTTTTCTGGAGATAAAATCTCGCACAAAGAAAAATCCGATAGTGACAGAATCCAAAAGAATTCCACATAAACAGTGAATCCACAAAGTAGTCAGTCATTTTGATTCCCACGTTTTTTCTCCAACTCCAAGCAAAACATACAGCGTGTTTTCCCATTGTCTGATGGATTCCAGCAGCTTCCCTAGAATGCAATACACATGGATCTGTTGCGAGGGGATGGAAAAACGCGGATAAGGGAAAAATTTTTTGATGTCTTTGATTTTTAGCGAAAAACCTGTGAGATATTGCACCGTGGCGCACGGGCGCAAGGAAGCGCAAAGTATGCTTCTTCTCGAGGATCTCTGATAATTTCAGCAACGGTTCGACGATCGTATTGTACGGATGCAGACCTGCATAACGCGTGGCATCATGGAGTAAACATATATTTTACATCCGTAAGAAACATATGCAAAAGGCGTTCTGTGTACAACCAAATCTATGTCGAATGAAGCTCAATAAACAATAACAATTAACAATTGCCTTTAATGACTCCAAAACCTTTTCCAAGAAAAGGTTACATGTTTATCGTCATTATAACTCATGATCCCATAGGTTTTCTAGCATCTATTCAAAGAAATACTAGCAAACGTGTAGTTTCAATTATACCACAAATCCAAGCTTATGGTGTCAAGTTTTTATTAAGCATATTCGATATCCCAAAGATAATTATCACTTTGAAAATGTCGCTCGTTATTACATCTGGAAATTGCAAGGGGGATTTAATTTCGACGTGAAATTGCCCATACGAGGGTGCACACTACCCTCATGGCACTCACGTGAATGCAAATGTGTACAGCATTAGCCGTATTTTAGAAAGTCATGTACCGGAAAAAGCAGCGTGTATACGGGCGGGCCTTACAATCGAGTATACACGCAAAACTCGCGATCCATTCTCTTGATACACCTTTTAGTGAGCAATCGGTATCCTCCTCTATCACGTACGTCTCATCAGTACAAATGTGTACACACTGAATCATATTACACACGTGCTCGTCAACTGCTAGGCTTTACTACGCGATGTTGTGATGTATATATGAAATATGTGTACACATGTATAAACTGCACAAAGTACGACTATTAAGCGCGCACGTAAGAGGAGCAGAGAGTCAGTGGTGATGCACACTTGGCTTCACCTACCGGGGGAGGAGAACATACGCACATGGCGAACCGACACTCTTGCTCGTCCCACCGTAAATTTATTTGCTGCTTTTCCTAGCGTGCACCAACAGAGAGCCGTCACAAGGCAGACGCACAAAACTTTGTGCATTTACTCGGTGCTGGAACGTTTGCGAATCAACGAAAGGGAGATAAAGAGAGAAAAGGAGAGAGGGGCATATAATAGAGCATGGGAATGGGGGAAAACGAAAGTAGACTCACGTTTTCCTGGATAAACGGATGTTATATGTTTTCATGTACGAATGGGTACATTAACCACTGCAATGTGCGACGTGAATAAAACGAAAAAGACGTTTGAGTTGAAACCCTCTGAATACCTTCAGAATAACACAAATATTTCTCTGTACCATTATGTTAATTCTATATTTATGGAAATTAATGGATATCATGGGATGGTCTTTGGGGTTTGTCGTAGGCGTGTCATGCTCACCGTTTCTCCAAAATTTCCACTAGTTGTCAATTTCGTCTCTATGCTAGCTGTACTGTCAAACACCTGACGTGTGACTGCAGCTCCGGATTCTACTTTGCCGAATTCGTGAAAGTCCACTCGCCATCAGTTTGAAAGTCTTCCTGTCGTTTCGTTCCGACATAACTTTTACCGCTGGAGAATCAACGCTTTTGAGTAGAGCGAGAAAAAGGCTGAAGCGTGTAATTGGTATGGATAATTATGACAAAGTTGTCAAATATATCTTCTTTTGTTCAAGACCAGCACGCGAGTCAGTCATTCTGGTGCAAACGGACCTTTTGACTTATGAATTATCACTCTGATTTTTTCACTCTCCATAATTCGGCGTGTCGATGCATAAATATTCATATGTGGGCGTCGATAAGGTGGAGGCGCGTTTTCCTATTCGTTCGTGTGCATCGGTTATAGCAGGCGAGCCTTTGGGCTTCGTGTGTGGAAAAGGGAAGGTTCGTCATCGTCTTGTCGTGTTGTTCGTCTTCTACTCCGATATGGTCTCTGATTTTTTGAATTTTCTGTCATTTGCGAAGAATTATGAAGCAAATCGAAGGAAACGGTTCAGGATCGAAAATCCGGATGAATGAGACGCTCAATTCTCTCTCAACATGATAAATAAATATTAACAAAAGATTTGTTTGTTAATCATGTTTTATTTTTTATTTTTACAATTTTTTTTTTCGCTCATGCACTTTCAAATGAAGATCTAAATATTTCAATCTTTAGCAACGTGTGAAACCCGAGAGCCCAGGCCGAAGAAACTTATTATACCATCGCTCAACTGTCACAACATAGATCGTAGATAAGATTTTACTGTGCTAAGCACAGGCAGTGAAATATCCTAGTTTTCCAAGCTCTATAGCAGACAGGATTTTTTAGGCGAAGTGTATCTTCGTGCATACCTGCATCCTCTACCCATACAGATACAAAGATTTCACAGCTGAACCTTCGTTTGATAAAGGCATCAGAGGATGGAATTTCCTTTCGGTTTACTTGGTGCCCTTCTTGTGCTTGTGCAACATCCATCTGCCACGTTTTTTTCAGCGCTTCTCGTACTTTTGTTTCCTCTCGTTTCTATTGAAAGACTTATCGGTAAGAAAAGATCTTTCGATGTCCCGTTAATCTTGGAAGAATGAACAATGAGGCGAAATAATTGTAGTTCGCACAGCTAACACTAGAATGTGCAACAGTTTGGATGAGAAAATGAAGAAAATAATGGAAAAAATAAGAGATCGATGCAAATTTTTGAAAAATTCGAAAAAGCAAATGCAATTTGACGAAATTCATTAACGGTTCTTGGATTTCGTAGATCTAAAGTTTGCTCGGATTCAACACACGAACGTCGATAAATAAACAATTTGTTCATATCTAGAAGAGTAACGCACCATGTCCTATTCCCAATTATCGAAATTCATTAACCGAAAGCAGTTTCTTCCTTGGCACTGCTGAGGCAAGAGCCGCTATCAGCTTTCTTCCAATTCGACGGATCTATCCAATCGTGCGCGACCGAACGCAATAAAGTTCATTCGCACTGTCTGCTACAGCTTTTAATCCGATGGCTGATGGCTGCTAATATCAGTAGCGAGTAAAGACGTTCGAGCTGGTTGGGTTAGAAGGTATAACGTGGAAGTATCGACACACACATATATATATATATATATATATAAACATACGTGGTATTCGTTGGCAACTTTTGCTTCTTTTTTACCGTGGCGTTCGGAAAGCCACCCTTTCAATCTCAACCCAATTGGATCCAACTATCCATTGTCCTGCTGTATATAAACTCGCGAGGATCGGGGATAACAAGGAGAACGAAAATCAGAAAGGAAAGTTAATTGGTCTTGCAGGGCGGCCTGACAGTTGGTCCAAAACATGACGGTGCCCTTGCGATTGAGAAAATTTTTAAAGATTGCAAGGAAAATTAGAAAAAATGTCAGAGGCTTCGAAAAATTGCATTTACTAAAAAAAATGGAAAAAAAAAACGAATAAGAATAAATTTATTTCAATAAAAATGTATACTGCGAGCTGATTATTTTTCACTAATTTATTTAACCGATCCCTGTAACGTGGATGAATTAACATATTTTTATGGGTACTCGGCCGAAGAGGATAATATTCAATACGTGGTCCAATAACGTGAGGAACATGAGATTACGTCGAGATACGCTGAAAGAATGCTGTACCTAATATATGAAAAAGCTCAAGGAGAAGCTTTAATAATTGCTCGTTCAGGAGATGGATTAAAAAAAGGCAAGTTGAAATGGTGCATAGTGAATGCAACGAGTTTTCAAAGAAGAGCCAGAGGAAGATCTGGAAAATGAGAGTACGAAGCCTCCAGCGCGAGAGGAGATACATGGTCTCGATAACGTCAGGATCTCGTCACTGAGCAATTTATTCTAATTAGTGGATAAAGCGTGCGTGACCATTCGCGGCTTTAGTGCCTAATAGTGTATATCCTACGTGTGTATATATCTATATTTATAAAAGGCTCAGCATTATTACACGCCTTAACACTCCGCGATCATTCTTCCTATGTAAATACTCGTTTTCTTTCCTTCGTTTTCTGCCCCACTCTTTTATTCTCACTCGGGTGTAGCCACGATTCATGGCACGGCTGATTTTGTGAGTTTTATTACGGACGACAAAGCGGATTTCGGCCTCCCGCGGTGTGTGACGACCGCGGAGTTTAGGAAGGCAAAACGAGCAAGAAAGCTCAGAGTCCGCGTTCATAGGACTGGGGCGCGTGTTCTCAGGCATTCTGCAAATCTTCTACAGTCTTTCTCTTTAGTTCATATAGAGAGAATAAACGAGACGAGGGACCAGCCCGAGATATACGCTCGCAATATGCATTCAAGTTTCTCCCTTTATGCCTCACTCTCCCTCTGTTTTTCGTTGCGCTCGAATAAATAACATCCCACGCCGATTTTAGCGGTTTTTCGCTCACCAAGTCCTTCGCGTGTAACCACATCTTCCGAGAACTTTGATTCGGAGGCATCCAAAGATTCGCTCTTGAAGAAAAGATGCAGACAAAAAGTCATGCCCAAGCAATCTTACGCGTATACGAGTCTCCTCTGTCCGGTGGGCGTTAGCGGAATAATTTTTATTACAATTCCGTTTATTTGGCGAAAAGCCTTCGGCAGATTTTTTTTCCTTCGCACTTACTTGTGGTTCGCCATAAAAACATACAATTAGAGAATAAAAAGCTGGTAAATATTGAATGCGCTAATGAACTTTCATCTGAGCTTGCAAAAGAAATGTCGATAAGATCAGAAAATAAGTTTATGCCGCGTCCATTAAATGACAGGAAACTTGGTCGAATTATTGTCTCGGAGCTGGTTCTGATTTAAAATATATATATATATATATACGTTAATAATTTACGACTAACAATAACGATCGAAGAATTTCCGTGACGCGGCCACTGTGCGAATATTCGCGACGAAGTTACGGTCGTTTTTGTACACCGGTTAAAACTGCGATAGCTCGTATATAATAACCGCGACATTATACGAGTATGAGCGAGAACCGGTGTGCACGTAATACTCAGAGGCGACGACATCGCGATCCTGGTGGTCCCTCTGTATAGCGGACTCAAGAAGTCAGAGCACGTTACACGAGGAAATATTAGAAGAGCGTTGCGCCGCCGACAGCTCATCGCGTGTTCGGCCTTTTCTCTTCATCGTGTAAGCATGATTCTTCTCCTATATACCTTCGCCGCTTCCTCTGCCGCTTTCCTCTCTATTGAATGTGCTTATAACTATTCCAAAGAAACGTCTTCCAAATTCCCTATATACTTCGCGTTGCCTCCGTACGACTGCCCAAATGCGCGTTAGTCATACATTTTACGTATCGTTTCTGGTCCCGTCCACGTCGTAATCGGTAGATACGTTCGAGCCTTATAGAATTCCAAGTTTGGTGACTCGATTAAGCTACCGGAATATATGGATTTTCGTAGAAAACTCGATGAATCCCGCGGCCATTAAAAAACAAACAAACAAAAATAATACCTGAGAAAGTCAAAGGTATCGTGATCGAAAGTGTATTGAGAAAATATTTAAAAGGAGACATAAAAAATGCCTCGCTTTCTGTAATTGTGTGAAGTATTTCGCAGGGACGATTCGCTTCCATGCAAAACGCGCACGCGGTAAAATGATTTATTGTATGTATCCCGAGTCTCGCATAAAACCTTTGAAGGTGCGTTGAGCCCGGAATACGTTCGAAAACGCGCATAATTGTTAACCGGTTCGCTAACTCATATCGAAAATATTTTTATCGGCAAACATAATAATGGCTCGTCGTAAGAATTTTCTTCGAGACATTCATACGAATTGATAATTATTGAGAGTTAATCATAATCTTTAGATGACAAAACTGTTAACAATTCATTGAGAAAATTATTCCCTTAATCTTCTCCGCCCTCCGTCTCCGCTAAAGTTTAAGGTCCAAGATATACCGTTCGGAAGAAATCGAAAAAAATGTCTTTGACACGATTTCGTGGAGATGAGAAAAATAATGTCCCTACGAGTTTATTCAAATACGATATCCGTGGGCGCTAATAAATAATTGATGAACCTGGTGTATAATAAAATAAAATGGCTTATGTACAACAAGATAAGATCGCTACCGGTGTGTTCGTTGCTCGTTATGCTACACGCCTTATTTGCCGGGTTAAATTATCGCTCGATAGATAGCATCTCGTCTCGATTATCCTCTACCGAGAGCTACTATACTTAACTGCTTTTCCGCTCTTACTACTACGTACTCACGGTGGTGCGAGAACGATGCATTATCCGCGGATGCACTTTGCTCGTACTGCTAATTCGCAGTGCAACCGTTTTTGCTTCCGTAGCGAAGATGGCAGCGTTTCACGAGTATCGTAACGCGTATACACATGCATATCGCTTCACAATCATAAATAGTATGTCCGTGTGTAGCGAGACGCGTTGTTAAAGAACAGAGGCTTTCTTACCGTTGCTCGGCTCGAAATCACCCAAGCTGAGAGGCAGATGCTCGTCCAAATGAGTCGTGGGGGTTCGTGTAGGCGAGAATATCGTTTAGTTCACAAGCCTATGCATTTACTCGGATTTATATGCATACATACATTCAAAACAGCAGAGTGCAACTTTTTTTTTCCGCCCATGAGCCACCAACTTTTCGGCTTGCGAACAAGAGTGTCTTAGACAGACTCGAAGCAGTGTACTCATCTAGAATCCGTACCGTGACTCCAAATCCTGCGTGATACACATTCATCTCCGCTACGTTTTATTTGTCAATTTATAATTCGACAGAAACCTACTGTGGAAACTACAAACATTTGTTTGCGATTTTATGGTGCGCCTCAGTCGCGTTACCTTCAAGTGTATAATCAAATGTGTCGTTCTCCCTTCCTCTTTGGCCAGAAGATTATAAATTTTGTATGTTTTCGTACCCACCGATCGATCGTGCCACTATTTCGATACTGTTTGCGCAGATCACAACTATTGTTTCGTATCTCGATAAGCGTGGAATACTATTGAGAAAAATCCGGTGTGAAACTCAACACTGGAGATATCCCTCGGTTAAGAAAGATAGCATCTCAAAGAAGATATACATTGGGCAGCACTGATCAAAGGCAACGTCGCACCCGCCCTCCATGTTGAATCTTCCTCCGATCCCCTTTGTATTCAATGCATATGAAAACTGTACGTACCTATGGATATAGTGAAGTACATATAAGAGTAGCGAAGCCAACAAAAAACCTTCTCTTGTACTTCGCTTCTGGTGGTCGTCTTAAGAGTGGCTATATAATCGATGTAGCATACGTAACAAACGTGAGCCAGTGTGTATGAAGAGAGAAAATACGTAGACACATGCTAAAAACACCATCCACCTTCCTGTCTGACTCCTGGTAATGGAACGAGCACACTTCGGCCTGCCTCGGGAGAATTAAGTACGGATGAGGCATTCGACGCAGTTCGAGCAAACCCGTGACTTCAACTTTAGTGATATTCGTGGAATTTTCATATTTTTGTTTGTAATGAATATGCTGCGCGCAGAGACATATCCACTTCATGGCAAAGATTCTCGTCTCAAATTTCCTGTCAATCACAATTTGTTTACTGGATTATTATTTTTCCCCTCACTCTCGTCGCGACGTCGATCGATCTTCGCGCTATTTCCACGATTCGGAAAGTGGACAAATTTTTATTTAATATTTGTGCCGGTGTTTCGTAGGGATATTATTTGGTTTAAATTTTTTATTTATTTCATTTACATCAATCGGGTTAAAGGGAATGGAATTGATTGCATTATCAATTGGGATTATGAAAATTTTAAGAATAATAGAAATAGTCGAAATCATGGGTTGGCTGAAACGGCGTAGAATGGCTCATACATTCAACGGATAAGATAACGATTCTGTTTCTCTTCGCATCTGCCTCGTTCCAGAAGCGTACAGCCTCCGGTGGATCTCTCATGTGCCCTATAAAAAAAAAAAAAGCGGCAAACCAATGTATACGTAATGCACAGACAACGTGTGGTACACACGAATATATACGCGTGCATTACCAGTTTCCAGCGTGATAAGCTCGATTTTATAACGGTAGAGCTCGATGAGATACGCAACACGGTGTATAAATGAATGCATTTCGTATTTCAATGAAGAAAAGACAAAATAAATATATGCGTTCTACTTATCGAACGGGAGTGACAAATTTACCGCTGCAACATTCTCCAAGCCAATACTCTTTCACCACTCCAGGCAGCAGGTTATGAAGTCTTTGATTCATTGCAAAGGGGCACGCTCTTGCGGCAGATGAATGAATCGATGAGTCGCCGAAGCGTCTAAAATTCGAATTGATGCGAGTGCAATCGGATGGGCGATTGCAATCAATCTATATGAGGATTGGTATTGTTCACGCTCACTCGAACGAGAGCCTCATTGCGTGCCCTCGAATCAATAGAAATTTCGAAAAAAAATCTAAAGTTCCGCATGAAGAGTGAATCTTTTTTTCGGAACTCTAAATTGTTATCGCGCGGTTTTATTTTCTATCGGAAATTCCATTACACTGAATAAAGCCGATATTTTTCCCTCGAATTTACCAGCGATATGTGTATAAATCGTATGTGACGTATCGCATTGATAGACAGTACCGTTTGTTCGCACACGGCAGTCTTCTGTCTCGTATTATATCGGGCAGCGAGTACGACGAGGAATGTATTATTGGTCTGGCAAGCTCGTGGTCGTACGATTTCTCTGTCTTCCGCCCGTTCGCTCCCGTGAGATATAGGAACGTAAGAAATGCACCTGGAAACCGGACGGAAATAACCATGCGGCACAAACCTCAGGGATTTTCTCGGTCGCAGGGCATCGATTCTTTCAGTCAGAGAGACTTACCTTAGCTTTTTATTCGACTGGATGTCCGCCCTTTCGTCATTTCGAACTGAGCCTCCTATATACACGTCTATCGATGCTGAGGACGGGGAGGGGGTGTCCGCGTTGCTCGTCTGAAGTTTTGACTCGCAGCCAGCAATCTGACTTCTCGTTCCCATTCTTTCGCTCCGAAAGCCTCGTGGCTTTTTCCGTTTTGAATACTTTCTTTTTTTCTTTTCATATCTCTTCTCGTTTTTTTTTTGTTTTTGCTTGGCACGATTGAGCACTGCTGTCTTTCTATCAGTCCCATTTTTCTTATACCCGTAAGTCTAACTATGGATGCTGGAGAGATTTATTTAAATATTGCCATATTACTTCATTGCGATTACGACCCAAAAATCCTCCATTCAAACCTGAAAATAAAAGATCAACAGAAATTGAAGTTCTCGTGAAATAAGTATGGGAATTTAAGGATGAATAAATTGAAGAAATATTAAATGTCCCAATTAGCAAGGATTGACTCAAGAAATTGAAAAAATTAAAAGCACCCTTCATCTGTGAACACTGTCGCTTGAGGCCATGGCCGGTCACTTAATCGTAAAAGCTCCCTTGGGCGAGAATCGAAGGTGCCAAATATTGACTCTTATATCATTGGAAAAACTTTGCATGGTGGATAAGCTTTCGGGAGTTCTTTGCTTGCAAATCCGACAAATAAAATTCAATATACCACAAATGGTTTAATTTAAAGCTCGTGCTACGATCTCTCGCACGGATTTGAAAAACGATTTCGTAGGTTTTACGTATCAAGGCAAATCTCATGAAAAACGGGTGGCAAATATTCAAAAACAACGACGGAAGCGCCCGTCGCACGTCAATTTTTAAAAGCTTCGCGCATTCTTCGCCTTCATTCCTCTTGCTCATTTTTCTTAGGCGCTCTTTGATTTTCTCTCACGCTCAAACGACGATGTACACGTATACCGCAACGGAAATGGGATTTTTATTTGGTTCTCGTGAGAGGTACGCATACTCGAGGGGTCTCCTCGCTTTGTCACGCTAAACCTGGTGCAACCGTGCTAAATCCTGGAGCTCAGCTAAATGGATTTTGCTGAGCTATATAACACTGTTTCAATATAGTTTTTTCACCTCAAGCGATTCTTCTCGCTTCGTTATTATGGCTCCTGGTGGAAGCGTTTCAGCACGTTTATTCACAAATTCGTTTGACTATACTTCGTGATGAAAAATGTGTACACTTCATAGATTAAGATAATGTGTAAATAAAGTAATGAAATGCTCGTGAAATATTTGATGAAAAGATATTCATGGAAATAATTATTTTTATACGTTCCGAGAGCCTCCGGATATAGTAATTACGCATTGTCATTGAATTAAGTCTAAAGCTATAAACAAAAGTGTTTTAAAATAGTTGCAAAACATGCTGTAAAAAGTGCCTCGATTTGCCATCTCGTGCGTCGTTATCGCGCGAGTCAAGGTAAATCGAAATATATTTGACTGCCAACATTTCTATGATTAACCTTTTCCGTCTATTCTCGTTTATCCGCTCTGCTCAAGACTGTTATAGCTTCTTTATTGAAATCATCCGCTGCTTATTAAACTCTTGAAAGATTATATCTGCTAATCCTACAGCCATTTCCTTCCTCAACCGAATGAGGATTGAATCAAGGCCTTCGGACAAAGTGCCAAGTATTTCTTCACCTTTGCACATTTTTTTTCTAATATACGTATGCATGACAGTTTATTCAACCGATAAAACCTTTATCTACCATGACTGGGCTTCGGGAGATAGCAGTCCATGTTTAATACCGGCTATGCTAATTAGTTCGGACCTAATATCGAGTCTTGTGAACCCAGTGCAGGTGCTTTCTTCATAAAAAAGAAAAAAAAAAAAAATACATGATGTAAAATGAAAAAAGCGAATAAATTATATGTTCGAGCTGCATCTCCTTATTTAAAAATGTCCATTACGATGAATCTTGTCATTGAATTTGAACCATTATCATGTATATGTCTCCTTAATACATGGGCTTTGTCAATTCTCGCCAAATCAGCAATTAGTTGGGCAAAAACAAAACCGAGAGAAATATAAACGTTTACAGTTTTTAAATAAGCGATGCAGAATCCAATTAACAGTCGATCTAAGTTTAGTTCGTTTGGTTTTGTCTTCATCAAGATTTCGAGTGTTTTTCCTCACATTCCTCGTAGTTGAACTTTTCAACACTTACACATATGGAAACTTGAAGAAAATATTGAAATGTTAAACAACACTGAACCATCATACCATCTGGAATAAAGTTTGAGGACCTGCGAGAAGTCGGGAGACAAGTTTGAATTATTGTAAAGTTTGGAGTGCCTGCACAGTGTAATGTATTTAGTGACTTAAGAACGTTCAATTCTCATTTAACGAGAAACATGTGACTTATCATTTGGAGAATCGTTCTGCATTAACGAGAGAAATGACAGATCAGAATTTTCGTTGGTCATTTTATTTTCTGGTAATTGCAGACTTCAACTTGGTAAACTATCATGAAGTCGATCCGGTTCTGAAGGTGCCAATTAAGAATTACGAGAAAACCATTTGGTCGGCGCCAGCCCGATCTTAGCTTGCATGGCATTTTACGAGAGACACTCTCATTCCGATGGTGCATATTAGAATACAGAGTACGAGCTCATCCGCCCAACTATCGACGAGGATTCTTGTCTCAGGCTTACAGAACGTCGAGGACGATGAAACAAGAGTTGAAATTTGTTCATGAGCGTAGATGCACTGATTTTGAAGCTTAATAATCGCAGCGACATAAAAATCGTCTGGCTTAAAGCTTGTGAGATCGTAAAACAACTTGAGAAAATGTGAATCGAATTTTCGTCGTAACTGATGGGTAGAAATAGATACGAACAGCACATGTATGTATTGTGTGGGCAACGACTTGGAACGCATAATTTAGGGACTATCGAAGATACCAAGAGTGGGTAAAGAGAGAGGGTGGATAAATAATATCTTCGCTTCGTTCGATTCTACGATCCTGTACTATCGAACTCATCCAAGATTCGTGACTTCCTGGTGGAAGTTTTCGCAGTATACGACTTGGCGCTCCGTTCAACGAATAACTCGAAAAATATACAAAACTAATAAAATTCTACATTGCCGTGGATCATCGATACGTGTAACTCTCGTTTCGTTTGACGAACTCGTAAATCGCTTCGATTTATTATTTCAACCGAATAAAATATTTTTGCATAGGAACAGAGAAATAAAAAGCAAATTTTCATTCAGTTTCTCGGCTTGAAGAATTCCAAATAATTTGCCATTTATTCAAACATTTTCGTATATTCGATCGAAATCATTTTTTAATTTGTTTTCCTCACGTGTTCACGAAACGCCCCTCCTCAATCTCAACTCTATCATTCCACCTCTCGTTCTCTCTCTCTCTCTCTCTCTCTCTCTCTCTTTCTCTCTCGCTCTCTCGCACATTAATTTTTCCTACGAGGCACTTCGGAATGATTTATCGAAACGACTTTTTTTAATTTCACTTCACTTGTATTTCAAAGGCGGTACATCCTCTTAACGGACCCGTACGATTCCTGTATTTCCCACTCGCTTTTCTCCTCATCTGAGAAGTGTGCTGCATCTCTTGCACCCGCGCAGCTGCCCAACAGAGACTATAGAGAAGTTTTCCTCACTCCGTCTATCTGGTAATTAATAATCCATGCGGTATTCTCCGGATCTTTCTCTGGTGCTTTTGTTCAGAGCCGTAAAGTTGTGCGTTGCGTACGAGGTTCTTCTTTATATGCCATACGGAACCACAACGTACGGCTCTTATGGACCAGCGCGACCTGTGGGAAAGGCATTTCGAGAGGCGTGTGAGAACGACGCCTCGAGATCCCCTATATCCGCATGCATACAGATAAAACATATACACCATTGCAAATGTAGTTGTGAAACGTACATACCAACTGATGGTTTGGTCCATGCATCAAAATCTTCATCGCACGTTTCCTTTCGCTCCTTTTTCTTGTATTTGGACGTCATATACGAAGTTCGTATTCTGTAAATACATATATTTAATATCCAAGCTACTCAAAGGGTCATAGGCAGTTTCAGGATGCTTTTTTTTTTGTCGGGAACAGAATAAACCGGGAACTGTGTACCGAAAATTCGCGGACAGCTTCGGTTACATGCTTTCGCAACGGTCTTTTGACCTCAAGATGGACAGCTTAATGGCCTTCTCACGCAAAGGGAAGCTGGCAAAAACAAACGGGGTGACTCTTTCCTCGTAACAGCGCAACACGGTCCGGCACAAATTCACTTGACCTCGAGTCTGATCGCTGGCTTTTCGCAAGCCCGACACATTTATTCATCCGAACCTTTTTTCCTTCTCCGAGTAAACTTGCCGATTAAGGCGCACGTGCAAAAAACGAAGACAATCTGCTCGGACATCACGTGTTCGTCCGTGTCACTTCGTACAAGAAAACATACCGAGAAATTTTACTCGCTGGGGCCCCTGTTTTCTTACCCAATGCAAATGCAATGTCAATGGCAAACGCGAGAAATTTGAAAAAAAAAAGTCTTGTTGCTCTATCGCAAAACTTTTGGTATTTTGTAATTGAGTAGTTTTATCTTTCACTATGAGAAATAATTTGCCTCACTGCTCAAACGTGCGTCGTGAGGCTTGATTTTTTTTTTCGAACAAATTTTATCACTTTATTCTTACGTGATTATAATTGCCATTTGACCGAAGTTCAATCCGTGCTAGTCATCGATCCAGCGTATGATTATGCTCTATTCAATGATTGATAGCATCGATATTCTTACGATACTGCAACGACGTAGTACGATAGTAACTCTCAACGATAATTACAGTTCTAGCACAAAAGATTCATGGTTGAAGGGGCAGGCATGGGTAAAGGAAGTTTCGTGTTTCCTTATCCATTACTTAAGCTTGAAATCTCGTGGGATGTTAGATCCATTGAACAGTTTCAACATTCAATCAAAGAATTCTTCTGACGATTTTGCACTTTAGCAGAGATCCGTTAATTACTGATAACAATTAATCTCTACAATCTCGCGAAAATAGTGAGCAACGCACGCGCCTCTTATTCAACGCTATATAATTTGTTCAGAGGAAAGTATGTCAGTAAGCAACGTCGGGAGATAATATCCAACCAACATTATTTCGTAATGCTGAGGAAGCCCAGGAGGAACAAGAATGTACACAAGGAAATGGTCGCCCAATCATATTATTTGGGGAGCTCTCTCGACAGCTCACCCGAATCGTCCAAGCATAGAAAACAAAAGAGAAGCAAGCACATGGACCAGAGAACACGGGCTGCAGTCGACAAGTTATGCAGAGATCCCCTGGAGCGCGTGCATTTGACTAAACTGAGCCTCCGGACTCGCTGCTCTCTCGAATTTCAGCTCCACCTCTCTGCCCTTACTTCACTCTCAATCTTCTCTCTATATAACTATGCGATATCCCACTTTTTCGTCTCCTCTCGCTCCAATGGAATAGCAGGTCTCACATGTTCCATCTATCTGCTTCCCTCCTTTTGTTTTCTTCCTCTCCCATTCGCCTTTATCGTTCTTTCTCTATCGTCTTCTTTATTCCCTCATCCTCATGCTATTATGCGCTGCTTGAAACTTTATCTCGCACCACGTCGGCTTCTTTCCCTCGGCTGATTATGTATGCCAGAGTGAGAGATGAGACACGAGGGAGGTTGCTCAGAATATGCGAGTTATGCACAAGTTCTATAGAGGTCCTTACAAAATTACCGACACATTTCGTATCCATTTTTTTTCTCCCTGCCAAAGAGCGCCCGGAATACTGTGAATCATTTTTTCACTACAATGTATCAAATACTCGGAAATTTTAAACGAAAAACTGGTCCCATGTGAAAATATTCGAATGACAACATTTTTTTGAGACTTGACAATTTTGAACTCTCCTGTATTCTCTTCGACACTGTGGTATGAAATGAGCAAGTGAGTCTACTAAGTCTGTGTATGTATTTCACAAGAGTACACTGCCCGGCTCATATGAAAGTGAAAGCACCTCTTTCCGTGACGTGAAGAGTGACGACCGAGTAGTATAGAAAAAGAAAGAGAGAGAGAGAGAGACTATGAAAGTGCAAGGCGGATGGGATGAGGGTTGAAAGCAAAATCTACAGGCAGCGTGTTGACCCCAAGTATTTAAAAGATATGGCCAAGGCAAGTCGCGCTGCATATATTTTTGAGATTTGCCTCTTTTCTGTCTTGCTCAGACTTTAACCAAAATTTTATTTTCTACTGGACTGCTTACTGCAAGGAAAAAACGCTAGAAAAATTGGAAAAAAAATTGGAAAGCTCGATTCACATCGAACCACGGATCAGCGTTCAAAATCGTTGGCCATGAAATCCATTTAAGGCAGTTTGGATTTTATTCCGAACTTTTTACAGATCCTAGGGATTTTTCAAGGGTTTCACCGTTTTTTGGAGTTTCGAATTGATAAGATGGTTTTTTTTTGGAGGTATTAATATTTCGGTACACAAAAGCCATGCTGTGGAAAGCAGAAACGTGCATGTTGGACAATGAAATTTAACGTTTACCAAAGGGTGGCTTTGAGAATGCTCTTATGAGAAAAGCAGCGGAAGTATCGAATGGTGGAGCGGTCCGGCATCTACAATGTGAGTTGCTATTTCCACCGCGTGGTTCAGGTGGCCCTCCTAGCTTTTCAATATCGGGTTTACCGGAGCGCGATTAATAAAGCGCCCGTATTTAATCCAAAGCCATTGGGATCAGATCGTACCCCGAATCTACCTCTTTCTGGTGCTTGCCCTCCGCCCTGGCATCCTCCGACCCTTGGGGTTTGCTTCGATAATCGTTAATAATCCTCGAGGGGGCAACCGGAACGCTCCTCTTGCTTGGAACTCGCAGAAAATTCTCTTACAGCAACGTCACTTTCCATACATATATATATCGTGCCCATAATTTGGGTTCGTTCGACCGACACCGGAAACCTTCCGAAAGAACGAGCCTGCACCCCTATCTCCGGCTCCCGATGGGGTTGAAATAGAGAAAGAAACAACAAAAAAAAGATACTTCGCCAGACTCCACCGCTCCTCAATGTGGTGTAGCAGGGGTTCCAAGGTTTCCACGCTATTCCTCTAAATGGAGTACCACCAACTGGTTACTACGGTATTCCCATTAAATATTCGACTTTAGTAGAGGCTCGCGGACCTTTTTTCCATTCTTCGCATGTTACACCATAAAAAAGTTGGATTTCCTGTCATTATTTTTCTTATTTACAGAATATATTGCACATAACGAAGTTGATTTGATGGAGAAGTTATGGAAACAGAAAAATATGAGCAAAATAATAAAAAAATAAAAATAAAGTTTTTTTTTCAAGTTACAAAATAAACTTGGAATACGGAGAGAAAAATGAAAAAGTAGGTACATTTTATTTGTGAGCATGAGAGCGTATTCAAATGGGAAAAAACAAATTCATAGTGTACGCGACTAAAGGTCCACACGATGTGTCGAATTAAAAAGTTGTTTTTGGTTAACGCCAACGCGCAGTGGCGAGACGACGAAATACACGCGTCCCACAGATTGTATCGGGAGAATTTCAGTGCCGCAGGGCGAACGAGACTTTTTTCTTTCTTAAAACCGTCTCGCGTCCCTCACCGCTTTCTCATCATGCTGTACGCTTTCCCGCTTCCTAGTTCTCCTCTTCTTCTCTTGTTCTCGTCCATCTTATTCACTTGACACGTGTTTGCGTAACATTTCTGCGACCATGTCACAGGCAAAATATGTCACGGCCACTATAAAAGATGATTAACATGAGCTACACTTCTCCTCGGTGGTGTACCGTGTATTCGGATTTAGAAGACGCAGTATCCGATAGACATAAAGACAGATCGAGGACGAGGAGAAAAATGAAAAACAGATTGTAATAACGAGTAAAAAATCCAATTAGGGAAATGAGATCTTTTCTTATTTTGGAGCAGCCATTGGGAATTGTTCCACTTAGGTATGAGGAGTTGTTTTGTTGATCTCGATATTATGTTGATGAATAATAAAGTTCCGGTTGTATTTTTGCCTCTCTTAGAGCTGATCATTCTCGTTCAATTATCATGCGAAGGTTTTTCCACGCAGGAGGTACATTTTTTGTTTTGTTTTGTGTTATTTTGAAATTTTTCTTCTCGTTCCTTTTGTGCTTCCTCTACTTTCCTTGAGACTCGAGTCTTTTGTTTTTCCATTTAGTCGCAACCCTGGCATTCTCTCGCTGTTTCTCTTTCCTCGTCGTTGCCTTTTTGCGATGACCTCTCTCTCTCCCTCTCCCTCTGCTCTTTCGTTTTGTCTCGCTTCTCTTCGCCTTCTCGCCCATACGAGTTAATACCAAGACGCAACTAATAAAACCACCGGGATCGGGAAATTAGGGATGCCTTGTGAGGTTATTTATAAAGGGGTTAATTAAGGGCACTTGGGTCTGCGAGCCGTGTGCCGCCTCCTTCTCTGCGCCATGACTCGTCGAGAATATATAACATTGGCATCGTTCCTTGTATTCTTGCCTCGAGACGTGTAGGAGTGTATAAACTCCACGGCATACGTAAAGTGTGAAAGACTGTCGTCGGGATGGAAAAAATATGAAGACGTTGGAGCGTGAAAACAAAGACGCGGAGTGTGAGGAGAAAAGAAGAAGGAAGTGAGTAGATAGATGAGCACGGTTTGTTGATGTTGTCGGGCCAAATTGCAGGACAAGATTGTAAAAGCGTCAAGCAGAAAAGTTGTTCAATCAAAATGCCACGAAATGTCTCGATCGAGGATGTCAAAGTAATTGCTTGATTTTTTTTTCGTCACCGTTTGCTATATGGAACGTCACTGTGACGAATCTTGTCTCCTACACATGGACAGTAGAGACGATTTTTCAATTATAATCGTCGAGAGAAATTGATATCATAAAAGTTCACAGAGTGCATAAAAGTATTCGAGACTGTAAAAAAATAAATGGAACGCCATGACGATGAAAGTAATTTCGTGAGGATAATGTTTTCACCATGTAACAAATGGGAACTATTCACCTCATTAAACATTGCGAAACGAATGGTGAATAGAAAAAAAAAAAAAATGAAACAAGCCAACGCGTTGGTTCTTCCGAGCAAGTCTATGAGGGAGCAGCAGGCGATGGTCTTTTTTGCAAAATTGCCGGGGTTATTTTCTCTTGTCTTCTCGACGTGAGATTTTCCAACGAGAGTCATCTCATCCAGACCCACTAATATACTCGCTGAGGCCGAAAGCCCTCAGGAATTGGGTCGCACGAGAATTAACTCCTGAGCAGGAAGAAAAGTCCAGCACATACTGTGTTGCTGTGCATATCTACAAACCCATTGTGATGATACCGTGAGGTAGATAGCCACGCATGTGATACATACGGACTGTTTCATGCCGAGCCAGCAACTTTAAAGCCGTACATCATTTTCCTTGCCTTTTTTTCCATTTCTACTGTTTCGCAGGCCAACACAGTCGACTATACTTTTACTGAATCCGGCGTTGTGCAAATCGATATAAAAAATAAACCAAACAGACGAAATGTTTTATAATCGCAAGGAAAATTCTTTACAGTTCACATTAACATTTGATATCGATAAATTTGTTTTTACATAAAACGATCGATGTTTTTAGGAGAAATAATGATCCGTTGAGCTGCACAGACGTTCAGAAAGAATCGTGTACTATAGTGTGTCGACTGGGAAAAGAAATAACGATATGTATGAGGCAAAGACGAAAACGATCAGCGCTGGAGAGTTTTCGCGATATGTCAATGATATGGACAATAAATATAAAAGATGCCCTCTATCACGAATAATTTAAACTCCTGGTAGATTCGACGATATTTTTTCGAAATTTTTCACAATACGCTTTTAATGGAAATTGATATCGATGCTGGAAAGCTGAATGCATAGAAATCTTTGATGTGTGTCGGAGAGAACGAGCAAACGGGAATAATAATAGTGTAGCAGTGCAGTTGTTAGACTTGACGGCTTTGTCCATGTTTATCGTGAATATGCGCGCGAGAAATCAATATGACTATATAGCTGATGCAAGGAACGGAATTCTGTAGAGAATTCGAGACGAAATTCAACGAACTCTCGTCAGCAGCTCCACCCTCGATCTTTTGTTTTCTTTGATAATTAAAATCACATTAGAAAAGATTCTACACATCACTGTATTGACGATGCTATGCAAAGATGTTTCTCGCATCCAGCAAATGCTTCAAGGTTCTTAATTGCTGATCCCGAGATGAATCACTAAAGTGTGCAGTGCTTGATCAGAATTTTCTTCATCGTCAAATAGACTACGCCGTTTGGCAAGGCAGAGAATGCGGCCAAGTGCTGACAAAACGTCAAGTTGTATATGTGTCGATGCTTGAGATCGGATGCACGATCGTATCGAACGATATTTTGACCGTCACTACTGTCCCGATTCATGCTTACTCTCCAGTAAAGACACGCCTGTCAAATGTTCAGTGGAATCCAGTTGAAACGCGATCAAACTTGAGTGTGATGATCGATTTCAGATCGATTGCTAGGCAAACCTCCATTCATTCCTTTCTCGTTCTTGTTGCGCAAGGCCGATAACCATGGCTTGAATGGATGATCGATTTGAACGAGAGCTCGCGCTCTTTTGTTATTTACGTAGCAGGCACCTGTTCATCGAGACTGGATAAGCTCAACACTTGAATGCATAGATATGACTTCTTTGTCGACACGTCACTCTGACACTTAAGCATAGAAAGGGTTCGCACCTGAATGTACGTTTAGTGTTGACATTTATATTCATAGATCCGAGTTGTGTTGATCACGCGATATGATTCCGATAAAAAAGTGCTTTCGGTAGTACGATCGACCATTTGGAAAAACCTACTTTAATCAAATTTATGGGAATTTCGTGAAATGACGTTCGAACTTTTATTGATTAATGGCAATGTGATTTTTTTTTTTTTTCAATTATATTTTTTACTGGTTTATTCGATCAACGTTGTACAGAACTTTCGTGCAAAACGCTACATCCTTCGATTGTGTCACAAACTGGACCATTTCCAAATTGTTGTGACAAGCTGGAGTTTAAGGGGCTCATAAGAAAGTTTTACACGAGCTTTGTTCCATAAACCTGTGAAAATATCGTGTCAGAAATAAGAGTTATCATAAATCAGTAGCGGAAAGCATTTTCTCCATAACGAATAAGTGATTGCTTATGCAAAAGTCGGAACTGTAGGTGAACTCGGGCATAATGACTCGTGCCCTGTTTGTTATCGTCCACACCTTTGAGAGCATTTCGCCAGCTGCCACGGGGTCGCGCATGTTTTGCCTCAATCACACTACTATGCCGCAACGACTGGTTGGCACGCGATTCCAAACCGCATGAGGGAAGTGATATTCTTCGTGTTGCTCGACGCCTCCGAAAATGAGGTTCAAGAAAATTTAGAAATTATGTTCATTGCTTCGATAATATATTTCGAAAATTGTATGGAATTCTTTCAGCTGCTTTGGCTTTGGGTAGTCACGATTTAAATCTATGTATTCATTGAAAAATTGTCGGTATATTTGCGAGTGTATATGCGCGAACGTAAAACCTTAGAATGGTCGCGAGCGACTGGGAAAATGTAAACGACACTCTGGACGATTTTTTAATTAAAACCCGGTGTCACGTTCGCGTAGCAGCAGTTTGTGGTCACATAACGATTGGCCCTGGCCAAACTGCCTGCATGAAAATGCATATCTGCGTCGATCCACCCCGTCCCTTTCCTTTTTCATCATTTCTCAATTTAATTTACTCTCTTTTCATCGGAATCTCGCCACACGAACGAGTCATACTTTTTTTTAACGAAACTTCAGCAGCAGCACCGGTAAGTATTGCAGGAATGAAAAAAATATTGAACGGGGCGATGAAAGGAAAGTTCTCATACCGATAAAGCCGTTCCCACACAGCCAGACGCACATGAAACCCTTTCAAAAAAACTCGTGTCGCGCAGAAAAGATCAAATTATAGAGAAAAGTCTTTGAAGTTTTTTTCATATAGTAACTTCAATTTTCACCAGAAACAACCGCTGTCAAGATATTATAGGAAAACATTATGTTTATAACGAGTTATTATTTATAATGAAATTAGAGATAAATGCCAATTATATGGATGTTATAAAGCGATGAATAATTAAAAAGCGTATCAAGGGTTGCGCAATCCAATTATTTTGTGAGTGAAAATAAAACGTTCATATCCATGGACTTGTCAAAAAGTGGAATTCCTATTCATTATATGATTCAAATATTGAATTGATTTAATAAATTTTCACTTGGTCATCGCTTTAGTGGGATGGAAAACTGATCCTCGCGCTGCGGTGCATGGCTGAGTGGTCACTCATCGAAGTATATAGAACGTGATCCAAATCTGCTTAACTTGGGGGACCGTCCGAGCGTCGACCACATATCCATTACCGTCGATTGTCAATTTAATTGTAAATTCAGATTCACCCGAGACCTGAAGTGCTCGTGTCTTATCTTCGATGTTTTTTACGGTTTTCTGTGTTGAATTAATATCTCCACAATGGTGAGATACAAAACGATATAAATTAAAAAGTAACATGTGGAAAGATCGACAGTCAGGTAGTCTCGGTAAATAATAAAAATGGATTACAAGATTGCTATCCAGCTGCACTCTTGAAGCAACCACAGCGCTTTCATGCGCTGAGTGGACGAGATAAATATCTTGAAAAGTAAACCACGTGGAAATGTCTGTAGCTTGGAGGAATATGTATGACCGGACACGTTGTATGTATTTTAATTTTAATTCAAATATTTGTACAGAGTACTACAGGTGTGCCATCTTATCGTTTTTGGCGGAGGGAGCGAGTACGAGAACTAGAAAGGCAAAAATAGGAAAAAAGAGAGAGGAGAGCAAAAAATGAGGAAAGGAGGATACTGCTTGACGTAAAAGCTTTCAGCACCGCGTCGAGGCAGAGTAAACATTGGTTACAAATGGAACGGTTCAAGCGCTCCGGTCTCTTGCAAGCATTGCGAGGCAGGTTTTTTTTCATTTTTTTTACTTCCATTAGTTCGATTATATTTTTTGTTATTTAATCTTCTTCCCTAGATGATTCTCTTGTTCAATTTATCTGTCCTCCTTCTCATCTAAACTAGACTCACATTCGACCAATTTATTCCTCCTTTCAAAGTTTTCTCCATCTCGTTCCGGCACGTTCTTCTTCTCCCTTGGTGTAGTCTTTACTTTCGTGACTTGCTCGCGATTGCTCTCTTCGACCTCCTGTCGTGAACCCTCCTCCCGATCCTCTCTTCACCGTTGAGTATTACTTGAGTACCTACGTGACGACAGAGAGAAAGATCGCGAGAGCCTCGTGATGCCCATGAGATAGTAGCCCAGCGAAGGAGAGTCACTCGTGAGTCCACATCGTCTTTTTTCTATTCTTTTTCTCCTTGCGTCTTCTCTCTCCCTCTCACTTCGTTATTTTCGCGCGTTTCTTATGCTCCGACTTTCTTGTATCCACCGCGGAGATTGCTTGCACTTTTCCGATTGATTACCGTAGAGATTTTTATCACATGCGAGATGGAGAACAAAGCAGCGGGCAGGTAGGACTTTTTCTCCTCACCTTGCACGATTAAATCACTTTTTACTTGTTTATCTACCTCATAGGAAAGTATATGGTGCATGGAAATATAGACAAGCAGATGGATAGCTCCAGGAATCGTCACGAGCACGTGAAAAAAATGGAAATTCAATGTCATTTGCCTTTTTTATTATTCACTATGATCTGCTTCCCGTAAGGAGGTTAACTCTTGGCGTGATGAGATGGAAAGTTCGAGTATGGAGTATTTGGAGTAGAATTCATAGGATGATGCATGGGAAAAGTTCACGAATCTGTAGCTCCTGGTCTGATGCTCTCGCAGAGCTGGGAGGCTCACTACGTCCAATAAATTCCAGGTAATACAGTAAAGTGCACACGAGGAGAAAGGGATTGGGGGACTGGGAATAAGAGAGGAACCGAGATCAAAGAACGATCATGTGCAAAACATGGAGAGAGTATACGGTAGCTAGCGCGCGAGCTTAACTTAGACTGCCGTATCCGTGCATATAACCGTATTAAACGGACGATAAATCGTGACGTAGGGTAGATTATCCTGTAGGCGCTGGTGCGACAACTTCATTACCGCTTCGTTCGGTCTTGCATAAACCATTTAACTCCGACTCTCTGCGGTTTCCAGAGGTGGCTCCGCGTCGAGCAGAGAGCTAGCGATTCGTATTATGTACAACATGATATGCAGCCTCTCCGCTTCCACGATCTTCCCATTTCCCCACCCCTCTCTCTTGCTCTCTTTAGAATCGGCTGTAGTGGAGTCAGCGATTGGCTAGCCTGTAGAAAACTGAGGTTACGTGTATATATCAGGAACCTGAAGCCCTAATACGAAACTGTGACCGTGCCAGTAAGCAAACTCCGCTCCCTACCAAGATTTTCGTTCTTGGACGCTGCATTGTTCGCTCTGACGCAGCATTGACTAGTTACATGTACGCAGCAATGGATTTCCTTCTCCTCCTCGATTTCCTTCGCTCTCATTTTTTTCCATACAATTGTAGTATCGTTATATGGCCGGGCGAGGTAAGGGACGGGTAGCCCTGAGGAATAAGGGCTACAGATACGATTGAATGGGGAAATAATACCGCATAGGTGATCGGTGAATTGTATCTCGTTTGTTTTCATCGATCGCATAATAACGTGGAACTTTTGGTGTTGACGACGCGAGCGTTTGTTGCGCAGAGCAATTAAATTAATATTGTTAAACAATTTTAAAAATTGTTTATTATCTGATTGTTTCATAATCAGGGGATTATGATCATCGCGGTTGATCGAAGTGAGACTCATTGTCCCAGGGCTAATTGAGCACTAGATGCAATAATTGTAACGACGACGCGGCGAGCATGCGAATATTACGACGACGCAACGAATTAGTGCGGCTGTCTAAGGTCCGCAGCGTGTCAATTGACCAATGATTTGGATTATTTCGCGATTAAAGGGGGAAAAGGTTGATCGATTCACAATCGTGATGAGGGTGATCGTATTGAGATGACAGAGACTGAAACGCATTCGTCGTACCTCTTCAATTCTGGGCTAGACGATCGGATTCCAATTTAAATTCGTCGAAGCGTAACCGTTTGTCACACGCTCGTGCGGAGCTAAAAGTGATGCTTGAACATTCAATCCTTTCCATTAATTCGACAATGGTTGCGGATCTAATGCTGCCTCGATGTCTACTATTTGCTCCGTCAAACGACAGCGGGACTTTCTATTCGCTACCCACCCCAACGATCGTGTATTCATCTCTCCCTTCCTGTTTCTACCACTCTATGTAAATATTTCCGTATAAACACCATTAAAATTTTCTATACACTTTACTGTTTCTCTCGACTATTCCAATGTCTGCGAACCTATTTTGCCGAGAAGTATATTTCTGAAACATTCTCTACCTCCGTCTGTTTCCATTGCAACTTCGATCTCGACGAGTGTGTAGCTAACGACGCATCCCGGCATCTCCTAGAAACGCTCTCACAGTGACGTACATTCTAACAAGACGAGATAACCAACAATGGAAGAAAGCCGACGAAACATCTTCACTCGGTACATTTTGTCAAAGTATACCCCTTTTGTTTGCTTCTTATTTGACAATCGTAGTTTCGCTCAACGAGCGATTGCAATGAAAAGGGAGCGAGTGGCTCGTTTTGCAAACGCTTGACAAATCAGTTGACTTCCGAGTCCCAGGATACAACAACCACCTCAAAACTCATTCATTTCGATTCTTCTTAATAAATTTTCGAAACGTTCCTAAAGTTTCTATGCTCTCCTCCTTCGTGTACTTGCTATTTCTTTACGCGACCCATAACCTCGACGTTGTGTCTTTTACAGTCTCATACAAACAGTCGATCATGCGATTGCTGCGTGTGAAAAATTCATTGGAATCTATTCAGCGACTCTCAAGTTATAAACGCTCAAGCGCACAGAGATAAATTTTTTTTTGCTGGTAGATCTACGTAGAGATGTTGATCCAAATCCACCGAGAAGATATATTAATGGATGTATGAATAAGCGGTCATGGCCTGAGGCCGATGACATTATTTATTATTAACGATATTCATGCGTGCTTGTCAATAACAGCGATTTCCACTCGCGCTCGCTCGTTCCCTCGTGCGCTTGCTACCCCCTCTGATGACATGAACTGACAGCCGACCCAGAGTTACTCCCGCATAAGGGGCAGTGACGTTCGGACAGCACAACCCTCCACGTCTCTGTGCATTATTATCTCTTCGTACACATAACCCTGCCCACGGCCATCAACCTGCATACATAGTTATTCCAACCTTGCTTCCAAGTTCGATCACCTCGCACATAATTCGTTGTTTATCAGCAGTTCCGAGCTATTTATCCCCGTGCGTTCAACAGGGTAATGGAAAATTCATCGACCTGTGTCCCCATGAAAAATCTAGTAGGTGCTTGATTTTTTAATCTTTCAATGAGTTATTCACACTATATGGTGAGTTGCTGTACCATAAACTACACCACCTCCCCAAACCCCCAAACTAAATTTCTTTAATTAATATTAATGTCGAAAATGTTTTCGAAATATTAAAAATAATATCGACGAGATTGTGAAAGAAAAATATCGAAAATTTGACATTTATAGTCCCGACGACGATGAACTAGCTTTACCTTCCCTATCGCCGGTGCACCAGCCTCCCCACGGAATTCTATTATGCAGCAAACGTCGAAACAGTATAGTCATTCGTCGGTCGATCGATATTTTCCAATTTTGAGGGAAATCCATTTGAATGCAAGTTCCGATAACGTACAATTAAAACCGACACTACAGAATTCATACACTTGCCTCTCTCATCTTCGTGCGGTGTTGCTGCAGAAATGACCGCTCATCGATCCGTATCACAAACTCCCCTACGAGTCACTGCGGAATATTGATTTTCGTTTTGAATGTTTATATATATGCAAATGATTACTAATATTTAGTTAATGAATTCATGCACGTAACTCGAGTGAAATGAGTGGTTGGGTGTAGGAAAACTCTCATTCATATGAAAGTTTTAAAAATCGGTTTTCATCCACATGGTGATCGTCCGAGTTACGGTCATTATCTCACCTTTTTCTCGGAATGTCAATCAGCGAGTATACTGTACGGTGACCATTTTACATTGCCATATCCGAGGTCTATCTCATCCCTGAGCTGTATTGTTTGCAGAGAGTTTCGTATTCTGAGAAGAAGAAAAGTTGCCGGTGTTTTCCTTTGGGCAGAGGATAAGATGGAATTTCTATTTTTCTTGAAATATGAAGCGTGTGTTCGAGAAAACGGTGTGTTTGCTGTTGAGCAATCTCTCTGGACTGGCTCAACTGATAGAGCGGTTGGTACACGTTTTGTGCACAAACAGTCCGATATCGCGTATTGTAGAGAGAGTGGTCCGCTGCTCTCGAATGATGTTTCTATCAAGCGACCACTACTGACAATCGAGGTATGTACATCGCAAACGGAACAAAGCCGCTCGTGAAATTTCAATTAACGACATGGGGTAGCTTTTTATTTCTCTCTTTCCCTCTCTCTTATTCACGCAATGATCATGGTTTGCTGATACACGGTAAAACGTGAGGGCGAAAAACGAATATACCCAAGGGATAAAACCGATGTACCGTGATTCGAATACAGAAATTGGTGCTCCATGCGGGAGAGAAAGATCGCGGATGATCGAACGTGCTAAAACTGTGACGGCTACGCGGCAGAGACGCCCACACGATATCGAAACCATTGAGGAAAAATCATGACTAACTGAATATTTATTTGCCAATCTATGCGTGGGACATTCTATGCCAAATCAATCACTTCAGAACTTTTCACTTCGTGATCCAATTTATTCGCATGTTTTCGTCGGCCACTCGTGTTTCATATGAAGAAATGTGTGGAAATCAGTTTATGATGAAAACTATTAGTTTCTTCGTATATTTCGAAATACACTCTCAACTTTGATGATTGTATTTTTATTTCAGGTGTCAGAATTGATTCGTTATCCTTGCCAGTTGATAAAAAGTAAATCAGTGTCTTATAATTGAATAATAAAACGTACGTCGTTAAAAATGATAGTTAGTTCTTGGATTTTATTGGCGGGAAAGTAATCAGTTACGATTCCCCTGAAGAGATCGAAGTCTCATATTTCTCGGGCAACAATAACAATGTTATAAGGTCGTAGCAGCGACTGAGCTATAGATCGTCGCATCCGAATTAGGTCAGATGATCGCACGCGCGCCTTTCATATTTGGTGGGATGGGTATAGGCGAGTAATTGAAAAAGGTGTTCAGAGATCATATGCCCGACCCGTGGGCTTTATGAAGCTCCAAGGAGCTTCAATAAAGAATGTTGTCCAAAGGTCAGATGGACAGAAGATCGCATAAGCTCGAAGCTTTTATATAGGTTTCCTTTCCTTCGAACAAAGGTTCATTGTGCTCTTTGGTTATCTTACGTAACGTGATATTACGCTGCGAGGGCCGTACACCTATGGGCATGATATACGAGAAAAAAGTGTATCATAACGAGCAAGCTACGACGAGAGGGGTTGTGGAGTTTTTTCTCAAGATTTGCTGGGAGATTTCCGGGAGGATCGATCTGGTTGTCATGCAGTGGTATGAAATAGTCCAGCAAGCACCTGCCATGAAATTTTCTTCAGTAAACGGAGAAAAAGAAAGATTTTCCTTGCGTGCATCGAGCGTCATTCGTTTTTTTTTCATCTCTCACCGATTAGACGTGATTTTCGTCAACTTTTCAACAATTCGTTAGACCACGATGATGTTTCAATAAAAAAAAAAAAATTTCAATGACCTTGGGAAAAGAACATAAATTTGATAATTATTGTGGCGATCGTGTTACGATATTTTTAAGTGGGTTTGCTATTTTAAATCATATTTAGTTCACACCTGCTTTTAGTTTTCGTATCGCGAGCACCTTTTTCGTGATATTATTCAAATATATAACGATGGAATGCAACGAATTGTATTACACGGCCGATGTTGGATAAATTGATAATATGGGCTTCCGTATAACACGAGCAACGAGCGCTAACTGTTACACTTGCCTGAGCTTCGTAACCGCAAACTATAACCTCCAATACCGTATAAAATACACAAAATGCCGCAAAAGCGCGTCATATGGCAACGATCCCAATCACCTTTACCACCGTCCAAGTGTATGTGTGTGTGTGTGTGCGTTGTAACACGTCCCTGGATTTTCTAACCCGCCCCTGCCCCAACACGTACCATCTCATTTTCACTCATACGCGCGATATCGCGTGTTCTCTGTCTGGATAAATCTGGCTATTACTTTCGGTGGCTGGTGTGAGGGCGAAGCTGACGACGGCAGCCGCAGGATGGTCTCGAAAATCTGATTAATCGCTACACATGTTAACCCAAACGATCTTTTCTCTCTTCCTCTTCTCTATACGCTGTACGCGACGGCACGTAATGTACAATATTTTTTCGCCACTCGTTCCAACTTTTTGCAAGCAGGTTATATCCCATCGTACTGGCAGGGGATATGAGGACGATGCACGAAAACCATTGGACCGAAACACGCTACAGACTGATACACTGATGCTCTCGTTGCTCCTGCCTCTTTCACGTTGTTCGTGTTCCTCTTAACTTTTTTCCTTCCTCGTTTTCTCGACATTCTCAGAGTTGAACGAAAACACGGCATCCAACCTGATCACTTTGCTTTTTATGCTTTTCTTCTAAACAACGAACAAAACGACTAGGCTAAGGCTCGGCACGACGACAAGTCAAACACTCGACGTTCCGTATTTTCTTTTCTGATAAAATGATGCGCGTGATCGCGACAAAACAAATTTTCAAGAACTCTAGTTTTTCAAGTGGTGGGCTTGTAATATTTTCTTTACGAAGCAGAGGAAAGTTGTGTTTCGTTATTTTAGATTGATCGAGAAGTCTTCGCTGCTATCAAAAGTTTATTGACCGCAATCGCCAATTCGCCGTCAAGCTCAATATAATCGAAGGGCTCAGTCGCTATGTCTTCTCCAACAAAATCTTCATTTTTTCGTGGAGAATATATTTCCACAAACAAGCCAGTTTCTTCGTGACAATCACTTATAAATTTTAATGAAATAACGAACTAAACCTGACATTCCTTATTCCGGAAATCATGATGGAAATAAAGTGTCAGAAGCTCGAGGATGATGGGACGAGGGATAAGGAGTTCGCAAGGCGAAAATATGAATACCGTACTGCACCCTCGTCATGGTCGTCAGGATGCGGGATTTGCCCGAGAAAAACAATCTCTTCGTTATTTACGCCGTATATTTCTTTGTACATTCATACTTTTTATCTCCCTCGCTCCTTTTCCTGCTCATTTGTATCTTCTCTCTTTTCTCCTCAGTTTTCTCTTGAAAAGTATAACCGCAGAGAGGGGGTGCATAAATTGACGGAAATTGCTTCTGTCGCATGCTTGCCGCAAAGCTATACACAAAGTGAGAGAGTGTCATTCTTCCCGCAGACACAGTCAAGACGAGATGTCGTTTTTTGCGAGCATTCTCCAGCGATGGGAGACTTTCTTACCCTCAACTCTTGTATCACTCACATATTTGTAACGCAATTACAAATGTTTTTTTGTCGTTTTTTTTCTTCCTGATACTAATTGTCAGTTGGTCGGCAAAATCATGAGATTTTCCACCATGTATACAGCTCTACCGAGAGTTCTGAGTATTGATTACGACATCATTAATTTTTTCCACGAAATATAACAGAGATCACAAGGTTCTGCCAGATCCTTGAAGGAAAATATGCCTTCGGCTTGGTTCGAGGTGTCAAGCCAAGGCCAGATCATGTATAAACGAACAAAGGCAATCGAGGACCCACTGTTCTAATGGAAAATTATTTCATATTGATATTTTCAGAGATTTCGTCACTGTGACGAAAGATTCTGGTGCCTGCGTCGAGATAAAAGTCCTATAAGATAATTGTAAACGCTGAAAAACTAAGCAGCGATGTACACACGAGGTTGTGAGTTCAGCAGAATAATGTTCATGCCCAGAAAAATGATGTTTAAGGCACGAACACATGTAGCGAGAATATTGTATGCAAGTATCACTTCGTCCATCGGCCTCCAATATAATTACGGCACGGCGTCATGGGTTCGGTAACTATATGTACGAGGGTTATACGATCGTGTGATGGTGATTCGTGCACGAGCAAGCTCGCTTCCTGCGTTGGTCCTTTCTGCGTTTGAAGTCCAGCCGGATTGCCATTAGCTCGAATGAGTCCGGCCTACACACTAACTCACTCTGGTGTCCTGGCTACTCCGCTGTATTGCGACCAAAATCCACGAAGCGAAGATATATACGGGATGTCCTAGATGTCGATCTCGAAGCAGGTTTATCGCGGTGCAGCAATGTCGGTATGAGTGCAGGAATATATTTTTTTTTCGACGAGGACTCATTCACGTCATATTATACAATTTTTTTCTTCTTTTTTTTTCCTCTTTTCACAATTTACTCACTGACAGGGCGTCGATACGGATTTCAGGACACTGCATGAAGGGATTGGAACCAATACAGAGGTAAAGCTCTTCAGGGGGTCTCTGTCACTCTCGAGAATCTCCATCGTTATTATTACGTACTCTCTTTGCTAATGTTCTATATTCAGCTGCTGGCTATCATTCTCGCGCTCTTTCTCACTCTCTAGTTATCTGGATACGTATACATGAGAAGATCTGCACGCAAAAGTATTTCGTGGATATATTCGTATATTTTGCACAGTCTTTACATACATACGTCGACATGGCGCACACCACTGGGGCCAGCAGTGACGAGTTTTCTCACACAATCGTTGAACAGCGTCAAAATATCACAAGAGAGCACGGTATATGTTGGTCGGACGGCAACGCGCGTTATTGAAATTCTAAAATGATTTTATACCGAGTGACAGGTAATAACGGCCGCTTCACGGCTGACCTGAGCCCGTGCTATGCTGATGAATATTTAAGCATCGACGTGCCCGTTGCATCACGCTCCGTTAACGCTCGCGTTAACATGCCGTGCTACCATTTTATGTTATTATTCTTCCTCACTCTTCACTTCTTCGCGCTCTCACTTCGCATCTCTTTTTCGCTCGGGGTGATTATGATCCCTTACGAAGTCATTTGGTCTCGTTTCACTGCGCGTTTTTGTTGTCCTTTCATAAAATCAATCTCTCTTCTTACTCTCGTCTCCGGCAAGGTTTCATCAGAAGGAACGGATGAGTAGAAAATATAAATGTGAAAATTGTAATAGCGGGTCGGAGGATGATAAACAAAAACAATTCGACAAAATCATTTCCCTCCCAGTTCAACGACTGAACGATCTTTCCCACCGTAAACCGAAATATTTTGATTACTACCGTGGATTTTACTCAAAAACTTCGAAAATTCTCCTGTCCTGCTTCAACTGCTCGCTCACTCGAATACATCGAGTCAAATGTTAATCAAATCTTTTACGGACAAGAGAACACGTCGCTGCTGTATGAGCGTTTTCTGCAGCTCAAAAACACGGCTACAATTCGATGTAGAGTGTGCGTTAATTAAAATATGGTTTGCATATTTTAGGATAATCAGAGGAAAAAATTCTTACAAGTCAAGTGGAAATTTGGGATGATAAATGCTGCTTCGTTTATAGGATCACGACGTGGCATGGATATCGGGGTCACAGGTGATTTGCATCGAGCGATAATTGTCTCTGAACACGAAGGGGATGTCAAAATAGAGAAGATTTTGACCAGAAGCCGGGACGTTCTTAACAAACACGAAGATCCCCCACCATTATGAGATTCTTAGTCGCTCAATCGGGATCAGAGTTCGCGCAACATTTCACCCTTGATCGCGTTCCCGTTGAAAGACAACACCCCTCTTGTATCGCTCATCGTTGAAACGCTCCGCAGAGATACGTGTTTAAGGAGAGCTAAGGTTCGTAGAGGATGTGATAGGTTTTATCGGTCCAGCGAGCCGTCAAAAACGTCCGACGAGATCTCGGACCACAAAGAAAGGGGCTGTCTCATTTCTTTCTCCTCGTGTTCGATCCTTTGTCTTTCCATTCTCGCCAATCTCCACCCCAGCAAAACAACCCGCATTTATCACTTATCCTCTGTGTTCCATTCATCCTCGTAGACACGTTCGGTAACCCAATAAATTCAGTAACGTGAAACTGACAGAATTGGACGAAATTTCGAATCTGGAGAGCAAGCTGCCACGAAAAGCATCCTGACTCGCTCGGTTTCACCGAACACACTAGTTTCGTACGTTCTTGGCTTTGGCTAGGCCACTGTTTGCAAACGCTGCCCAGAGGAAAACACAAGAAGTATCTGCCAATACACACGAGTGTTTCCGGTTTCAACTAAGTTCGTATTTCCACGCTCTCTATCGCTTTATTATTTTTCTTCTTCACTACGATGGTGTTGTTCACCAATAGCTCACAGTAAAAATCTCACAAAGTACGAAAAAAAATATATTACCACTTTGAAATTTCGTCCCTCCGGGTATTTCCTTATTGTACAAAAATCTCTCAATTCATTATAAAATATGGATGTTTTTGTATAAGCTGCCCCAGATACTTCCCATTTGTGATTCTTTTTCTTCGTCATTTCTGCATGTTCGTTCTGTAGCTGTGATACTTTTCGCAAGTACGACTTCGAGGGTTGTTTGTTTTCGGAAAAGCGGAGCAAACCCGAGAACGCCGGGAGGGCCAAGAGAAGGAATAAATTTTCACGAATCTTGGTGAGGAGATAAAGTGAGAAGGGTGCCAACTCGCACCATCAACGCGTTAAGGATGTGTTAGACGAACACTAGACATGATGACACAAGAGCTAAACTTCGAGTCTCTTGTTCCCCTCGAAAACACTTGGCTATTTGCTTCAATGAAATCATATTGGATAGAGAATTTGATACAACGCCCGAGGAAAAGCAACCCTCGAGATATATATAAATAAAATAAAATATAATAAAATTGTCAGGGCTGAAAGTTTTTATTTATCTTCGGTGAGAGTTCTTGTGTAACGGATAACAAAGTCTGACACTTCATTGAAGGAAAAAGCTTCATGTTATTATGAAAATTATGTGATGAGTAAATGGCACATTTTTTTACAACGTGGGACGCACCAATCAGGCATAGACCCTGGAAATGGTTCCTTTAGTAATAATGGCGATTGTTACAAACCTCCTTTTGTTGGGTGACCGTTTATCCTTGGGAAAAATCGTCCTGGACCAGATGTCTCAATCCATCAGACGATGGTAAATAGAGAGGATTAAAGAACTGATTCTTAAATAGTGATTAAATTTTTTACGGAGTCGTTCAGCTTTTTGGTCAATAGAAGGGAGAAAGACGTAAAAGGGAAGGCGGCGTGCTCGTGCAAACTCGCTGAATTGGCGGAAGCGAGGAAAAGAAATTCAGTAAGAGTTGAGAGAATAATAACGTTTCTTTTCCTCTGAGTCGCGAGTTCCTATGGAAAATATTTTTCGAGACGTATACTCATAAATTATTCTCTAACCTTAATTTCCCCAGGAGCGACCGTGATAGAGCGTGGAGGAACGATGGAAATTCTTCTTAAAGAACTCATTATCGATAAAGTTGATTTGGCTCGGACCCGGATGTCTTTCGAGATCCCAAATGAAGCGAAATTTTCTAAAGACGTCCGGGTATTAATAGTTGATAAAAACGGAAACGATTGGCGAATCTCCCTCGGAGAGTTTTCAATCGTAAAACGAGCTCTGCTGTGAAGTCAGCTCACTCTCATTAAGTACATTAATGTACATCGACTATATATGTTTGATTGAGTAGGCAGACGGTAAAAGGAGGAGGAAGGAGAGGTAAAACTTTCTCAAATCAAATTAAAATAAAGAGCGAAAAATATGGGGTTGCACGTTTTGATAAAAAGGTATACGAAATGAAAGAGGAACGAAGAGACTTGCTGGTGAAATGTGATGATAGATGAGGATGCTGTGCGGAATTTGACTGAAACCATTATTTCGTACTCGTCGTTTTAATAGCTAGGCTAACAAAACTCTCTTCTTTTATTTATTCTCTTGCTTTTTTCATCCCATCACAGTGTGGCTTTCTCATCCGCATTTTCTCACACCACTCTCTGTAGGAACTAGCTCCTTTGAAGAAACTTATATTGAAATAATGAACGGAGAAACATGCGAGAAGCCAAAATACTACCCGGAAAGCGATACTATGAAGGAATTCCTATGCATGGATCTTAATAGCAGATCCACAGGAAGTTAGAAGCAAAGGAACTTACAGTTTTTGGAGAAGAAAGGAGCGTGCCTCTTCGTTGCTATAATGAAACGGATTATAACGAGTTCCTGGGATCATCGCAATTTATTACATCTCGAGCTTCTTCGTTACAGTCGATTGATTTTGCATGCCTGCTACATAAATGCACCGCATCTTTTGATTATCCTCTTTTTGTTCACCCCGAAACATTCTCTGTTCAGGGATCAAAGACTTATACGCGGGATATCTTGTTGAAGCAAAAAGCTGCTTGCACGTGGTCAAACGATGATGTAATCGATTTTCCATTTGAACTTTCGACAAATGGGGCCGTTGCGACCCTCCACCTTTGACACCCGACTACTTCTATTCTCTGGCCATATCTTTCTCCTCATATCGTACAATGAGGTGGCAGCCTTTTGACCGGTTGAGGTGATTACTTAAGTTTTGCGGGTAACCTCGTTCCGAGAATCGTCGTTGGTGAAATATTTTCAAAGGCTGAAACTACGTTGGCGCTTGTTTTTCGTTAGATCAACTGCTTTCTCGATGTTCCAAAATTATATGGTATATCCTCGTTGCAAACCACCCAGGCATCGTTCCATCAGTGATTTGTTTATTGCGCGGATGTAAATTGGAGGAGTGAAAATGAGAATGTACGTAGTTCGCAGCGAGCGATTGACGATTGCGTGTGGACGGCTATTATATTCGGTTCCTGTTGGAATTAGCGATCCAGTGCGTGTCACGTATTGCCTCTCGAAGCTCCACCCACCATCTCACCCTTACGAGGAACCCTTTGTTCCGGAAAATCCGGTCTAGTCGTCCCTGCCTACCTGCATATTGCTCGCTTTTACTCACCGTTGAATAAACTTGTGGCGCTTCGGGAGGTTCTATGTAAAACACAAGGCAGCGCAGAGCATCGCCGCACCAAACGGAATAAAATATGACCCTACGTAATTATTGGGTAGAGAAAGAATATCGGGCGGTGAACTTAACTTTTATGATCAGGACAGCCACGTGAATTTATCGTCCGAACTCTCGGCCATTATCTCCTTATTCCTTGCTATACAGTCCCCGCCGTTACGCCTTGATTCTTTTTTTTCCGAAACGATTTTTCTAACTTTCAGACTCCCCTTCCTTGACTGCCTCCTGTACTGCTATTAACGCGATGGGCAGAACGGAAAACACTTTCCGGAGAAATCGATCTGGTCAGCGCGTTCCTGATGAATCCACGTCGTTTCCGGGGCTCGTGAGTTATTTTTCTTTCCATGGCTTCTCGATTCCGCCCCTTTTTTCAATGTTTAGAAAAACTCTGACGATCAAATCGAACGATTGATATTATTCAACGTTTAGTTATCTGATTAAATTGATTATTGGATTTTTTGTTCAGTAATGGCCAAGCGCACACACTGAAATTCGTGTGGTAGTCATCGCGTCAATGTGTTCACACAAGCGTTCGATAACAATCATCGGCGACCGCGCCTATACACCGTGATTTACGAGGGCGTTCAACGCACTATAGTGCAAATGGTCTGGCACAGACTTCCCCGTGCTAGGCCCATCGCTTTACCCTGCGTTTTCCGTATGAAATATTTGCCTTGGAATCGTAAAAAGTTTAACCCTAAGATCGATTTTCATGGCGGCCCAGCGACGAACGAGCTCGTAAAAATCAGCAGTTGTGATATGTGTCCAGCATTTATTTAATATTGCTATTGTCGAAAACCAGAGCGAGATTTTTTCCCCTTGTACAGACGAAAATGTACAGACGAGAATTAAATCCATGTGTATGTTAATTCCGATTCGACAATGCTGTCATTCTTCTACTTGAAAAGACGATGGAATTTCAGATTTTTCTACGCAGTGTTTTATACGAGTATTCGGGGCTTTTTGAGTGCGAGCTTAATGGCCAGTTCCCCGCTGACTGCGGGGATAACTTAGCACTTGCGTAATGCTGCGTTGAAGCCTGTTACGGAGAGCGAAATGGAAGAAAACCAGCTCTCTCAAGAGTTGGGAGCTAAAAGAAGACTTGGGCGGTGACGAGAGAGATGCTGGTTCTTGCTTTCACCATTTTATTTCAAGGTCGGGAATAAAGGTCTTTAGAGATCTGTGAGAGTGCCATGAATCCTCGACCGGAACCGCCCCTCGTTTAGGAATGTCCTTCTCGACGACACGAAACTCTGACGGAATTTTTTTTTATCACACTGATGTCAAGTGTATCGCTCGTTCTTTCGCAATCGAGCATGTGTACACCATGTACATCATGTGTGATCGTGCAATCGAAGAGTCGTTTACGTATTCGGGACACAATGGTCGGCAGGATTTGTAATTCCAACTTTGATTCAATTCACTCATCACGCTAATTGCTTTTTCCATCGATAGAGTTTATTCTTGCTCGTTTCTTTCTGACATTGAGTATAAAGTTTGCTTCGTAAATGCATCGCATTTCACCTCAGCAATTCCTCCAGTGTGGCAATGAGAATTTCGATGAGAGTTTTTTTTTAGCAGAGAATAACAAGAAGCTCGATCGAAGGCCGAAAGAGACACAGAAAGTAAAACGAGCCAGTGAGGAAACCGAGAACGAACTTTGATATTGGTGCTCTCGCTGTTATGGGAACTTCGAGAAGAGCCCTAAAGTCCAATTAATTGAATGGAGGTAAATTAATTCATCCGATTCATTAGCATTCGTTATCGTCAATCGGGACGTTGTACGTCCGTTCGCCTCTCTCGTTCGACAAAACCTCCCACACGTAAGTAGTTTAGCGATCGTCAAAGCAGAGAATACAGCCTTGTTCGAAAGTATTACGCATCCCGTGCGATGCTCCCTATGTCGGCGAAGACACGAACGTTTCGGCAAAAAAAATGGTCAATTAATTGGCAAACTAGATCTTGAGGCCCCAAATATCTATAAATATTAATGCATTTTACTTTCCATGCATTGATGAATTTTGCGGTGCCTGCAAAACGTGCTAAACGGTCCAACGAAGGGGAACGTTGATGGATGGAAATTTTCTCATAATCGAAATGATAATGATTGACGAATAGTCATTAAAGGTTGGGTGACTCATATACAAAAATAAAGATGTGAACGTACACGTGGACTCGACCCGCATGTAATATGAGATCGTTGGGAAGAAACTCAGCGATCGCAACTCTCCTTTCAATCTTTTTATCGTTACGAAAGACTTACGATTCAATATAATCACCGTGCTCAATGGACGCGCAACCGCGCTCTTTCATTCCGACACAATCAGCCCCTACAAACTCTGAATGGAGTATCTACGCATGAAAGCTTGTGTATGAGTCTGGTGGTATTTGCTGCGACTGGTCTACATTGTTATCAAACGATGCTGAAGGGGGACATTGGCGATTGAGAATGAAAAAAATAGTAATTGCCAGTGGTTCAGATGAAGAAGATCGGAAATTATACTGAGAAAAGGATTGCTTCTTGCGAATGAGTTTTGTAAATTTAACCACGACGTTCATTAGAACGATAAAAAACCATCGCAACTTCAAGAGCGAACTAGCGACAGGGTCGTAGAGTGACAAAGGTTCTCGAGTGGATCGATTTGCCATGGAGTTCGTGCGTGACTATTTTCTGTTTTGATCATTTAGATTTTTTTTTGCAGTTTGTTTTTCCACTCGTTGAATCCCTCGAGCATATGGTGTCCAGTTTACGGATGGTGGCTCTTTTTTTTACTCCAAACATCGATATCGAAGGTTCTGTTTGTTTGGAGAAAACACTAGGAAATACAATATTGAGTGGATCCGTACACCTGTCGATAAAACGGGCATGTGGCATGTAAATGGAGCATTGGCACGAATATTTTGTGCAATATTTACTCTGCGTATATTCCACACTATAAAATTAAAAAGAATGTAAACAAAGCTACGCGTACATATATATATATATATATATATATTAATAGTTTGGGTGAAAGCGAGTCGGCTCAATTGCCGCGTTGGGAACGACGAGATGAGTGGAACGATTCGACGTGGACTTTTGGTGCAACTCGATATCTGGATTTATACTCGTGTAAAATTAAATCACACGGGAGGCAGAACTGCTGCAGCAGTCTACCCCTCCGTTTCCACTCATATGCATAAAGAACCGATTGTTTTGAGTGTTGTGTGCTCGTGCCACGACAATATCTCGTTCACGTTCTGCAACATTAGCGGATAGCAGGCGATCCGCTTGATTATCTTTTAATTAAATGTTTGTGTTTTATCAGCGTTTCCACCAACGCCCAAACCAACCTTCTGTCTTCCTCTTTCTCCCTCTTCCTCCCTCTATCGTCCTCTGTCTTTCGTTGGCTCTTTCGAGTGGAGGTTGCCTCCTATAGCTCGCCGTTCGGTTTCAACCCCCGTAGGCTAACCCGAACATACCAGCAAAACACAGCATCAACCCTCTGGACGATTTCATCTTGCTTTTCGTTGATCCCTCTCACTCGCCCTCTACCCATATGGGATATTCCACGCCGAAACGATCAATCTGGGACTCTGACTATTTTTCATTTTGCCAAGAAATAAATATGTTCTAGTAGCACCGAAAGGAAGTGTCAGCAGAAAAAATTTTAAATCGTTCTCTTGCCTCGGGACCAACATTCTGCATGACTATTTAAGAAAAAATTTCTTTTTTATATTTAGAGAAATTTGTCCCTTATTCTGAGGCGTTGGAGTAAAAATCACAGAAATTTTCGGAACCCCCTCATTATAGGAATCGAAAGAATAAAATTTTCAATAAAGTCGAAAATGGCAGATTTTATGGACTCGGTTCGATTCAGCGCGCACTGGCCTATATTTATGGAGAGATAGATGTGCAAGTGGTGGATCGTGCAGGCGTGCAAACCTATCGTGGCTGGTTGAGCCTGGCTGGTGTGGCTTGGGGTATATGACGTGTCACGGCTAACTCAATTATACTCGAGCCCTGCGTGGCAAAGCAGAGCCAGGGAGTTGTGTATGCGGTGGAGATGGACGTGTGCATATCAAGAGCGGTATGCGTTAGTTTCTATGTTTATAGGTATCGCCGATTCCAGCGCTAAATGCCGAATTTTCGCTCAATATTTAGTGACGTTATGTTCCATCGACGTAATCCAAACTACACGTGAGAAGCGATTTCCTCCAACAATGCCAGACCATTGTAATATTGTTGATTACAATTTACTCGGTTTTGTGTTATCCGGTTGTATCCGATGAATTGTTCGGGGAAAACATGCGGTCGATTAATCACTTGTCAATGTCAATAACATTCACCGGTAAACTAATTCCACGAGCTGAAATCCTTCCAAGATTGAAAAGCACCGTTTAGTTTGTATTTCAAAAAGTTTAATCCATCGAACACGTAACCACTGCAGATTTAACCAGATTTAGTCCGATCTAACAATGAAATTGAGTTTCTGGTCAATTACATTCGAGAGTCTTGATCCAGTTCCAAAAGAATCATTCCAATCGGTTGCAGCTCGATCGACAAATTAGTTTAGTGGCTCACAGACTTCTATGATCGTTTAGGAAGTTCAAACTTAATTCGTAGCCTGGTGTGGATTGCCATCTCTAGCGTCATCATAAAATCCATCACATAAGTTTTTGGCGAGCCTTTTCACGATTTTTCGTACATAAATACTTGGATGTTTCTACGAAAAAGCGTGGCAAGTGAATCGGCCGATCGATGTGGCAATTAGAGCTGCACTTTGTTCCATCTAATAGAAAATTTCTATGTGACAAACATAAATGTTATCGCAGGCTCTCTCCGGGTCTCAAGTACGTTGCAAACGTTCCACTGCAACCGTAATCTCTCGATAGAGCACAGGATAAAGCACGTGCTTATAGAAGTTTTGCTGATGCAAGTTTGCGGGGTTCTGCACAAGGTCAACCGGTCGTCATTGTTACAGAGCATAGAAGGTATACTTTTAGTGTCGAACAGGAAAAAGGCGTTCGTCCGTGACTCGAGCGTTCTCCGATATTATCAAAAGTTGTTCTCCGATCGTCGAGTTCGCTTTTCGTATCCTTGCTGTTTGTTGTTCCTCCTTCCATGTGTGCAAATCGTTATCTATATCGATACTACGACGACATGGAGACTCGTGTCCTATAGCACTAGCCACATATCCTGACGAAAGTTGTTCAGGCGCCAAATCGTTTTCATACGTGTACAAATATTTAAACCTTTTGATGTTTGAACAGCTCCGTATTCGGGTATCTAGAAGGAGGATCTTTCTCGATCCTCATCATTTCTCCTGTTGCAGGAGATACTGTGTGCCGGATCATGGACGGATTGATAAGTCTTACCTGGAGCTGGGAGCACGAAGAAACAATATCTCGTTTGCTTTGTCGATTGATCGTTAATAAACAAAGAGAGCCGGAATAAATTGCTTACTCCATATCGCGTTGAATAATTAACTCGAAAATCTTGGGCAAGTTTGATGACGATATTTTACACCCGAGGTGACATTTATGAAACCACATTCGTGTATGTACAACGGTAGACAACGATGGAACAGAGATGCGGCTGATAAATTCTTGTTAATGAATTCTCTCTGCATGAAACGGGTGTGCATGTTCACGCGAAGCCGCGTCTCTGGTGGTGAGACAAGAAGCAGATAAGTAAATGGATTTATATTCATATATACATGTATTTATACATATATAGTTGTATATATATATACACGGAAGGATACGAGTGCGCAGAATACACTGTCATCGTGTGCTCTCTCGTGGCATCTCTTGGTGCACTTAAAGTTTCCCGTCGCGCTTCTGGTCCTTGGGTATAAAGGCGGGCGCAGTTTTGCACTCACCATATGACAGAAGAGCACCTTGTGAGACTTTCTCGGTATACGCTCCTTAATCAGTTATACACGAAAGCATTGTCGACGGGGTATGGTACGTCTGAGCTTCTTCACATACAACCATATAACTGCGAGAACGCCATGTTCGTCACCGTTCAATTTAACGTGCGTACCTGAGTGCTGAAGCGGTCGTCGTGTTAATACGCATTTTGTACCATGTTCCCGTATGTGCACCCAGATATACAGGCAATACAAAAACCTCGACAGAAACCGGCAGGAACATGAGCATGTATTATGGTGTACTCGAGAACCCGCGCGTGGTCTATTGCATCGCAACCATTTATGGGAGTCAACTTGTACAAAAGTATAACTTGGGCCTAAGGTGACGCAAACTTGTTCCTCGTTCGAGTTAACGATCTGCTGTAATAATTGTTTTTGTCGTTCTGTGTTCAGCACATGAAGGAAATTCGAGAGTCCTCTTCGTTGGAGGAAGAATACAATTTTGAAGGAGAGTGCAACGTGCTTCCTCGTTTCGTTCTGCCTCTTGTTCTCCTTCCAACAAGCTGCGTAGTGAAAGATCAACATTAATGAACGTACGCACACAAGACATTCGAATTGCGAGTTTTAGGATGCAACGCTTCGACACGTGGAATACAGGTTAGTTAGTAATGCCTGACTGTGTGTAGAATTCTATTGGCGAAAGGCATGAGTGGAGCTCGGAAGAAGAAGACGGTGAAATACTGGTTGAGTCGAAGTACCAAGTGATTTCGAATTAGACGGTGTGGTATTCAAGTATGTCAGGAGCGAGGAAAGGGGCCAGGGGAAGATGGATGTTAAATCGGAGAAACAGGGAAGGGTGCTAAAGGAGTTGCCCGCGAATGAGTGAAGCATCGCTTTCCCTTTCCTCTTTCGAAGATCTTGGAATAGTTACCAACTATGAAATAATGGTTCTCACCGTTCCGCGTCAGAAAATTTCTCGTTAACGGTCCCCATCTCCCGTCGAGTTTCTCCATTAACGTAAGGGCGATGAAAAGGAGAGGGAACACCGCGAGAAGAGAATTCCTCGCGCTCAGCTATATGGAAGTTGAGATGAGGCATTTCAACAAGGGCTGAGCGAGTTGACAGTGCAAGACAAGAGAAGCCCGAACCCGATCGTCCGGAAACGTTTCTGCACTATAGATATTGGGCTTACAAATATATTCTCCAAAGATTAAAAAATCGAGCTGCATTGTTGCAATAGAAAATTAAATGACGCGAAACTCGGGGAAGAAGCTTCGCGTGTAAGACTTGAATCTCATTGATTGAACGGGAAGTGACTGGAACTTGTTCGACGAGAGTAGAATGTGTGAACTCTTACCGAAAAGAGTTCCACGCTTGATCCTCGAGACTTACATTTGAGCTAGTGCATGATATTCTAGTCTCTGGGTGGCTGTTTCATGTGGTCGTGCGATGTGCACGGCAGCCAGAGAGCAGAATTGGTGCTTTCACTCTTTCACTCGCTGAGAGAGAGAACAATATACGTCGAGTGAGTACAGGCAGCGAGAGAAACGAAGAGCAAGAATAAAGTAAGCCGTCTGTCGTGACAGTAGTACCGAAGACGACGATAAAAGGCTAGGAAGAGCGAGATGGCATATCGGACTCTCATTCGGTTATGAGAGAGACACGTGTCGTGGAGATCAAGGATTACTCCTCGTGGAATAAACGCGGTTCAACTCCACAGAAAAGCTTACGGGTATTCAAGGCAAGCGGGAGGATAAACATGGGAGAAAGCAAGACACACATATCGCCAGAGTTCCCTCGATGAATTATTAAACGGGAACCCTTGCTTCTAATGAAGCCATAAAACGAACCAGAGCCAGCAGTCAACCGAGAGCTACAGAGACAGCCGAAGCAACTGCGAGCTCACATCAAGTTTTCTAAGGAAAGCTTCTCTTTTCGAGGTGCATGAATGTCGTATGTATTTCGCGAAGTAATGAAGATGATGTACGGAACCTGCAATGATAGTTAATAAAAATACTGGGAAGAAACAAAATCATACTTTTTGGCGTTAGTATTTGGACTAAAATGTTTACTTTCTCTTTTTTTGTTGTTGTTGTTTTGCACTCCCGTCATTTTCCGGCGAATCCGAATTTGAAATCATTTAATTCTACGTGTTCTTTTCTATCACGCTCTTCCTTCGTATATGATGAAGCGATGAGCATTGGGCGCTCAACGCTCCCACGATTCTTCGACTCCAGGGTTAGTTTGCGGTGCATCATCAGGCACGTGAAGTCAACGTCCGGTCTTCCTGTTTTTTTCTTGCTCATGCGCACGCCTTTTTGGGCTTTTTTGCATCTTGAAAAGCTCTCAGCCCCACACGTTCAACAAGCTACAATCATGGCCAGTGAGTCAGAGGCGAGACGCGTATCTTTTGAAAGATTTTACGAGCCCTCAACCGCCACGCGCGTCTCTGTCTGCATCGCATATAATCTACCACGAAACAATCATAACCCTGTGTGTACTTTAAAGACTCGTATGACTCGGTTTATTATTTAGCATACATAATCGAAGATGCTTGAAATATTTTTGACTGAAAAATACTTTATCGAGTAGATTGGTACACGCGTCTGCATGCATTTCTGTTGGTCGCGGGGAGTGCGCGTCGGAGCGAATATCGCGGAGGCGTTAGGCCAGTAATTTCAAATCATTTGATTGGGTCAAGTTAACGAACCGTCACGCTCAAGTGAGCTCCCTCGTGAGCACGCTCGCGGCCCAGTAACATTTGTATAATTCAACTTGGCCAAACAAAGGACCATTAAGTATGTTAATCCACTAGCAAACTTGCGAGACTTCGATCCTCATATACCATATCATATCGCATGCACGACAGGTATATATTTATCGTGATGCAGAGAATATTGCGAGGGGCAGAAAAAAAATTGAAAATTAGGAAAAATCGAAAAATTTAATCCCCGCCGTAAATTAATTGTGTTCCAGTCGTTATCAATGTGCTTCAGTGAATCGACAATGTCATATCTTTGTTCATCGTCCAGGAGGATGGAATCCCGGCGTAGAGTATATAGTTTTGTGATAGTTTCATGCAAAAGTTGACTTTTTCATTGATTATCAAAATATCGTGCAAAGCGAGCGGAATAATTTGATAAAAACTGTTATTGTGACTTACAGAAACGTCATAATCTACAAACGGTTGGGAAAAAAGTAGGACATGATGATTATAGAGTTTGAATAATGCGGTAGATAAACGGTTGGACGACGCGACTGCCCCAACTTGATCAAACGGGAACGTAGCTCATTAAAACTCGCAAGAGATACACAATTCATTCGCGTATACAGCGAATAAATAAACTGTACGTCATTGAAAAATTTACTTCGAGCGTGATTTTGCCTTCTTGAGTGTATTTGAAGAATTTAGTGAGATTACTTATATAAATGACACAGTTCTGAGGGCGTAGGAAGCGCGGGACAATAAACGAAAATTTGACTGAGAAAAATTTGTCAAAGTAGAAAGGTATGATGATATATTAGTGCAGACATTTGCGTTGACGCAGCGAGGGGTATTTGGATAGTCGGGATGTCATTTCAGTAAGACCGCTCGATTTAACACGAATGTGGGATGAATGGAGTTTGAAAATGAAAAAGCGCGTGCCTCACGTGCCGTTTCGCCATGGGCGACGATACCTCTGTGAGTGTGCGCGCCAACAAAACTCTTTGCAAAGTCGTTGCTTTACGGAAGTATTAGTGAACACATATAAAAAGCATATGAGATATTATAGCCTCAGGGATCTCTCGCAAAGACGCGCGCACGCACAAAACTTCTACCAACACATGTTGGATATTTGTCTTAGCCACGACCGTGAAATTCCTTGAAAGAAACGTACACGAAATTAGTTTAAATTTATCCCATTTAGATGGCTCTTTCACCGCGCTCTCTTCGTCGTTTTGCCTTTTTTCATCAAAGTTTTTATTCGCCGCGTTTGTGCGGGAGACGAATGCTACGTCAACGGTTTGCAGACGATTCAAAAAGCCATTTCCTAAACTTTGAACACTGATCAATAATTCCAATCATATTTATTGAAATACGAATATTCAATTGCAGCTTTTGGTTCGAAAAATCTCCAGGACTTTTCTTATTTTTCAAGTTCATCAGGAACGTGTCCTGCCTAGAATATGAAGGTCACTACGAAGACTAACAATTTTATTTCTATTGGGTGAGCTTCACTCCCTAGGCATAGGACTTTGCAGTCTCTTCGTTTGGTATTCCCTGCCATGTGTCCCACTGGGACCAGAGACCAAGCTCCTAAAAGCATACACATATCCATCCTACAGCATGACTTTATTCATCGTGACTTCTGCAGTCATCTATGAGGGTTTAGGTGGTCGGTTATCGATTTCAAATTATCACAGTATTACGTATATCTTCCACAGTGTGTTCAGAGACAGGGTGGAAAAGTTTTGGGAGCCCTAGAAACGTAGTGGTCTGATGCTGTGCTCTCTATCGGTTGGTGAAATGCCGCGAAACGAGACCCTGCACATCCCCGCAGGGACGAGATGTTAATTTTTCAGTGTTGCCCTCCGAAGGGGACCTCGGGGAGAAGTTGGTATAGGAATCTATTATACAACTCACAGAGGCACACATATATGCATTCGTACATATGTATATAAACATAGACTATGGAATTGAAATATACATATGGGGAATTCCACATCACACCAGCCAATTCGCAGCCCCAACTGAAACCGATTCTGATCGAAATCTTATCGCCGAGCTCGGAAAATATTTGGAATCTTTTTTTTTTATTTTTATAATATTTCTTTTTCGTTGAGGAAGGGAACGACGTGTCCAGTATTTTTCATCATCGAACTAAGCAGTTGGAACCATAAAAGTTTAATTGCAAATATTTTTCTATACAAAGTCCATTTTTATGAACAGCGGAAGGCCCGTGGCTTTTGGACCACCCTGTATATGTAGTGTGCAGGGTACATGAACGTATATACTCAAAGTGCACTGAGGGTATTTCAATTGTTCCCCATTAACCGTGGAATAATTCATCTCTACTTCCTGCTACCGACACGATGAGAAATTATCGTTCTGCTGTGTTGAACGAAGGCGTCTCATGGTCCACGTGCTATACGTCTACCCGCATATATATACAGATACTTTAGTATTGTATATATACGAAGTATGCAATATATAATATAATATATACGAATGAATTACGACGCCTGGCGTCTAGCCTAGAAAGCGGACAGAACCTTCGTTGCAGACGAGAACCGTGCGCGACAGAGCGGGAGACACAGATACCTCCCTAATCCCGCCGCATAACCCTCCCCATTGTTAGCACTGGCGATTCGTCTCGGTTTCCTTAAGTACAGTGCCAAAAATATCATCGGCCGTAACATGGATGGACTTTAAGGTAATTAATGCGAAATTGCATCGTTAATTTTCGTCTTACATTCCACCGACGTGTCCGCGACCGAAATCGCAAACGAATCATCATATTTCGGTTCATCCTGCTGCATCGGGAAAGCGTCAAAGTTTAAGTTTTGCAGCGAAACCTCGTGCGATATGCACCACTGCATGGAACAACACAAACCGCGGAAGTCGTGCGTCTGCCAAAGTCTACGAAATATGTTTGAAACAATCGGACCAGCGGAAGGCGCGTATGGACGTTTTTTAATTAAAGGTCAAAGAATGGAGAACAAATGGAGAACTTGGGCTTCACGAAAGGAAACCCACAGCTTATCGTGGCTTAGACTATCACGACCATTACTATCATCAGAGTCTACCGTTTCCCCTCGTGTACCAGAGGTTGGGACATAATGAGAAATAAAAATATTTATTGCCCTAGTTGGAAACGGAGACCCCGATACGTGCCACATAACCGCAAGCTTTCAAAGCACAACTCGAGCCCATTCCGATATAATTAATTTCCGAATCCTCCGCACACGAATGATACAAGTTTTACGACGCGTAAAATATACGGTCAATTAATATTTCTTGGGCGTAGGACATTTACGAGGCAGACATATCACGTGGAGATTGCCTTCGGGAAGTTTATTCGCCGAAAGTCCATCACGATGTACACAAACATACGTAGCCAGTCGGTGGGTCAAGAAATAGAAATTCAATGACGATGCACCCTACGGAGAATCGTAGGAACAGTAATGAGACAATTAATTCATGGATTGTATGAAAAAAGGGCATTAAACGGAATTACAACTCGGAGGTATCACATTGCTATTCAAGGACAAAAATTGTCTGATGATGACAAGCTCGTTCTTCTCGGAAGAAAGTGGAAGAAATATAACAGATCGGTTTAATGCTCGGAGGAGAATTATCAGCCAGAGTTGAACGATAAATTCTTGTGCGCGGCTTTCCTTCTCACGAAATTACCAGATGAAAGTGCTGCGAGCGCGTTTCCATATAGAAAATATATGTATACATAGCGCAGACTTGTATTGCATGCAAGGAACAGAAGTGAACGTCGGGGGTGGCTCGAGGCATTCTCCCCGGTGGGAGGCAAGAGGAGCATAACTTTTAGCACGTTGATTATAATTGTGATTTATGCTTTTTTCTCCAGCAAGCGTAGCGGACTGTCTCACTTCGTGGCTTCTCTCGCAATCTCACTCGCTTCCTCCCACTTTATTTCCCGTTTACTCTCTTCTGACTGTCTTTTTCATACTCGTAATAAAACGTATGAAGATAGTTATAGATTCTGTACAGCGAGCACCCTCGACGACGACGACGACGACGACGACGACGACGACGACGACAACAAGGGCGACGATGGAGAAGGGTCTCAGGCAAAACTTGCGGGCTACGTCGTCGCGCGATGATAGAACACGCATTAGCCAGTTATTGCTGAATGTCCTATTGCCAAAGTTCTCGGTGATTCGGGTTCTTGTGACAAGGGGGTTATTTTCAAAGGACCCCATATAGCACAACGCTAGTTTTCATTCGCGTAATTTCCGATCCTTTTCACTGTCTAGATCTTCCCGAACATCGGAACATACCAAATCATATATATTACGAGAATTCCGCATCATATCATCGTCCTCTATTCTCGCCCCGTAACTGCGAGAGCTTAAAGAGAAATCATCTTCCCTTCACGCTGCGACCATGGAAAATCTCCCCTTCGCCTCCGCAATGCTGCGGCAATACCGCGACACCCGACATCGGCTTCGCAACTCGTCGAATCTGTCTTCTCCCCCAGCCCAACGTACAAACCAACATTGCGACGAAATCAACTCGGAGAAAAAAAAATGATGTACCCTGAATTTATTTTTAAATCATCCCGGACTCGATGCGTTAAATTCTCGTGTGCTCATCACATGTAAGCACCGTCTCAGCTGTCATCGTCGCATCTTTCTGTCGCAGGCAACAAAAAAACCCCTTCCAAACTTTTCCTGACTCATATTTTTAATAATAACGCAGTCATCTTGCGCGACAAAAAAATGATTAACGTCACCGAGTAACAGCCATTTTTTATTATCTCCAAGGATTAATAAATTTGTTCCGATTTTTAAAAAATGCTGCAAGTGTTGTCAGAGTTGTAGATTCTACTTTTTAGAAACTCAAATCAATAACGTTGACTCTTCATGATAAACCGATCGATTTGGCAGGGGGCGGAAAATGAAAATGAAAATTATGAGACAGTAGTTTTTGATTCTTATTATCTGACATTCGCAGCATCGAATATCGCAGCGAATTTTCATTAGCTAAGATGATTGTAGATAGAGAGTGAGTGTATAACAATGTGTCAAAGGAAGAGTTGCGAGTGACAAACGTCGTGTTATTCTTGGATTATTCAATCGTGATTTTGGTGCCTAGAAACGTTTCGTATCAGCCTGCGGGGTGGCAGCAATCTCTCGATACGCGCGTCCCGGTCGCTCTTCCGGAGGACTGAATAGATGTGTCACATACTCGAACGAGAACGCATTTCCCCGGGCGACCCTCGGCCTCGTGTGTCAAGGCTTGATGCCCCTTCACGGTTTCTCATCCCGAACGAGATTGGAAGCCAGACGAGAGCGGTGCTCACGCGGTCCGACGTCATGATCGGATCGCAAGGGAGGCTGCAAAAGGGAAATCGAGAGAAAGAGCGAGACAGTGCGAGCTCAGGTTGGCTCGAAAGTAAGGGTGAGGCGCATTATCTCCGTCACAGACCACCGTGTCTGTCACTCTTACAATACTCACTCTTTTCTTCTCCTCAATGATTAAGGGGTTATAATTCATAGTCATATGTTTTCAATAAATTTCCCCTCAAACTTTTCACCGTAAACCCATAAAAAAATTTTTTGAATAGGGTTTCTCCCATGATTTTTTCCATAAAAGGAAAAGTGTATACATTCAACTTGTTTAAAATAAAGACAAAACATGCCCACATGATATCGACCCTGGAACGATCAAGGATGGGGAGAGTTTAGCTCAGTAATGATTGTCGTTATTCCAAAGCAATTTATTTTGGCTATTTGCTAATTACGGTTAACGTGATTCCGCAAATTGGCTTTGGCGCTAAAACGAAACAACTTTCTTCTGAATTTGGACACGGACTGATGGTTGCCGTAGCCGGAAGCAACGTTTGAAAAGAGCATGAGCGACGGAAATCCTTGTAATCCTTGGAGTGAGAAGAAAAGTGATAAAAATAAAATCATACTCCAATTATCTATTTTTAAAGAGAAAAATAATGTGAGAATGTTTGGCCTCTTACGTATTCGTAAAGCCGTCGCATTCTTTTCGTATATTTTTATCTTGCTTATACTGGTTTGTGGATATCGCATTGTTCAAACGATGAAGCAGACCGAGGGGTGGCTATCACAGCTTTGTTGAGCGATACGTGAGGGATGTACACGTCAGGCGTGCGCTGCTTTTTTGTTTCCTCCCGTTGCTGGCTTTTCTGTTTCTCGAGATGTTAAGAAAAAAAAAAGCAAAGCCTGAAGGGATAAACCGTCGCTACGAGTCGATAATCCTAAGGAAGAGCAGGCTTAGCGTGGCTGGATAAGTTTTCCTGAGGATTTGTCATGCCATAGTTTTTATACTTGGCGCGAGCGTTATGTACGTGAAGCTGAAGAGCCCCACGTACGATACGCGTACATAATGAGATAATTCGTTCTAAAAATGGCCGAGGAGCTTCTGTGGATAAAAAATCATGGTCCGACGTGGTGGGCTCTCTATATAAATCCAGATAAAGCCCAGATGAAATTTGTTCAACATGTTGCATTTTTTTAGATCTTTCGAAAATGAGAGCAAATGATTTTTGAACGATGCATCGTCGCGAGGGGTTGGCCAATCGATGCAAATTTTGATACAGAATTGAGTAATGGAGACCGCATCTGCATTTTCTCACATGCATCAAAGAAGCAAAGCATATAAGGATTATTCAAGATTCTGTTTTGAAATATGACTGTATTAAAATTACCCTCAGATAGAGCATTGATATCCTTTTATCTCACGAATTCATGAGACTTGGATAATCCGGCCTCAAAAGCTTTTTTTTATCCATGGGCAATCCGAATTGCACATGCTATACGGATGCGGCGAACTGCCTCTTTCCACACAACTCGCTAGTCCGCTTAGTCGCTATTGACTCTCCCTTTCTCTGTCCTTCATTCTCGTAGTAGAAAATAAATCCTCAGTGGATCTAGCGGTACATAGAGAAGGCTTTTCCGATACCCCATCGTTTTACTTTATTCTGGGAGCACACGCTATGTCCATTCACCGGATTACCATAATTTGCATTGTAAAAGTATTCGTTGTCAATTGCATGAGAGCGTGGTACAGTGGACGTGCAATTTCATCCCTCTGACGCGACATCCCAGCAAACTAGATCCCTTGGCGTAAGCATACTCTCATTACGTTCGTGTAAATCCATCATTTTTCTGTCAGAAGAATTTTTCCTTCACTGTCTCCAGCAATGAGTACGTTCACCCATCAAGAGAAGTCATTAATGCTCTGTTGTATATTCGTGATAAATTTTATTAGAACAAAGAGTTGCCCACTGATCATCGAGTCGTCTCTACTACTTTCTAGCATCGTCCCTAGAGTCGTGCATCGTATTAGTGGGTTTTATATTCCGCGTAACATACAGGCCCGAGAAATGAGACGAGCCGCTGTCAGGTTATACGGCATACGCACATTCATTTGAAATTCCAGGCAAATTTGAGTGAGAGGAAGAGAGCGGGAGGTTTTACCGCGTCTGCATGAAAATTCATTGAGCGGAGGGACGGAAAATTTGATGGACGGAAGGGTGCTCGAGCGGTCTATAAAACCTGGGCAAGTTGAAAGTCCGGTCTCGTGACGGTGGTATAGAGGACAGGTGCGCTATGGCTGACCGAATGGACCAACTAAATGAAATGGTCTAGCGTCAATGGTGGAATGGGTTGAATGACAAAATGCCATACACATGCATAGAACCAAGAGGAGAGCAAACGTGATGTTGCATGCGAGCAGCCGCATGTTTCAATACATACATGTATGTAATTGTAAACTTGATACCGCCACAATGATGCATGCATGCAGACGATTGAGAAAGGGAGATAACATTGTAATACATGTATATTTGCATTAATATAGCGTTGTCAGAGAGAGAGAGAGAGAGAGAGAGAGAGAGAGAGAGAGAGAGAGAGAGAGAGAGAGAGAGAGAGAGAGAGAGAGAGAGAGCGCGAGAGATAGCTACGTACATGGGATAGTTATATTGCGCCCTGATATAGCTAGCCAAGGCACGGATATACTGTTACGATATAACTCTACGACGAGCAGACTCCGCGTGGGTACACTGTACCTCAATGTGGCGCATAATGAGCCGGTGTCCGGCAGCTAGAACGAGTTAATTAATCCTCCGGAGACGAGGCACGTAGTCGCGCCGCGAACCTCGATAATTACGCGTGCAAGTGCACTCGTGCGGCGACCGAATATATATCTCTTCATCTCTCTTTCTCTCTGCTGCTCACAACAATCTCAGCATCTCTTCTGGCTGTTGAACCATACATGATCCTTTCCACTGGCTCTCATCCGTACGTTGACTCGCTTCCACACAGAATATGACGGTGCATCGAAATCGACGACCCAGCAAACTCGTCTCTTTTCATCCCGCGAAATTTTTCTCTTAACAATAAATCTTGTCCGATGAAAAAATGCAAACAGAAGAATATCACCTGGTTTGCATATTCAAGGAGAAAAAACAAACTCGTGGTACGAGTATCGAATTTCTCTAATTACCGCTGGAGCTCTGCATAAATTTATGATTTATATTTTTTATTCATGGAGCCCTAGTTTGGAATAATCTGGTCAATTAGGACACAGTCGATATGAAAAAATATATTTTCATATCGATCGAGGATCAAAAGATTAAGTTTACATCAGTTATTGATTCTTCTTGAGTTTAACCAAGGCGGATGTCCAAGCAATAGCGATCCAAATACATTGTTTGTACCGTGTGATTGTTCCCTGAGGTTACGGGTGTTCACAGTAATTATCCCTAAAATGTAAATGTATGTATACGTGCGCAAAGCCCTCAATCCTTAACTGGTGAGACAGGTCATCCCGAACGGTCAACTTGCTCTTGGAGGGTGGCCCCTCCTTCCTTTCAAGCATTACCGTTGTGTTGGATCCTACGGTCGTCCAGGGTTACGCACATTAGCCACATGTGTTCCAAGAGTGCTTGCGACGTGATTGATTTGAGCTGCGTGCACCGCTACTGCGGAGATGCTTTGGCCACACACTAGTCAGCTTTATAACTCGATTCAACCTGGTCCTGGGATGTGCAATTGTACACGCTTATGCGATGACACGCGCAGACAGAGCGTGTGTTCATTAAGTATTTGCAAGAGACGCAACTTCTTCGCGTGAGTTCAAATCGACTGCTGAGTCGAGCGACTCGCGTCGCGTGAAAATTGGCATACCTCAAGTACAATTTTATACACGCTGGCGAAAAATACAAATAATCTTTCCTTCGTTGGAAAACGAGGGTGCCTGGCCTTAGCAGATTTATTTAAAAAAAAAAAAAAAAAAACTCGGCAAAGTCTATTACATAATATAATATATAATTAATATCGTGAAATAATGAAAAGTATGCCCCGCATGTCATTCCTGTCGCTGCAATGGCTAGAGTATACTTCGCGTGTGGTAAAATACGTCAATACCATTGCCATGGTGCCCTCTAGGTCGCGAATAGAAAACTTCAGCCTCGTCGAGCTGTAATGTTACCAAAAATAGCTCCCTGCACAATTATCCCCCGAGGGTCGTACCGTGATGTCTTGTATCACGAGGGAAGGCTGACTGGAAAGAAACCTCTGAAAATAAGCTACCAGATGCGCCCTTATCGACCGGCGGTAACAAAAATACGGAATGCATCAGAATATCTTGAGTGGGTAATCATCCTAGGGTAACTTGTTGAATGGGGCATTGTTGTTCATCATTTGTATGCAAAATGAAACGTATAGCTATCGAGATGAATAGGGAGATCTCCAATGCTATAGGGCTCAAATGGTTCCTGAAAACCATGGCCGAAGTTATTCAAAGTTGGCACCGCCACAAAAAAATTTTCGATCCACTGACTGACTGATAAACGTCCTAAAAAAAAGAATTTCGCCCGACTGCCTAAATGACTGACTGACTGGCTAATGAACATTTGCCATCGAGTTCTGTCCAACACAGATTTTTTTATCGGTGCAGAAAATCTCTACCATATTTGCCTTTGAGAACATTTACGGCACGTGCCTGAAACGCTATGGCCTCCAAACGCCGACAACTGCGACGTCGATATCGGATCATCCGAGTACTTCCTTACTATACATGTAAAAACAGGACACTGACATTATCGACAGACGGTATATTTTTGGCGGCCAGTATCACGGGCCAAAAGGTACTGGATGAGGTGTTCTTCAGACGGTTCAATATCACGTTCGAGCGGTAGAAATTGTTCTGAATAATATTTTTTCGCAGCGTATCGTTAGTTGATTAGAAGGTGAGTCGAAGATCACTCGCAGTGACAAAATTGCAAAGGACATTCGAGGATCGCTGATTCAGGACGTGAAGATGATAATCGTCGCAACTGTCAAAGTTTCTTCAGTTTTCTTTAATATTATTATGTGAAAACGATTCCAACCAGGGCTGAAATTACAAAAACTGATGAACGTTGTTTCACCGAAAATGGCAATTTGGTTGGAGTGTTACAGAGTCAACAGCTTTGTTCAACGATAAATAATAAAATTGACTGGGTATTGAAGACTGTGGTGAAGATAAGTGCCTGCCATAGTAATAATGTTTCCATTAGCTGAAAGCACAAGGACGCAGTAAATTCTGGGTGGTGGAATGTATAGATACCATATCCAAGAACATCGCAGTTCGGGCATTATTCAGATTTTATATTCGATTATGCAAATTAACGTAAGACGCATAAAAATGGCTACGGTGCCCTTATGCGAAACTTCGGGGTCCAATCGTTCACTGGATTTTATGTTACTTCTAAAACAAAAGTCTGTGTTCTCGGCGCCGATCGTTTCATCACGTTCCATTCGGCAGAAACGATTCCATCATTTTTCTTCGACATGCTTTTCAATTTTTTTTATTTTTATTGCAAAAATACGTTTCGTTGATTACTCCGCGGTTATAAGAGATTTACCGTAGTGTGAGCCAAAAATGAGGCTCTAAGGCTGGGTCGCGATGACCCTAAAGGTCAATACCGGGCTCAACGGTTTACAGGATCATTTTTTTGATATGGAAAAATAAAAAAGTACGAAGAAACTTTTCGCTATGGGGACGGTGGATTTTTCTCCACCGCCAAAATAGTTTATTTGTACAAAGGATAACAGTTGATAAGCGGAGAAAGAGGGGAGGAAGAGATTCGTTGAAGGGTGGCAGTTTTAACGAAATCTCGTTGATGCCATGCAAATGACTTAGTAACAGCTTCCCCGCCGTCCTCCTGGTGTTCTTCGACCGCCTGAATGCGGTCTCCGTTCTCCCTCACTTTTCCTCTCTTTCTCCATAACAACGTTGACGCTGGCTTAACTCGAAGCTCCATACATATTTCAACACCGTCACAAACCGTAAGAAAATTGCCTGTTATTCATAAGCGGTTGCACAAACGCGTTTAAATAGCGCTGTTCCAACTTCCACATCCCTTAAGGCAAAAAACACAAAAGTCAAAATCGTGTTACTTTCGTGTAATCGGGTACAATATCATTCGTGGTTACCGTGCCGTTTGTGGCGAATATCCACAGTTTACACTTTGTTTCGCGCGTCGCTCTCTTCACCGCGTACTATTCGAGGCTTTTCGATTTTCGATAAACGCATTGACGACATTGTTTCGCAATTTACACACATTGAATCCTATCACTTGGCTTTTGCCATCGTATAGCGATGACGAAGAGGCTGCAAACGATGTCAACAACGGTACAATGATTCGCCGCAGTTTCTTTTCTTTTCGTGTTATTCTCCAAGAAAGTATTGGTTGTTGCGTTTTGTATGTTTTCACGACGACGTGTCCGCCGTTTTTCTACATGAGGAGTTTTTACTTCGATGTTCATCCCCAAACGAGTAATACCAAAAATACGAAGCTTCTATCTCAGCGTATCAGCGTATAACTAACGGAAGAAAAATATGAATGATTAACGAGACGGAGTGTAAACGATAGCGGAGGTACAGCAATTTATAATCGCGCGCAGTTATTCATTCGTGCTTATTCCGTACGATGAACAATGGATTTTTAAATATTATACACGGACTTTTTGTGGAAGCTTATTTAGATGCTTTCGTACCACCTCAACGTTTCCATGCAACGAAATTTTGAACCGTAATGAGGGACACGTCCCAATTCAACTCGACAACCTTTAAATTCGTATTTCGGATTAATTTTTTCGTTCCGCCGAATAAATTCTCATTTCGAGAGGAAACTTGGCTTCGCGGGGAAGGATGAAATGATAGGAATGGCAAATCTGAAAGCCCCAGTTTATATTCTTGTCGCGTTAAGCAAGCAAATACAGATGCACGCCTCGAACGATGCCGAAAGAACGTGCAGGTGCGATAAGCTATCGGAAACGTGATCGAAGCCTCCAAGAAGACAAGCCGCATGCAATGGACGCAAAAGTAGGAGCGAACGCAGTGCGCAATTACCTGCCACGATGCAGTTGTGCATTTGGGTCCAAGGACTCGTGCGAAGGTCACGTAGTCTTGCTACGATCTGCAAACCGGAGATAATACACGGCGGGAATGATACAGAGAAAGGCCATCGGCGAGCTGATTCCCGCTAGTCAATCGAAACATTTTTATTTCAATGATCGTATACGATTTGGTGTAGCTTTGGGATTCTTGTACGTTGAATTCCTGGGATCGAGCCTGGGATAGCAGATTCGATATTTCTCTACCAAGTCAAGCCAACAACTGATTTTGCACGGCTCCAAATGATCTAGAAAATGTCTTTCTACGAGCTATTTGACACCAATGAGAGCATGCAATCTCGTAGACGCGAAACAATCTCCGAGTCCATATTACTCACCACGAAATGAAGATTTATGTGTTCGAGTACGTGACATTTCGGAAATTCGCGAAACGAAGCAAGTATAACGTGGCAGGCGACTTCACGAGCACAAAAACGTAGTCCAGAGGATTCCGTCCTTAAGTCATACGTATACAAAGTTGTGCACGCGTCGAAGAATTTCCAAAAGTATCGACTTACCAGCACCGATTATCGCGACATTAACGGTGAGATAAACAATTGGAAAATTTAGCAACACGTGCGAGTAAAAATGGGAATCCTCGTTTTCGGTTGGGCCAATCGAAATATGTTTACGTTGCATTATTCACTTCACTCCGATCACTGTCACGTTTTCGGCATGAAGAAATTTATAATATACAAGATTGGCATTGCAATCACGGTTTGCCTTGCATCTCGAAGAATCTTTAGCCATGCGATAAAATGTAACAATGTAGATCTGTTTGCCACTGGTTCTGTAAGCATGTGCATTCTCCCCTTCACCCCCCTTAACGAGACCCTGTTATACATGGCCCTGACCAGCATACGTCGTTGCAGCGTTCTGATTTTATTCGTCCGCAGAAAACATCGACAACAGCAAGAGCATTGTTTCTTCAGTCAGTTTTTACCTGCACCCTCGAAAAGATGTCCAGCAATTTCGACGGTGAGTATCGACGTTTTATTCATCTCTTATCATGATTTGTTTTTCTGTGTTAGAAACACACCTCAGGGAAGATACATACGAACTCACGATTTCTTTAATAAAACAATAATTCGTTTGTTAATTGGTCTATCCTTTCAGTTTCATTTTCGATTCGTTAATGAAAATTTTCTACTCAACCGAATAGTAGCGTCTACGGCGCTACTGTTGACCAGAGGTGGATGTACTGTTTCGAGAAATTCGTGTTCTCACTATTTTTAAATACAATTTTGTTTTTTTTCAGCAAACGATGATCCTTGTGATCAGGTAAGTTGGATAAATGAGTCGATCATCGTCATGCTCATGGGAATATGGATTATAGAAATAGAGAAGCGTATAATACGCTGGGAATTTATTTTTGAAGGGAGATGGTGAAACTGAACGAGTGATCAGGCGACAAGGAAAGCCACGGATGATTGGTCAGCAAAAACGAATGTCACGGAAACCTCAATGGCGAATGCAGCCGCCAACCTCGGCAGAAAAACAATTGAAGATGCAGCTTCCGTTACAGACGCCGCAACGACAAGTGAAAAACAATTACGAAGGAGTAAATCAAGGAGGACAAACTCATCAGCCGCCACAACCAGAAGGACAACAATACGGAGCAGTGGTTGGCGGGGATGTAGTGGCGAGCACGAAAGCACCGGACCGATTTTTTCTCCGATTCGAAGGAATCACAGCGGTCGTTCATCGAGACATGCTCCCGTTGATTGATCATTTCATGACAATCGTACTCGAAATCAAAGCAGAAGTCGACAAGGTCAAACGCAACCGGGACATCGCCTACGCAGAGAATCGTATTCTCCGAGGACAGTTACTCATATGCCACCGAGAACACACCCAAAGATATACACAATCGCAACAATCACAGACTGAGCAACACACGCAGGAGAAGCAAACACAGACGGGACGACGCACAAAGGAAAAACAAATACAAACTCAACAGCACTCGCCGGAATCCAAGCAATACGAACGGCACACGCCACTGCAACATACCCGAAGACGAATCCACACCGAAGTACATAAAGTTGAACCAGAGAGAGGAACCCCAACGCAACAGCCACAGAAAAGACCATCGGAGCTGGGACGTTCCGAACAAACGCGACATAAAAAACAAAATCAATCGCACCAATCACACCTGGCAAGACAATACACACGACACGGACGCCCAAACAATTCACAACAACAGAAACGCAGCAGTCCACAACGGGATATGCAAAGATATTACAACGGTGGACGACGCAGACAGCGATGGGAACATAAGAAACATGACACCGTCAGTAATTGGACATAATTACTAAAATTTATAATGATTTTTCATTTGACAGTTTTTTTCCGTTGCAGGATACATACAAAAAGATTTTAGCAACCATACGTGAAGTCGGGCAGATGGTGGCGGTGTCTCCAGCGGCTTCGCTGGTCCCAGGTCCGCCTGACGTGTTGGCCACCTCTTCAGCGGCAGCCCAATCTCTCAATCCCGCATCAGGACTAATACCGATGTCATGGTCTGTAGGGGCGCAACAACAGTTTCCTTCTTCGATATTGATACCCATGCCAAATTTATCAATATCGAATGGACTCCCAATGGCTCCATATTGGCAAGCGCAATATTTTTAATTTACTTATATGTTCAAAAAAATAAAATATTTAGAATTTAAGAGATGGAGAAAAGAAAAAGAATACAATTTTTTCATCGAAATAAATGCTGGGTTTTAATTTGAGTAAAAAAATATTACAATCACAATACGGTATCGGTGTCGTCGCAACGATATTTACGTTGCCATGGCCATGGACTTCCTTCCTTCGACCTAAGAATATATATCGAACTTATAACAAGCCATGCAACTCAAGGTTCACTGAATGATTGCATCGATTCAGAAAAGCCAAGAATATAATTGATATTTAGATTTTTAAATGCTCCCAGAATAATACGAAGTGGTGTCGGTCGGCAGGCAGGGGTTACATCGTGAGGCGAGGGCAAGGCATATTTGTTGCATAAATCAAAACGGTGGGTGGATCTCTTGCCGCTGGCTAGCAGTTTATATGTAAATATAAGGTGGAGCACACTGTATATGTAACGCCATCTTGACCGCGATACCGTCTTCTTACAGATGGTTATACATACAAAGATATAGCGCATGGTATAGCTTGCTCGGGAATGTTCAACGGTCTCCCAAGAGATAACCAATATGCCGCGACATATAATACCATGTGCAATCTTGCTACCATGACAGCCCATTCTTTTAGCTACGACCGACTAGAACGTTGCACGTTTAACTTTGTCTCGAAACTTATTGCCAAGGTCTCGAAATAGAGACGGAAGAAGATAACTCATTGCGTATGGGATTCTGATAACCTAAACGTGCCCTTTACGTGAGTGTGCCCTTTAAATGCTCGCCACAGAGACTCTTGGAAGGAGAAATGGCAGGTGAATAATTTGAGGGAAGAAAGACGTCAGTGGTTCCTAGATTTCGTGATGATCGTAGAACAGTTTGTTCCTGAAAACTATGGTAAATAAATATTGACGTATAACAAAAGAAAAGAAAATATTGGTATAATCGTGGAATGATAATGGGGAACAGCAGTTTATCCGAGGAAGATCTGCATTTGCAAGGATAATTTAGACAGGAGAAGAAGCAGGTAGACCGCCCAAGCGAATGTCATCAGTAAACGGTGGATAACGTTGCCGAGTCACTGTGTATCTCGCGTGCCATTATACTTCGTAATCGGCGTTACGTTTAATTAAAGTTGTAATACTTGACGAGGAGGTTCCCTTGAAGGGGTTGGTCTTGTTATGCAGGAAGCGTACAAAAGAGCGGGAGAGAGTGAAAGAGAAGAGGAGGAGAAGGAGAGGGTGGAGATGTGTTCTCTACGGTGTGCTTGTTGGAGGTTCCACCGGAGCGGAGAATCACGAAAGTCATGTCGTAAAGGACCCAATTGCCGCGGTGAGCCGTTCAACGAGATTCCGTGTCTTTCGTAGCACGGGCATCTTCGCGAAGCGTGTTACAGCCACCATTTTCCTTATCGCGCGTACGCGAACGTGTCATCTGCTTCAGGGGCGTTTTGGACCTCTTATATGTGCTAGGCGGTTCTACAACCCGTACAACGTCTTCTCCTTCTTCTTTCTCCTCATTCTCTTCATCTTATACTTCTTCTAGACTCTCAATCCCTTGACGCCATTTTATCAACCTTACCTCTTGCTTTGGAAAAGACAGAGGGCAGACGAACACATCGCACCTTTATTTTAATCTCAAAATATCACCGCAAACAATTAAGTAACGCCGTACAGTTTCTCTGATAATTTTATATTGAGGACCTTGATCCAGCATGACCTTGAAATCATTACGAATATATTGAATAATAATGGCTACTGATTGATTACCATTTATAAGAAACGCAGAGACTTTTAGTCGTGATCATCTTTGATGCATCGTCTCGTAGGAAAAGCAAAAAGTCGAGATTGCTCGGCTCTTCACTTTCCGCTTTAACCGCGACGAATCGAGATTTCCATTTTTCATCATGGTTCGAGCTCGCTGTAATAGAGATGAGAGGGTGGAATACGGTAGCCGGAGGCGGATAGACAAGCGGCTGCGTCGTGTACTCGTTTTGTATATTCTGTGGCCTGTGCTTTTCTCTGCTGTATGAAAACGCTCGTGACATTACCACCGATATTCGCAAAACGGATTCTACTGTGGAGCTACCACCACCCATGTGTAACCATCGCACTGGGTACCCCTTCGCTTCCTCCCCTCTCCATACAGACCCCCTGCACCCTCGTCATAATGAAGTGGTTTCAATTCCGGCCTCAGGGCACACGCCGTTTTCGTTCAATGCCCGTATGTATAAACGCAGATATCGTCATGTAAAATACTCTGACCAAAGCTACCCTGATGAAAAGTTCAACAATGTCGACGATTTTGGAAAATTCAACGGGTCCTCGAATATTTGTCGATTTCCACCCCCGATCAATACATCCCCCCCCCCCCCGCAGCTTTTGTATCGCGCTCAAAAATATGCATAATCATTTTGTCCCTGGATCCCAATCGCGCGCCGTTCATTCTGCATCCCTTTCCTGTTGTTGATTCAATTTGTTGCAATTCGTAGCCACAATAATGTTATTTGATATCATTTCAATGATGCCTAATTTATCTCTCGACAAAATTCGACGTAAACTTTAGTAAATATATATATGTAGGCAAGTGTGGGCTGGAATGAATTATCGTCAGATCGTCGTACAATAGGAGGCATTATAGCATCCCCAAGTACCTTAAAATGCCGACACGTACTGCTAATAAAAAAATAGAAACGATATATTTGAAAAGAAGCTCGTTTTGCTTTATGGTTGAAGTCTCGATTTGAGAGGTCGAAGATATAAGAAAAGGCGGAAATTCAGGAGCAACGGTATACAACTCGCGAGAGTACGATATAATAATAAGAATCCGCGGAGAAGTCAAAGTATGGTAAAGATAGATGGAGTTTGAGGGTGGATAGAGAGAACATGAAAATAACCGTGGGAATATCGCCCATTCGTTTTACGTTCGTCGTGTGTCTCTTGCACTGCGCGAGGATCAAGGACTAGCAAGGAAAAGCGAAAGATCTTGCGAATCCTATCCGTTGACATTGCGATGTGGCTCTCCTCCGGGCGAATATAATGCTCCGTAGAACTACGCAAAAATAAATCGCGAAGGCGCCGTAGCTCGTAATTTAAACTAGCGCAGTTTCGGTAACTAGTTCTCGCGAGATTATGTATCAGTGTGGGTGTGGGTGCCGGAAAGGCACATCGAGAGAGCGCGAGAAAGAGAGAGAGAGAGAGAGAGAGAGAAGGGAATAGTATGGCTTTTCAGAGGCATTTGGATGTCGCGTGGTGGATCGTGGTAGGCAATGATGTTCGTATACCGCCGGACGGCATCGTAACCGCACAAGTTGTAAAGCGATTCGCCGTAACGCCTCGAATGAGTTTATGACGCTTATTGAGAAGCGAAGGAATGGTGCGGCTTCGTCGACATTGCTATATAGTTATTATCAACATATATAATACGCGGATAACGTGCTTTTGCTGATAGTCGCTGGCAGAAGTGTATTGGGCAGAGTTAATCACCTTCGCAGTTGTTTGCTAGCTCGTCGATTCATGCCAAAGCCACCAGCCAATATGGAAGTCATCCCTGTCGCAATCTCTCACCCACCTCGATCATTGACGACTCTTGATGTTGCTATGGTTGTGTGGAGTGAGAAGACTATCAAACACTTTTTAATCTGCACAGCGAACTTGAGCGAAAAATATTAAAAACTCAAACCATAGACGAACTTTCGGAGGAAAAAAATAACGAAACCCAAATCGTTTCGATCGAAAAGGTTTTATAGCTTTTTTTCTCATTAAGATTTCAATAACTTATCCATTATTTTTATGACCAACTTTTAAACGACATATAAGACAAATTCTAGACAGTTAATCAGCTGCTATTTTTAGGATTGGAGCTGATTTATTCTCTATCAAAAGAATGCTTCGTGATCCATAAACAACTCTAGTAAAACGATAGACACTCCAAGTTTTCTATAACTTCTAAGAGTATGTGTGTGTGTGTGTGTGTGTCTGAGGGGGGGCTTTTACACTGCGAGGCTGTACACGTTTAGTACCATCGAGAATAAAGGAGACGAAGAGAGCACAAGACCATCCGTCATTTTGGTGCTTCTCGTAAAATGCTTTTGCACTTTTGCCTCCGGATTCTCATACATCGATATCACCTCTTGCACTTTGCCATCCGCTTAATCGACTTGAGAGTTCCACGGGATTATACGTTTGAGCTTCTCCTCCCGCATGCTAGCCAGTCGACGAGAGGTTTTCAGGAATGACCCGAGGAAATGGTGCGTCACGAGGGGCTAAACGATCCGAGGATGCCCAAATGTACACCCTCAAACCTGCCGTTATCGAGAAATATATCAACGATAACGTTAACCACGCTTACCAGCCACTTTGACCAATTTAAAATCAATAATTGCTTCTCGAAACGTTTTTACTCTGACAATCTCTTGGTGAACAATATTTTTGATAATCGGCAGAACTGTAAGAGCTGAGTGAGCCTTTTTTAATGGAGAAACTTGATAAACAATTAACAAAGTCAATTTTTTGGAGTTAAGTGGGAAAATTCGAGTACCATTCATGATAAATGGGTATTGATCTTCTCCCAGAGTCAACAGCCTTTCGAGACAATTGGAGTCATGCATTCGCCACTGGACCATCGATGAGATTTCTCGTTTCAGCTGTACGACGGATAGTACGATAAATCGGTTCCTTCGCATCTTCAAAGTAATTGAAAACAAATGTTTCCAAAGGTTCTTTAACGGAGCACACCGATGCCTTATCATTGTCTATATAGACGTAGCAATATCTATGAGAAAATAGTCGGATGATTCATAGGTCGAGATAGTCGTTGGGTTAGCGATTCCTCTTTCGATGATCAACCGGAAACAACTCACCAACTTCCCAATTCTACGCAATCCTTCGAAAGTTCATTGCTATTAATTGAAAGTCCGTTATCACAGAGCTTCTGGCCGATTGCGTCATTGCCACCGCGGCTCTTCATTACCGAAAAGTCGGCAAGAACTTTACGATGAATTCAAATATCTAGATCGGGTTTTTTTTACTTTTAAATATATCCTTCCGAGTTCATCGACCAGAACCTTCGGTAGGCCGACCGGCAGAGTTACAGGGGAATCCTGTGTGATCTTCTGAGCCTAAAATACAACTGTCAAAGGATTCGGGATCATTGTAGTTCAAGTTTCGCATCAAAGATGTAAAAAAAAAGAAAATAATTCAAATTTAAAAAGAGAAACAGAGAATAATTCAAATTTATCAAAGAATATAACAGCAAAGAGTACTTTATCGGGAAACTTGACTATGACCGTACGTAAAACTCTTCGCCAGTCATTTCTCGCGCAAATACTTTCTCTACTCCTTTATGCCTTCTTCCGACAAGAAGCAATAAACAAACAAAAACTTTTTCTCTCGTAATTTCACCATCGGATCTCGCTTGTCTGTCGAGAGTGGCTTCCATATTTTCAGCCTCTAGGATTGCGAATATAGAGGTTTGCGAAGGAAAGAAACAGAGGTATGACGGAATACATGGAGAGAACGAGGGTGATAAAAGAAAGAAGAACAGAGAATCGGTGTGTGCGAAAAAGCATCAGAGCGACCAGCGTACAGCACCGATACGTCCTCGCTCCGAGAAAGGGTACAGAGAATATAGTGAGTTCCGTGGAGCGTTTCGTCCGTAAGTATTTTCTCAGATTGAAAAGCTTTTGCTATGAAATATGGGTCAGAGATAGGAACGAGCGTGCAACCCTTCCTCGCTTTAATGGAATTAGTATTTAATAGTTTGTAGAGGGACGACTCGTGTGAAAGGGCTCGCTCTAAAAACTAAGTGGATTTCACCCTCTCTTCCCGTCGATGCTAGTGTTTTTTTTTTTATTTTTTTTTAAATTTTCATTTGCTACAAGCCAGAACCGACTTACCACATAATTCGTAACTCTCGTGCATCTTGCTGGAAAGATTTTCGCCGTAAAAATTTCGAGCGACTGCAAAATAACGAGACCAGTCTCAATTTTTCTCTCAATAACCTTACTCGTTTGGCGCATTGTTTTCCTGCTCCAAATCATGACGACAACTTCGACTTGCTATAAAACTATTGGGGGAGGCTGAAGTCTCTAGTCATGTGGTTACCGAAAATATGATGTCCTGTCCTGCGATATAACGATGAGATCATTCACGCTCGATCATTATACGAATAATACGTCCACACATAAGTAAGGGAGACAGCCGCGTGGATCGAATCGGGCAAACGACAAAGCTTCCGCAAAATATATACGTGAATGAGTTGATGTTGAAAGAGCGCATCGAGTGGGAGAATAAGTTGACGAAAATCTTAAATTCTTGGGGTCACGAGCGTGGTGAAGTGATTATCAAAGTGACTATCTGTCAAACCTCTGATCAATTATTTATAGGACTCGAGATATCGTTATTATGATTTTAAGCCAGACGCATCACAAGAGCGTATGAAAAAAAAAAATCCACTAAACTTTATTCTCCATTTTAATACGAACAGCAAACTGATAATCGATAAAGTTTATTGCATATTTTTCCATGGGAGTATACTCCGAAATCAATAATAAAAAAAAAACGTCATTTCGACATTGTCGATATCGTAATATACTATTATCGTGCGGTTTCTTGTAAGAGAACGAATTTCCGAAAATAAACAATTTCCCGGATCACAGCCAGGCGAAATGGCTCATATACATGCCGTAAATATGTATTTTTGCATATACGACGATAGTAAAAAAAAAAAAAAACTTCCACAAGTATTGAAAACGATATGCAGAAGGAACAAGCTTTGGAGAGCATCCGAGTATTTCCAGTTAACGGATTTTTGGCATTGTCTACGTTGGTGAAGAGCGGAATCCTTGGTCTCGGTGCTGCTTTATCTTTTCCCTTTCCGAAACAACGATTCCCTCGCCCTATTGGCTCCGACACGGACGTCTCAATTAAATGTATACGAGGCAAGTGGGGTTGATAGAGCCGTCGGTCATAAATATGAATTATCCGCGGTAAACGCTCCCTCGAGAGGAACGAATGCGTAGTGTGCTCTGGAAGGGTATCCCGTCGGAGCGCACAGTGAAAAAGAGTAGCCGCGTCTCCTACTCCAGCGTCGTGTGTATTTCTGTATGAATATCGTTCGATCGACACAAAAATCGCTTCTCGCTTTGAGACTTCGATAAAGAAGCTTCGTCCTCTATACTAGGGAATACCTCTTTTTTGTTCATCATCAACGTTATTGTGTGCAAGTAAAAAGCTCCCAAATACGTCCACGTATACACATTAAAATTATAATTTATCAATATCCAGTGAAATCAGTTACAAGAAAAAATGTTCCAATCGCGTTAATAGAAAAGTGATGTTCCCTTCAGAATCTATATTGAGGCGGCGAAACGCCTCGACCGAGTTTCCGTCGATACTACCAACGACATACTTATTATATTACACGCAGGAGCGACCACGAGAAGGGTGCTTATGAACTATGGCGATGTGTTTCAGCAGATTGGCACGGGATAGCGAACAGTCATAAGGGGTGAGTTGGCTCTCGCGTCTAAGGAGCGATTGCAATAACACCGATTGGATCGCTCGTCCTGCATCGAAGAAATCTATCATTTTTCCACGATACAATTTATTTCTGTACACAAATAAATTTACGCAGGATATTCCTTTTGTGGATTGCAAGAGTCAGGGCTCCATTTCGAAGAACCACTACAAAATCTGTTTTTTCAATAAAAAAAATTGTCTTGCTTCGTTTATTTTCTCAGCAAATTTTGTAATTGTTTTTCAATGAGTTACAAGTTTTGGTAATGATATCCGTTCAGGGTCCCTCGCATAAGCCTTGCCTTACTTCCTTCACGTGTTTTTCCATCTTTTTGTTCGCTGTTATTCGGAAAGATCTTCCCCGTGCTTCTGTTATTCTTGATGTGACTGAAATCTCGCATGGCGCATAAAGGCACTTGTTCCTGTTCTATAAATATAAGAGGTTTGTATAGTGCTCGACGACACATCGGCGGCTTCCTTCCTGCGGGGCTTTGAGCTTCAGCAAGCATGCAGGCTCCGTGGGAGTTGACTCGCATCTCTCATTCACCGGGTATCACACACTCCACCCACCGACGAATTTCAAGTTCCATAACGGAGCTAGTGTGCTCTGACGAATAATAAACAAAAAGGCGGAATCCAAAAGATTAAACGTATAAAAGAAAATAGCCAAGCTCGTTTTTGCGCCCTTTTGCACTTGAGTTGACCGCGGCATGTGTAGAAATGTGTATACCAAGATTTCTGCTCGACCGCGGAATAGAAACAGCCCGGCGTTTCAGAGGAGTGTGACTGCGCGAGTCCCAGGAAGCGTGTGCTTTGCTAACGATGACAAACGACCCGCTCTAAGACGCCATATTTATGCTAATCTGCGCTCCCCATCCCTTCGCCTCCAGCCTCCTCCTTCTCTCTGTTTCTTGCACTTTCCCTCACTGTCTCTTTTATCCCTTCTTCCAAGCGCCATTTGAGAAGGAGTTTGCCCGAACACGACTATCCCCCAAACCACTGCTGACTTTTCCACCGCGTGCAGATACACACACCAACCCCGTTTACCAAACAAAAAGGCACAACTATATTACTCTCCATATTCCACATTCTCCTTTACGCCCTTTTGTCCACCAAGTCTCTCAAATATGCATACATATCGCTTACACAATTCCTACTGAATTTGTCGCGCTCACGCACATTATACTCGATTGCAGCATGGAAAATTTCGTCGAGGTCGACGCGATTGTACCGTTCGTGACTTCTGCTGAAAGGACATATTAACTCTACCTCTTTTAACATATTCCTCGCGCATTTATTTTTCTTCTTCTATGAAAAGGAATGAGTTTATCACAAATGAGTAATCTCGTATGATTGTATTCTCCTTTCTTAACGCGAAAAGCAACTTTTTTGAGCTGAACAGAATTGTTTTTAAAAATTTCTGGAAAAGCCTTTTTTTTAATCAAAATATTGTCAGAGTTGAATTTCGTATGGAAAGGCTTGGGAACTGCATATGAAAGGATAGCGCGATGTCTTGTGTTGTTTCGCACTGTCAACACCTCGTTCGGCGTCTTCTTCTAGTCCGTTCGTGTCGTCCGATGTCTTCGCCGTCTTGCAGCGAGAATATGGATCGGTTCTGACAATATTGCCCGTCGCCGAAGACGATCCCCTAACCCTCTTCTCCGTTAGCCAGGCTTATGGGTGTCTATCGAGACTGGAGACTTGATATACGCGGCCGCATTTCATATATTCCATTGTTTCCAAGTTTTCGGGATCCATTTGTAAGATTAAATTTGTAATGCGCGTATTTATTCTCTCTCTCTCTCTTTAACTCTATCTCCCTCTGCTTTTCTCTCTCTATCTCTCTTTCTCTCACTTGCTCCTACTGTGTCATCTATGTTTTGCAAATCTCCCTTGCCCCCGCCTTGAAGTTGTGGTTGCGGGACCCCCTCGTCTCGCCACGAGTCGACGCATATGGCCGACCGGTCAATTTCCTTGCTGGAAACATTCCTCCGTCGCTCTCTGTGGCTTTTTCTCGCGTTCTCCAACTCTCTTCTTTCCCTTTTTGCTATATCAATATTGAACGGCGTTACTTGTTCGCTGGTTGAGGGATAAAAAGAGTAATAACGAACTCATTTATTTTTTTAGATACCCAAAGAGTGATTTTTCTGGTAAAAGCATATGATCATGTGTATGGAGACTGAAATAAATATGGAGCATTGTAATACGCGGTTCATTGGTAATTTTTCGAGTAGTTTCTCGAAATAACGAACGTCATTTCCGGATCAAAAGTTCGTTATTAGATCGACTGAGAAAACGATTTATTTATATGTACCAGGATTTGTTGACTGTGACAAATTTAAAGTTGGATACGGCCAAATAAATGTTTTTGAACAGTTAATCAATCATTTAATTGGACCTGAAATTTGATTTTGTCTGAAATAAACATTTGTTTATAGTTAATAAATGAACAATTCGATAAAACGTAATCTTTGTTGATAGCAAATGAATTTGATGGCCATGACCATCTACTGAGTTAAGGGAAATAAAAGCGATCGAACAAAACATTATCTTCAAGGATCTTTTGATCGTGATAACAAAGATATTTTTTGACCATTAACAAATTTTGTAGCAGTCGATGAATGTTTGAGTAAAAGTACCCACTAAATATATTTCTTAATTATAAATAAACTGTTTTCTCAGTGTCGAAAGGTTTCAGAACTTTTTGTTGAAACAGTCAATCGATTGTTCGAAGTGACAAACTTTAGTAGCCACTGTTTTCGTTCCTCGGAATTATGTCATATAACGATTCGAGTCAAAATTTTTGGATAGATTTCATAGAGTTGGCGAGAACATCGAGAGGTATGCACGGTGCGAGTATGCAGAGTATCTCGTAGCGAAATGGCTTCCGGTGGAGCGGTCGGACATTGTCGATAACGGGCAGGTCGTCCACGCAGTGGGGGAAAGGTGAACCGATATCGCCAGTTCATCCAACAACCCACTCACTCTTTTCCTCTCTCTCTCTCTCTCTCTCATGCACACTCTTTCATTCTCTGCGTGTCATTCTGCCTCCCCCCCCTCCTTTCTCCATTGGTACCCGAACCATTGTCCCTTGCATTGTTCGCCAAAAGTTTAGCCGTAACCCAAGCCTTCGCGGTGCCCGATTACCATATGAATTAAAGTAATGTGAATTACGAGAAACGCGAGAAAACGTTCCCTCTGCGCACAAGCACTCGCAAACCTGACTGCGTCGTAGCTCTCCCCGTCGGAAATCTCAGGAGTTCGCGGCGACTAACCGCGTGCAATAGACACGGAAAGAACAAGCTACGGGTGAAGGGACCTCCTCTGCCTTTATGGTATTAGATGTTTCAACAATACCAATACGTGCAAGGCGACAGGAGGATATGTTCTCGTACATATAGGCACGAGATAGTTTCACGAATATATACCGAGCGCGTTATAAATTCGCCATATTCCTGCTATATGTGAACGGAAACCCAGCCCGTAGGTGAGTCTTCCGGAATACAAATATATCCGTAAACGCAGATATACCCAGTCGTCTTCCGGTTTCATTACAAATTACTTCGTACAGTCTACATTTCTTGTAGCATTGTCCATCGCCTTTGAAACGCGGTGAGGAAATTGGGAGCGAAAAAATCAATGGTGTTATGAAATATTTGTCCATTTAAATGTCAGTGTTGTGGAGGGAATCTTATTCGCAGGAGTATTTAAGATATAAATCTTGTACATGCAGCAGAGGTTCGGCAGTGAAGCTGCTAGGGGGGCAGAGGTAATTGAATCACCGCACAAGGTGATATCGGTCTTACCGATCTCCGCACGATGCGCCACACTTGCCTAATATCCATTTGAGGGAGAGACGTACGTCTCGGCGGTTTAAAACACTGATGAACGACCAGAAAACCGAGTGGGATTTCTATTTTCTCTCTTGTCTCATTTCTCCCCAATGCCCTGCGATGAGGACGATTTTATAAACGAAAGCAGATAGAGATAGCCTATAGAAAGAGGGTATGGGTTATGAGAACTCCCGCTGTGGGGATCCCGAATTTAGACCCCTGAATTCTGGTCCGACGTGGCTATCGGTTTGACGGCATGCCCGTGCCCATAGCACGCGACTTGCTCGCTTTCACGACACCGCACATCCACCACCACCACTTTAACAATCTCGATCACAATAAATTCACATTAAACTATCTGACCGAAGCCAGCAACACCAGTGGAGAATCCAACGCGATTCTTAATATCATCCTACGAGTCGGCTTTACGGGAGAAACCGTAACACGCCAAAGAATTCATCGCCCGACGATTTTATTTTTTTCTGCCTGACAATTTTTAGATATGAAAACTCACTGGCTAGATATGCCCGATTCTTTCGTTCCCGCACACTCTGAAATTATTCACAATGAGATTTCCAAAATTGTGACAAATCTTTCATAAATATCGAGCAAAGGCTACGACAGAAAAACTCAAATTCCATTCAATCCTTGACATAGATTTTCCCGATAATTTTTCAAATCCAATTGCTCATTTGATTTCGTGTTCGTTTTCCAAGTTATTGCTTATTAGATCATACTAATCTTTGAATTAAAGGATAAGCCACGGAGTGACTTGATGACGAGAAAGGTGTGTAAACGAGAACAACGAATAAGCTGGCATGGAGAAATTTGGTGGCTCGTTATACTTCACGTGCGTTTACATGGTTACAATGCTGAGCGGCTGTGGGAATAGGCTGTGGCGCATTAATTTCTAGTAATTATCAGAGGTGTAACTCACTCGAAGAGGGTCCTGGGTCGCGTCCGGGGTCGGCCGCTGCGTGTTAACGCCGTTGTTATGCCCCATTATATTATGTCCCACGTAGTCCGGGCTATGCGACCTACACAAGCACATACATGTGTATATTGGGCATGGTGAAAATCCTCGAGGTTGAAATATATCCTTACACACTTGGTCCGAAAGGCTTTCAGAGGTAAAAATATCGGTGCGGCTGCTTCTCCCATTTGCGAGTTTTTAGTTTCATACGATCTCCTGTCGAAAATTTCGGTCAACGATTTCTAAGGCGGGAAAATAATTTTTGGCTTTACTCGAGTTTCTGGATAATTTCTTGTTCATCGGAACTGCTTGTAAACTTGAGTGAAAAATATTGTGAATTCCGCAAAATAGTGAAGTTGAAGGCAAACAGCGAGAAAACCAGATGATCGTCAGGCGTAACGAATCGCAATGAGAATTGATAAAATATCATTTATTCCCCTCGCTTCGAATCGCCAATCCACGCTTCCCGCATTCACTGTCTACCGAGATAGCATTACTAATTTATTTAAATAGACTTATCTTTGCGAAGGTACCGATAGGACTTTAAATTATGGAGCACGCACCATGAGGTGCGTGCTCTCTCCCTTCGAATAAAGGGAGTAGTGGCACGAGCAAGATAAAGATATTTTATTGCTTCGCGATGGAACATATTCAAGTACCGTGTGCCATGGTTAAATCAGTTTATCACACGATATATTCAAAATATTGTTACTTTTCGTATGGGAATGCTTGAGTGTTTAATAAGAAACACATCATGGAAGAGTGGACCGAATAAATGTAAGGAATTTCGTTTGTGGAACGATGAAAATTGTTTTGGAAGTTCAAATATTCCTCAGGAAGTCGGTATTTCATTTAGAATGACAAGTTCTTCGGAAACATTGACGTTTAATTCACCCAGCAACAATATCAAAGTCACAGAATGAATGTTACACAATAAATGACCGAAAGGATCGAGGTTAGTGAGAGAGAAAGAGAGAGAGGAAGGGAGGGAGGGAAAGGCAGAAAGAGTTGTTCACAGACCTGTTCCCGCAAAAATAGCCAGGAACCACCTCGAACCATATACACCCATGGCCATGACAGAGCGTGGTCTGCTTCGCAATAATTTCGCGAACGAAATGTCAACCGCGAAGCACCCATTGTCGAGTGTTGCGAAGCGACGAAATATCACCCAGTAAATCAAGGTGGTCAGCAGTGTTGAGTGAGAGAGCGAGAGCGAGACAGACAGAGAACGAAAGAGAAAGAGAACATAGGAGGAAGAGAGTGAAAAAGAGGAAGACACAGAGAATGGTCGGCTTTCCGTCCAGTCGAGCGATGCAGCGTCCGCACACTTCCGTTTTTAATCACTGACCTGTCGTGCCCAGAATGCGCGAAACATATACAGCGTGCTTGTACAGCACGAACTGTTTGTAAAGCGTACATACATACGAAATACTCTACGAGCATGCCAAGAGTCAGGAAAGCTTTTATCACAGGACATTCATTCGGCACCATTATGAAAAGCTTTATTATTGAGAAAAATAAAATATTTTTATATTCTTGGAGGCTAAAAAAAATTCATTTTTACTTTGAATCGGAAAACTATTTCCGTGAAACTATTTTTCATGAAAATCAAGAAAGTTCATGATCCATTTTATAATTCTTCGATTTTTAGGCACCGTTTTTTTCAACCATTGATAATCAAGGCACGCTCCACATATGCTACATACCATTCGAGGAATCAAAAGAATCGAAAAAAACTTTTGTGTCTTCATTCGTTTCGGAAAAATGGTCCCACATGTAATAAGTTGGATGCAACATATTTTATTATTGTGTATCGGTGTATGGCTTTCCGTAACCAGCACAATTAGTTTTCGGTGTGAAAATCTGGCTCAGGGATTATCGTGAGACCAGTTGAAGCTGCGTGTTCACAGTCGAGTTACATAATCGGTCTGAAAGCCCATGGCGAATCGCGGAATCAGGGTGATGCCGTTACGATACTGTGCGGTTGTCAATTGATATGGTTCGCACCATGTCAATAACCAAAAGTTCATCCACTGCGATATCCTAACTAATAATAATAACAACGTATAGAAATTATGAAATATGAAAAATTATTTCAATCTAATCTCAAATTTTATCATCGGAAAGTTCTTACTCGTAGATTTTCTCGTTTCATCGAACTTTTGCAAATGCCGAGGGCATGGGAATCGTAAATATTCGGAGTTTCTTCAGTTTCCTTTGGAAAAAAATTCAAACTAAAATAAAAATTATCGTAAAATTGATCGCAAAATAAAATTTCAAGTGCAATGAACTTAAGGTCGACCCGGAGCTGATCTCGTTTGCCAAAGAGCGAAACATCTTGTGTGCCTTTTGATGCGTAGCCGTCATGTGTCCTGTGCCTTATTAGATTTCTTAGATTCGGGTATGTATGAATAAGAGAAACATCGTAGTTAATGTCTCGGAACGAACGCCATATTAGCATGTCCGCGTCCAATCGTAGCCCACGTGGCAGTGAGGAAGCCGTGGCGAATCCGGTGGGGCCTATGACATTGTCATTATTTCGGTAACAGAAGAAGCATGCGCGCTATTCACCACGGCACGGGCATGGATGTTATATCGCTAACAAGGGTGGGAAGAAGCAACTTGGCAGAATGAAGGGTGGAAAAGAGAGGAGAAACCGGTACGAGCGTTTGTGCAAGGGACGACGTAGGGCGGGTGGGGGTGAATATGTTGTGTATTTCGGATCTCGAAACTGTTGGAAAACCTGAAGAGGAGAATAGAGAAGAGGAAGGGAGGTTCTTGGAGCTCGACAGAGCAACGCTAGGGAAAGAATACTAGACTGGAAAAGCAACTGGCGTGGGGTGCGATACTCGATATTATTTATCTTTATGGACCTCGGCCAGAGGGTAAGTATACTTTTCCGTGTGTGAGGGGAAGAGCACAAGTCTATGGAAGGGGGTTGAGAAAATGAACGTAAGCCCCCTTGAGGCTGGTAAGAGATTGTTTTGTCGTATTGGCTGTGGTTCTTCAAGGATTAGGCATCATCCGTTTAGTGAAATACTTTCGTGAAGAGTCTCGATTCTTTCCACAGCAATCACTCGCTGCACGGCGTACTGTTCCTCGTAAGAAGATCTGGAGATTCGAACTAAGAGGATCGTCGATACTCTCTACTTGAACGTTCAACAAGCATTTGGCTTTGACTATAGCGACCAATCACAAATATATTTGTCAATAAAATCAACAAAAAAAAGGATTCATTGCAGCCAGTGACAAAGAGTTGAGTCTCCTACTCAACGCCTGTTTTTTTCTTTCCAAATATTTCGGAAGCTTGTTCTCAAGAATGAAATAAAAAATACAAGTTGGGAATTTGCTCTTTTGTTATTGTGGATATTCTTTTATTCGTTAACAACAATGTTTCGATACATACAGGTGCTTATTTACACGGTGATATTTACATCCAATTGATACACTTCTTGTACCATTGATAATATGCCACATGGGACAAATAAAATAGTTATCTGAGAATTGAAACAAAACTTGGATATAATATATTCTTATCCTATTCGTACCTAAAATTATAATACTGAAATTTGATTGACATATTTCATACAATCAGACATCCACTCGTGGTCGTCAAGCTTCTTATTTTTTTGATTCGATGGCCTACCGTAGTCACAGCTATTTTTTTTTTTTTTCCAACTGACACGGTAACTGTGGGAGGAAATACCTCGAAATATTTTTTGCCATTTTTACAGGAATCTACTATTTACATCGATGAATGTTGAATGTTTTTCGTAACTGTACATAGTGCCGTTGACCGGCAATTATAATCGCACAATGCTATAATATTTTTAACACGGAAAAGTGGGATCGAAATGTGATAATGTGGGAATGGATAAAATCTTGAAATTTTAGGTGTTTTCGGATGTAAAAGTTTTTCATATTAGTGTTTGTAAAACAAGGCGAATATTGGGATCGTGGAAATGCGACAGGACAGCGGAAATTCGATAAATTGCGGCTGACTTTGAACAATTCGCGGAGGCGCCGATTAACCCTATGTCCAAGGGACGAGAAGGGTGGGTGGCCCAGGTCGCCATGTATTTAAAACGGCGGGTGAACGTGCGGGCGTCGTCGAGCGAGCACCGATTCGTCGTTTGAAGTTAAATGGAGTGTGAATGGCAGATAACAAACCGGCACTGTTTCCGATTACGACATTCATTGTTTCCTACCATTATGCGCGCTTCGACGGTTTATGTGTGACGTGCCGCGGTATATGGTTTACGATCTATTTATTGCCCGGGCCAGAATCGAACGGCTTTACACTGATGCCCCGCCCTTATATACACGCGATGCGTACCGATGCGTACATCGCTCCGGCTGCCCGTTCACCCTTCTTCCATCGTGCCCCCCAAAACTCGTGATTTAAATGTCCAAAAGCAGCCTCGCAATCACGGCTTCAACGTGCATAATCACATGTCCACGACGGCATTCCGATGGGAACATTATTCGCATGGTTAAATTGAATAAAAAAATAAAAAAAAATAAGAAAATTCGAATACTTTTTCCAATGAGCGGGAAAAATTATTCGCACGATTTTTTGCCTACCTAATATTGACTAGACAGGGAATCTGCCTTGACAGGTTAACGTTACATTATTAGTACGTGTTCATATAATTTACATTCGTTACAGTAACATTGTGGAAGTTTGACAGTTTTTTGTTGTTCGAAAACGACGTAATTATGTCGCGTTTGAACTTTCGAGGCGCTGGATCTTTTGACAGAAGCATAAATACGCGGTGACTCTGTTCGCGCGAGCAGAAATATATATTTTTCTATCTCGTCCCTTTCATTGCACTTAGCTCCATTATTTTAGTTCGTTCTGATTTAATTCTCGAACGGGAAACCAGAGGGAACTTTATGATCGTCCCGATGGGCCTTGCGTCGTCACTTGCCATGCACAGTCGCTGTTCGCCTCTTGATTTCGACCTGGTCTACAATCGCGTCGCTCTCTTTATCCTGGTGCGCTGTCATGTGTCTCGTGAGGTGATGTCTCTCTCGGAAGCTCTCATCGCAAACGGGACACCGCAATTTTTCCTCCCTCCGTCGCCGGGCAGCTTCACCCGCGTTTTCGTTTTTGTGATGCGACCTCATATGGTAAACGAGATCGGATGTCATGCGGAACGAGAGATTGCACTTTGCGCAAACGTTTTGGGCTGGCAGATTGAGGGCGAATGAGGGAGGAAGAAGGCTCGCGACGCTGGCAGCTGTTGCGAGAAATCGAGGTCGGGTCAGCGCCTCAGCCATCGGGGGAAACACCGCCATGGGGTTGTAAGGAAAGTTTGGATAAACCGAGGGAACTTCCGGGCGGAAACCTGGTACCTTGTTGGGGCTTGGAACTTTCGGCGGCTGGACGATCTGAGGAATTTTCAGATTTTCTAAGAGACTCGTTTGTTGACCTTCCGGACTAACAAGAAAAGGATATGGCATTTTTGATGTTGGGAACGACGCGTACTTGTACCCAGTGGCAGGGGAAAGTGGACTCGCGACCGGTGGACTCACGCTGCTCTGATAGCTCACTCGATCCGGTGAGATCGATGAACGCGGTGATGATTGTCCGTCATCGAAATTACCGTTTCTTGGGGTTCCCGATACATTGACTTTGGTAAAGGCACTCCTCGATTCATTTTGTCTCGTCGGGCATATTATCGCGTCGTATATTTTGCCACAGGGAAGAGAGGACGAGTCTGAAGAATCTGGAAGTCTCCCGACCACATTGGAATGCGGAGCAGCGTGTTGTTGAAAAACAGGAGGACTCGGTGTTTTGCCAGCTCGTAGTTGACTCGTGTATCTTCTGACTTCAGCATCTGGTGATAATCCCGGTAACGTTGGTGTCAATGTACGCGGTGACGAATACGGTGGGCTCATCGAATCGTCGGTGCATTGAATGAGCTTTCGTCGTTCAATATCGAAATGTTTGATAGTCAAGTTCTGTGGTATTTGTCGATCGAAAAATTCACGTTCTTGAACTTGAAGATCTGTCGGCTCTTCTTGTCCTCGTTCACGACGGCTGCCGTCGGTTAAACGATCGGTCGATATCAACCGCAATTTTTCGTTCTGTCGACGCGCTAGTTTCTCGTCCGGTGCCACTAAAAACGCTACATCGAAAGAACGCTTACTCGCACGTTGTAACGGATAAGAAGCATCCACTGGCAGATCCTTTCGCACCGTTGCCGCCAAAGATGCCGTTGTCGAGACAGTTGAACTAGCAGGGGCGGCACGTTCAATGCCTCCCGAACGATCTTCCATTGTCATCGTGACAATACGATCCGGCCACTTCGCCTGGACATAGAATAACCAAAATTTTCAATGAAAAAAATGTTTAATCACGTGGCTGTATATTTCCCAAATAAGCAACAATGAATGACAAACGTTTTTATCGAACATTGAAATCTCTTCCGGCTCTTTAGAAAATTTCTCAAAGCGCTTATGGTAAAAAATAAATTTCTTAACCGCCTAATCTACGATTATCAATGGTTTGCTCGTTGGACATGAGGTTTATGGAAACTTACCTTTGTAGAAGGTGGCAAATAGTTGCAGAGGATTCCGCCTTCTTTTTTCTTCACCACACGGAGAGTTTCACGCTCTCGATAAATAACCCGCCAAAATAATAACACTACGAAACTTTTCTGAGGTCCGTCATTTTGTTGACACTAATTGGTGAATTCAATAATCAACACAAAAACTGTCAATGAACACAAGCAACAAGTTAAAAGTTTGGTGACTGTCTATGATCGAACACTGAAAAACCAGGCGAACTTGGTACGAAGGGATGTCGATGTAGCAAGATTCACGTCTCCGACTAGGACCGACGATGGTCCACGTTCGAATGAGCGTACCACCCTCGCGCATTGTCGTATGTAGGAGTTAGCGCGGCAGGGTTTATGGTGAGAGTGCAGTTGGTGGAGGCGGCCGAGGGTGGCATGAGCCAATCGTAGCTCCAATTCTGGTACACGGGGTGGAGCGTCGACCACAGGGGTGAACATATTCGGTAGTCGGGACGCGTCTGCTAGCTCGACGAGGCCACGCCTACATATTTCAGGTTCGACACATGTGCTGAGGCGCGCGCGACCGTAGAGCTGGCAAAAGCTCACAGGTTCACCCCGTTCCTCGTCTGGCCCGAAGTCTGCGCATCGCCCAAAGAATCTACCCCATTCACGCTCGCCCACGCGGTTCATATAACGAGAATTTAGCATCGGCAGGCTCGCTCACACTGGCTCAACACCGGGGCTACGAAAAACCCACCCCCGTTATTCAACCTGACGAACGATCGAGAATATTTTTGACACCGAGACTATTCGCTATTTTTTCTGCCCCTCCGTCCTCTCGTTTTTCCGTTCGTTAGCTGAAGGCGAACAAAAATATTGCTCTCTGGGCTACTCATCGTACGCGTTTATCGATTTGCCATTTATATACACCGGAGTTTCGATATTCGTCGCGCAGATATTTAGAATTCGGAGATTCCGCATGAAATGCTATTTCGTTGGAGAACGCGGACAAGATTTAAGGGAGAGGAGTGTTAAATCGAGCGTATGGGACAGAAGGTGCCGACGGGATTCTTATAGATGATCATTGCTCTTCGGATTATCCGAACGTGTCATCGCATTTTTCGTGGTTTTAGCCGCGGTTAAAATATTATATGTCTCTTAGCTGCTGGTCTTATTATTGATCCTCGAAGCAGCAATCTTGTGGACGACCTCGACTGAATCGATTCACTTTGAAATTCTGCTATGACGTGTGCTTATTTGAAATAAGAAAAAATGTTAATTCACGTCAGAGCCTCGTATAGAGCGTTTTGTTTTGTAGCAAAGATGTTCGGAGGGGAGAAGACGGAACTCGAGTTGTGTAGGAAACGAAACCAATAGGTGATCAATCATGGACAAGCAATCCATTTTACTGGGCATGCGAGAGCCGTCCAGTTCTTACGAGTTGCCCGAGGCTTCACGAAAACCAATAGGGAACGCCGGGAGGTTAAAGGACATTAACTTCTCGATTGCGGATGGGAAAAAGTTGTAATTACTTTTCGATCGGCACGCGAAACCTCGTTTCGCTCTTTATAGTTCGCCCGTTCCATCTCCAACCATTTCGCTATCGACCTCGGGAGCTACTGAGACTGATGTCCAATGCGTATACACAGAATCGCCCTTGTCATTCGACTCCGTAGACGAAATAATACGAATTTGAATTAGTGAATCTTATTTTTTCCCGAAGCGACGTTGCCATTAATATCAACGAATGTTTCAATTTTTTTTCGAAGGAGAAAAGATAAACATAAAGTATTTTAATCGTTGAGCTCTCAATGATCCACGAAATTTTCGGACGTGTGCTATGGATTGGGGAAATTTGTCGAAACATAAATTCCCATCGTAAAAAACAGGCCATTTGTGCATTTTCTGGACCATCGTGTTTTCGAGGGCTATTTGTTTTCGTTACACGTCGAAATATGAGCAAGTGTTACGGAAGATTATCTAACTAATTCGAAGAGAGTTCAAATCGGCTGGTTACGTACTGTCGTAGTCTAGGGTCACGTGTGGATCCCCTGACAGACACGTGGCCCGCACGCGTACGCAGTTAACACCCCCAGCAGCACATTCGATTGATGTGTGAAACGGAGCTCTTTTCATTTCGTAGATCAGCGATGAGGAACGCTAAAGACTTTGACTTTGACCGAGGGGGAAACGTATGAGGCAACACGATTGAAAATAATCCCTTATCAAAACTCAACCGAGAAAACTGTGTGAAAATCTGTAAAAACGGCGACAATTATTTCAGAAATTCTTCAGTATTTTTCGATCAATTATTTTCTGCCATTTATTGCTCTATTCCGCTTTGAGGCGGCGGATAATAATAAAATGCACATTTACACATCGTTTCATTATTCTTTGGATAATTTAGTCATATTCAACTTGGGTATAATATTTCTTGCAGAAATAGGCTAAAATGAAGGAGATCACAGGAGGATAAGAGAGCCGCTGACAAATTGAATGTGTGATGAGTTCAGAGGATTTTTGAAATGAGGGGGCGTGGTGCTATTTCCAAGGCGATGAATACCCAGATATAAGTATACCTCAAAAAGTGCGAGACGTTTTTTTTTTAACCGTACACCAGCAGGCATAGAGGCTCGACTCACCGGGTGAAATTCCTCTGGCGATAGATGAGTACGAGAGATTCGGGATTTCACAGACACTTGGGCAATTCCTTAACTTATCACAGAGTCCATGCATATAAAGTAAGAGATCCTTTTTCTCTACTTTTTCTAACTTGTACTCTGTCTTGGCTCTTTCTTTCGAGCACCGCCCCTCCGAATCAAGCAAAGCTCTCATGTTGAATTTAATTTCGCGTTAAATAAGTTGATCTGTGGCAAAAGACTTGAACAGTCAAAAAAATTCAGTACGAAAAGCAAATAATCACGTTTTGCAAAGTCAAAGTTTTCTCCAGAGACTCGAGAAAGATTTTTTGTCGACATTTTATTTTCGATTGGCCTTGTGACAATGGATCGTTATTTGTATCGGAATTGCCCAAAGACTGGAGCTCACTTCTATACGGCGCTAATAAGGAGCGTTAGAAGTAACGCCACAAGAAGCTGGAATAAGCAGGCGAAAGGGCGAGGATGCTGAGAGTCTATCCGCATGTCCTGGAGCACCTTATCTCTGTGCACACGGTGGCTGCGCGTGGCGTTGCTTATGCGTTACGTGAATACTTTACCAAAGCGGCATGAGACGATAGCAGTGAACAAGTCGGAGAAACCTCGGGAGAACAAGAGCGAGAGAGAGAGGAGAGAGTAAAAGAGCTAGAACGTTATTGCGTACCGTTACTGCGTAGTTAGTGAAGGTGGAGAAGAGGAAACGTAGACACCCCCGTACGGAATTAATGAGACTTGGCGATATCATGGGGCGCTATCTCGAGTTTCGTGTTTATCGCGCCAGGTTCGCAAAGCGCAGTACCAAATCGCGAACCATGCCGAAAACGTGAGGCACGTAGACGAGAAGTTATTGAATTAATTATCTGTGTGTGCTCCATTTAATGAAAAAGGTATACACGATATTCGCACTCTGATTCTTCGGGTCTAAGTCCACTGAAAATCCTGTTCGAGTACCCACGGTGTGAGCTTTGCGTTTTCAAATGAAAAAGCAGAGTTCGATGAAGCAGAAATTAGTTAGAGTTCCTGCTAATTCGTGAAATTGTTCATTTTCATAAAAGTCACACATTCGCAACTCCTTAATAATGTGCAAGCCTTGAAGCAGGTGCTACGTAATATTAATCGTTAATTCTAGCACCAATCGCAAGTTAGAACTGTCACATAGATTGGCCACGTTCAGTATTCGACGCGATAGTGTTATCGTAGATGAATCTATAGTCAGTTTATGCCTAACACATTAGATATCCTTTAACGCCAATTTCCTGGAATATCATGGAGCGATACGACTATCACTTTCCCTCGTGCGAATCAATCTCGCCCTAGAATCAACGAGGCACGTCCGAATATTCATACGGCATTAATCACGAGAGTATGACTGGGAAGAGAAAGCTCCGAATGATAGTGGGTGCCATGTGTTCTCCTCTGCAGGATCAGTGCTCTTGACTGATACGACCACGGAAATATCACCCCGTTACTCACAAACTGTGCAGGGTCGGAGATGTTCGGTAAGAGCTTCTCGTTAACGCCGATTTCATTTTATCCAATAATTCGCCCTACTCCGCGCTCTCGTTCATTTCGGAGCTTCCCAAACCTTACGTCAGCTGTTTCGCGTATACACGACAATTATTGTCTCGATGCAAAAGTGCTGCACCAGCAAAAACAACAGATTGATGACAATTGTTATTTACCCTATCAAATTCTTATTTTTCGTTTTTTTTTCTTTTGGTAAAAAAAATAAAAATAAAATAAAATGAATAATGAAAAGCTTTAGTTATGTTGGAAATTTTCGGTGTTACACATTCTACGGTGTAACTGTGGTACAATCCAAAGCGGAAATCCGAGGTATTATTCGTTGGATCTGTGATTTTTTGTTATGCAGTCTAAAATTTTGTCCAGATAAGCATCACGTACGAGTGCATGTAAAAGTTTGATGATATTTCACTGTGAAAAGAGGCCACCATGCTTTTTCTTTACTGCACGTATAGTTGGAGCAACAGCCCTGCACGTTCGTCATGAAACTTTCACAGTTATTTATCGTAAAGAAAGAAAAGATCTCTTTTATTCGTCGCAGACGCCACGCGTTCGTTGCAGGTAAATTCTCCTCGAATCAAGAGTTGCGATAACTATATTTATATGCGTATATAGGTGGCGTGTCGTAGCAGAGTATGGCGAGGAGGGCTTCTGATCTGTTCGAGGAAACAGGAAAGGGAGGAGGAAAGGAAACGCAGCATATAGCGTGGTAGCCACGAGCGAAGAATTCGCCGGCTTGTGGCAAGTTATTAGAATGGTCCGGAAAAGATGGCGTGGAGTCGCTCCGTATTTTTATACTGTATGGCCGCTGCTTTGCATAATCCTGCACTTAGCTCGCTCGTCGCGAGATGCCGTCTCTGGCTATGCAGATCTTTCTCTCCTCCTCGCAGCCAAAGTATACTGCGTTGCCCCGCGAACGGCACTACTCTTTTCCCTTATTTTCTCTTCTCCATCGTGCATATCGTCTTCCTTGTGTGTTACCCTCTGGAGAAACAGAAAGAGAGCTTTTCCACTGCTGAGAAAGGATCCCGCTCCGGGAAACGTTCTCCGGGAAATGATGAACGATGCTACGGGAGCTTGGTCCGCTCGTTCGATCTCTCTTCTTCTTCTATTATTTCAGTATCCACGTGCGCTTCGTTTTCTTGTGTGGACCCACAGCTCTTGAGTATATTGTCGACCTGATTGTTCTGCATGTTTTCGTCGCCACCATAGAAACCAACGTCTCGGTTTATTCCAAGAGAAAAATACATAAATAATCGGGAGCTTGTTTCGTTTCCGGTGTGTTCGATTACAACGCGAGTTATAGTAACGGCGGATTATCAGTAGAGAAGTTGAACATGAAGTTCATCGAGGAAGTCTAGCGAGGCTTGAGATTTGGACTATGACTGTGAATTATTGTCAGGAATCTCACGACATGCTTCAAGACTACAAGTAGAAAAATTCTAATCATTCTGTCTAGGCCCGACACATATACTAACAGGTCTCCACCCTTGTCTGGAAACACTTGTGTCTGACTTTGCGGCAATTTCAGGAAAAAAAACGGATCTTCCTAGCTTCATCTGTTTCGTATGCGGATAAAAATGGGAAAAGAGTGAAAATCGACGGATAGAGAGCACTAGAGAGAGAACGAGAGGAGTGTCGCGTCATCAATCTTAACGCGAATCGACCGGGGACCATCTAGACGTTCTCCCGGCGTTTCTCGCAGATGTGACTTTGATTCTGTCTTCCGATACCCCCTGGAGACATAGACGTGGCTGAATTAAGTCCGTCTCGCTGCAAGCGATCTCCCTTTTTTTCTTCTCTTCGTGGTAATTTGTCCGATTTTCGACGGCAACTTCTCGACATATTCAAGTTGAATCGAAGATTTCCAACACCTGTGATCTCCCCAGCGATCGAAAACCCAGGGCCATACTCCGAGAACACTTTGCGTCTACACAGTCTTCCTAAATTAGTGTGGAAGTGAATTTCTCCAGCTCCCCAATAATTTATGATGGATTTTCATCCGACAATCTCGCTAGACAATTCAATCTTCGTATGCCATAGTATCAGGCATTTCTCAACATATATCTCCAACACGTTCCATGTCACAGTTCACGTATGTCAATTAACCAGGAAGCCTTGTGTTCAATGTTCTCAGGAGTAATGGGTCTATGTATATAGTGACGTAGTACATACATGTTCGCAAACCTACAAGTCTGTCGTTGGACCCGAGGAGTCAACATCGATCGCGTCACAGCCACACGAAACATATTTGATTTCACGCGGCAACATACGGTCGTGTGCGGTATCGGCTTTCGCACTGTATATCTGCATGTCCATCGGCAGAACCTACAAAAGTCTCGGTGGAAAACAGAAAACCAGGCACGTGCGAGCCTTTTGAGTAAAGCCGTCAGGTATTTTATGGTAAGAGTATTTTTTCAGATATTTTTGTATTGAGATATTTCAAACGTTTATAAATGAAAAGAAAGTGATGAAAAAATGAGATTGAAACAATTTTTTGGGTGTCGGTAAAATTTTGGCCCAATCTTGGAATGAATAGTCAAGTTATATGGTGTTATCCCACGAGTGAGTGTAATTCACAAAAGAGTTACTGCGGAGAAAACAGGAGCGGTCTTGCATCCTTCCGGGGATATAGTGGCAAAGTATAGGACTTCAGTAGGATTGGAGGAAGGCAAGGAGAGGGTAGAATCGTGGAATGAAGAACGCAGTGAGCGCCTCGGTCACGGTGGATGCAGCTGAGAGATCCTGGGACGTAAAATCCGTCGGCCGTTGCAGAGAAACGGTCACGTAACGAAGAATCCCGTTTGCGAGGGGGAATTCACGAAGAAGAAGAATACCGAGAGGCTGTGGGTCGACGTGGAACGCAATGCAAAAGCGACGACAGAAATATCAGCGAGTATATATGTGTAAACACGGTCTTTCTTCCTTCCTCTTTATCTCGTAGGTAAGCCCGCTATGGGGAGAGGTGAAACAGAGGCGAACGTATACAAAGAGCATACCTTAGTTGTCCGCTCGTAAAGCAACCCCGTATGCCTGCTTGTACACGTGTGCCCCCGCGCGGTTTGCTTTTCTCTGACTCCTTCCTGCGACTCCATCTCCTTCTCTGGATCCTCTACTCTTCCTGCTTAAATTTATCCTTTTCTGGCTCACACATTCTCGGGTCCCGCATCTTCTCAGCACTTGGTACAGCCGTATTTGTTAAACGGGAGGGAATATGCATGAGAAAGCTCGTGTTCTCTCATTCTAGTTAGCACACCCCGCGATGAAGTTATGCTACAGTGATCTTAACGGTTCCGAGAGACTTCTACCGCTATATAACAGAGACTTAAATATGGATATGTAGCAAGAGCCTCCTGTTATTATAGCCGTAATTATAGAGATTCCGGGAAGCGCAAATGGACGAGGTGGACGACGCGTGCCATGTACAACGACCCACCTTGCCAGCATCAAAATCACTGCAGTTTTTTTTTCTGCTATACACGCAGAGGGAAGATGTTGCGTTAATGGCTTGAATGCGAGGATTTAGTGATTCTAGGGACAAGATTATCAATGAGTTTTCCAACTCGCTACCTTGCCCGGGAAAATTATATAGTCGGACTACGTATGTCAAGTGTAGCGCAAACCCAAGCGGGACGTAAAAAGAGAGAATGGCTGGCTGAGGGAGAACTGTGATGTATATAGAGCCACATTTTTGGTTTGGGATAACATGCAGTCTTCGCTGTATGCATATACGTAGGACATATGGTGGTTGGCACGGTGCTTGGCCCCCATGCGAAAGACTTGTACTCTATGCTCACTATACGAGGAAATCTTAGCAGTAAAGCTCTCGCGGGGTTCTTTCTCTATTGGTTATAGCCTGTAGCTGAACTAGCACGACCCCCCGAGAGTCCTCATGAGTTTTCAATGAGATTAGCGGCCCATCTGTGCCAAGGCCCGACCCCATCGTCATCATCGACCATGGACAAAGCTAGTCAACCTGCTCACTGCCCATGCACTCTACATGAGGTCTGTCTATGTCTTTTTTCCTTTATTTTTTTCTCTCCCTCGTTCTCTGGTCCCATTCACTATGGTACGTATGGTGCACCGTATATACATGCACTTGCTGATGGAGCGATTCGTACGAAATATTCTGGTGACGGTGCACATAGTTGCTCCCTCAGCCATGCATATATACACGCACACACACAAGTTTCTACCGTACCCGCAACTCTGTCTACAATGACAATCCTCTGATGGAACATCGATCAGGTTTTTTTCAACCCTCCACATCATATGGTCGCATTTAAAGACGCCATTGACCGCAAAGCTTAGTCCCATACATGCCATTTCAAAGTAGTTATATTTCATATCATGTGAGGTGGACATTTTGCCGTCTGAGCCCAGTGCTCATAATCAAATCGCTTCATGACTTTTATCAACATTTATTAGCTCTACTTTGCTCTTGGCTTCTTCCAGTTTTCGTGCCCCCAATCTAGGGGCTATGGATTCCGTTCCATGATGCCCCATATGGAGGCTGCCGAACGCATATGCTGCGACAACGTCGCTAACGACCTGCCTTGGGCTTACGAAATGCTAAACTGCGGTTCCAAAGCTCTTTGTCCCCTTCGATATATCCAATGAAAGTAAATAACCATAGCGTGATCGTTGCCACGAGTAAATGGGTAATCACAGATCGAAACCTCGACACTGCAGTATCATCAATTTTCCTGCATCGACGAATTTATGTACGAGAACTAGGGAACACATTCGAATTTCAATTTGCAAATAATTGCATGGCAACGTTACCAGACAAGATTTCCTCAAACAATTTAAAGAATTTTCCAAACTGCGATTATCGATTCATAACAATGTTACGAAACCTTACTAAAACATCCGAACGAAAATTCGCATCATCGACTCGAAACTCACGAATTCTGCCATTTTTTTTCTCCATAAAAGCCATGAAATATTTTGCATCGGACCATGACGCCTTTTGTCATTCGTAAACGTGTCCGTGGATGTAAAAATGAGAAGAGATTGAATGCGAAAGAAAAATTTTGAAAGGGTCCCTAAACGCTTTCGCCGAGATGAAATGAGAAAGGACAGGAACAGCAAGATTTCCTATCTAAACACGATGTCGAATGGTGTGGACCCTTCGTTTTTTTTCGAACCTGTGAGGCTAAACGAGTTACGTATTATATGCCCGTACCAGGCTGCATACACGCTGTATCAGAGATTGAATCCCCTCCTTGCCCCTTGCTGGTGCCCGAACCCCTCCTCGCCACCAGGTTGTATTTCTGGCCGGGCCATCTGGCGAGCTATTATACCAGTATTTTAATTTAATTAACTCCACTAGTATATTCTACGGGGCGCCAATCCGATCGATATTATCGGCGTTTCATCGGGATTAAGCTTGTACGTACGGATGGGATTCATCCTAGCACACAACATTCGAATCTGCCGTTTAATTAGGATTTCACGCCATCGTCCGAGAGAAACAGATTTTCATGAAAACGAATATTTGACCCAAGCACCAAGTGTCAGGTGCGAAATATACGCGTTCGGATATCATCGGAATTGTCTGTCATTCGTATAACATGTCCACGTGTAATTTTCATTAAGATCACATCACGTTTTGCCGAAGTAAATGAGCATCTCCATAAAGACAAGATCATTAAATTAACACGCATCGAATATCTGTTACGGCAAAAGATCTGAAGCTCCGGAAGGAAAGTTCAAAAACCGACAAGAGTTTAAAACCATAAAACCGTAATCAACTTTTTCGATCGGCTCCATTCATCAATTAACAACTTTTTATGAAAAACTACTCCAGATCGAGTACCCCACGCTTGGTGGTGGAACTTCTGTTTTTTTTTTTTTTCATACTACGTTGCTGGAGTTAATGCACGATCGCCATACGACTATCTGTATATTTATGGCATATTTGTGGCAGCGCGAACATAGTTCTTTGTCATAGTTGGATGATTTTGGAACGAGGGGATTGAGGCGGGGGCCTGTGTGCTAGGTCATGTGACCCATGGAGTAGTAAGAGATGAATGGTCATACGACGAATGAGAGAAAGAGAGAGAGAGAAGGATATAGCAGAATTCAGAATTCTGGTTGTGTAGTCATATCGGTGGTTGAACAGGCGAAATGACGAGAGAGAAAGAAAACGAGAGCGTAGTGCCGGTGCGTCGCCGCATTGTCGTACCGAGAGTCATTGTGCGACCCGGTGGTACCCTCATATCCACATACTGTGCTCCACTGTACTTCCCCTTTTCTCGTGCATCTGTCCTCAATCAGCGAGCCACGAAAATGGGATATACGCTTACCATATCGACGAAGAATTATTGACCTGGCCCTTGAACCCCCGCCCCGTACTCGATATAATGCGAAGAGACGATAGGAAGAAAGAGACCAACATTCACTTCTAGTCTCATCACGAAACAACAGATTGCTTGCTACGACGAATACGTTCCGCAGAATCCAATCAAAATCTCATACCCGACCAGAAGATTCGATTTCTAAATAGAAACTGCACTGTTTTTTGCGAGAATTGTTTCAAACGTCCTGCAACAAGAGTGCTATGAGATGTAACAAGAAAGATTTTTCGATGTTTTTGGACAATTCCCTTTTGGAAAAGTGCGTAAACCGCAAATCCCACAAATCATTGAAATATGAATTTTTTAATTATTTTCCAATCTGCAGTTTTTACGACTCGAAATTCTGTTCCAAGTGTTTGCCAAGGTAGAGTCGAATATGCGATCGAGCAAATTTTTTTTTTGCGCACGTCCTGTATTTCCAATGACACCCCCAGATCCTGGTCCTGCACCGCGACGGACAAAATCATTGCTATCGGATAGCTGTCCATACGAAACGATGAAAAAGAGGAAGTGAGAAGCAGTGATGACTGAAAGGACGAAGATAGAGAGAACATAAGCAGAGGGGTAGCGAAGAGAATGGGCACACTTAACTCGGGTCTGCTCAAACAGTTGTTTGATCGGCATTATGCACTAGCATGTGGCTGCTGCCACCGCTTATTAGTGGCACAGTTAGAGGGGGCAGTCGGTGCTTAACGCAAAGGGCTGTTACGTCTCGCCCTCTACACATTTGGTTTATTCTTCCACTTTTGTCGTTGTCACTCTCTAAACACTCGTACGAGTATCTCTCTTGTTGCAAACTTATTTCTTAACCATCAGAATTCTTTGAGTCTCAGGTTTATCCATAAAATACGAGAGCGTAAAGAGGATTTCTTTAGATTTTCCAAACACGAGAGATTGCCACTGAATGTAGTTGACGTTTCAAGCTCACGGTCCACGCGGATCATTGCGAACGATTCGGGACACAAAAAAAAGGTTTACCGTTAAAAATCGCCTGAAGCTTTTTTTTTTCCACGTCGAATCATTATTGTGATCAGTTTACGTCGGAAGTGTCGGGAGAATACGAAAGATCGATCGATAATTCTTTTGGACGTGAAGAGATATATGCATGGATATAAATTGGCTCTTCTTGTGGAGGAAAAAGCATTAGAACATTGTTGGAAACGGTCTCATGTTGGCGAGAGTACAGGAGAGATCTCGTTTTCGTTTAGGTATAATATTCCGGATATGAAATCGCTTTTAAATCGGCTTAGCGTTAACTACTGGCACTTTAAGCTGGCCGGTGAAATGATTATCAGGACTACCCACTCCGTGGCGTCGCGATGTGCGCGCACGGTAACCAACGTCGGTTTTGCTATGCTGGCATACAATCATGCGTGAATGTATGTGAATGTGTGTACGTGTAGAAAGTGATGCTACAGGGAAGGGCACAGCAACGAAGAGGAACGGAGAAGGAAAGCTCTGTTACTCGTGCTTTCGCGCTAGCTGTTATCACCCGTTGATTAATTGTTATGCAATATGACGTCACGCCGTCCCGGATTAGAATCCGGTAGAGAGGGAGCCTATCCCTTGATTCACCTCTCCATCGTCGTATGCGCTTTCGTAGGACGAGATCGGGGTCAGCGTTGGAATGTGAGCTCCGGAGGCCCAACACGTTCAATGTTGTGTAGAGGGCCTCATTCTATTCGTATGTGTGCGTATACATCGCTATAGATACGGATAGGGTGTCGCCTACGTGAAGTTTCTGGCTAATCCACGAATTTGCCATGCCTCGAACATAGGAGCCTGATGAATATTGATACCGGGAATCGCTCTGCTCATCTCACTGCACTACATTGCCCTGTTTTACTCTTCCAGAGTTATGATCCACTCGGAGAATAACTCTCGTGTGTTTCGGTGAGAAATGCAAGGTGTCCTTCCGCTTGAATCTCAAGCAGGCATCCCACTCAGCGATAAGTTTGTCACGTGGAATAGAAAATCTCTGATTGCCCTTAAATTTTACTTCCATGCACTTTTTCATGATTCATTGCGTGTTAATTTTCATTCATTTATTAACTATTGACAAATGTTTATTTCAGACAAAAGGCTTCACTAAATGATTCATTGACTGTTCAAAAACATTTTTTCGCCGTATTGAATTTTACATTTGTTAGCAGTCAACAAATCCTGGTATACAGGAATTAATCGTTTTCTCAGTGAACGAAGCTAGTGATTGAGCTATCATTTTTTTCGGGTGGTTAAATTCGTTTTTGGCCGCGTTGTCAGAGCTAAGCGCCACGGGTTTACATAATATACAACGATATATGTGTTCAGATGGAAACATATCTACTGTAAGAGTTTTTGTATCTCGCTGATAAGAATGAGTAATAATAAAGGGTAAAAGACTGCTCGATACTTCAGCCGAGAAGAGTAATGGTCGAGAACAGAAGAGGCTGCAAGGAAGCTGTAGACTTTACGTATTATAGAATGTATACTTAAGGGCACACTCTTATTCTGTGAAATATAAAAGAAGCGAAATAAATCGTGCTGCCATGATTGTATGGCGTGTGCCGGTAGGAGGCTCACATTATATTATAAGCGCGTAAAAGCGATGAAACATGTCGGCCCTTCTTCTTGGTCGGCCATTACGTCTTCTGAACGACGAGAGATATGAAGGAGGATTGGTGAGCAAAAGCGAGAGCTGTAGAGGCCCCAGTAAGCGTTCAGTTACGCCACCGCCACTACCATCGGGCACAACCCCTTTATCGTGGGGAAAGCATTTTATCTGTTCCGCGGTTCCGACTTGAGCGCTTTCTCTCTTTTTCTTTCCCCTTCTCTGTTCTCTCGCCATTGTATAAACGAATCAGTCTCCTTCATCGTTCCCTTGGTTCACTTATAATATAAAAGGGGTGAAGTGGTAAATCTTCAATTTGATGGATATTCTGTTTTGTTGAGACAACCGCACGCGAAGGCACGTGAGAAGGTAATAACCACGTGTTTGCTTTGCTATGCAGTATTCCGAGGTTCAAGGCGTAATCCTTGTGTCCTTCTTTCTCTTATTTACATGAACCCACGTATCAGAAACGCGCAGTGATACGAAAATTCAAGAAGCTCTCGAATAATAATGAGAAATTCATGTTTTCTTGCGTCCAAGCGCCCTGGACCGAAATTTATCGAAGTCGCAGAGAAAATGAAGAAGAAAAAAAAAATCGGTTAAACGAATTGACGCGCCGGACAAGCCGCTGCTCTACACCTGACCCTTCTACTGTCCGGGAGCACTAAAGATCTTATCGCAAAAATTGGATTCGATTTGCCGGGGTGACCGCTCAAACGTATAAGCAGCTCATAAAATATATTTTTTTAGACCCTTCCTACGTACGCTCTCTTGCACGCGTTGATATAGCTCACAGGATTAGTTTTATGGGTAGATACGGATCCTGATCCTGTGGAAACCAACCACGCAGTTCACACCGAAGCCACACTTTTTTCCTTCACTTTATCTTCTTAGATTTTCCGATTGGAAAATAATCATAATTGAGATATTCGGAAAATTTGATACTCCATTCCTTAAATGAATTTATGACAATTGACTTGTCTTCCGGTCACGATCCCTAAGACACCGTTAAGAACATATTCGAATCCTCAACACGTCCACAACTGCATCCAAGATGCACGCTCATCACGCGATCTTTCTGCATCAGCGTTGCTTAGGAATATTAAATTTTCGTTGCGTGAACGAAGCAAAATTGAGAAATCGAAAAATATTGTGAATAATCGTCGGACGATCGGGTAAGCTCTTCATTTTATATAGGAGCCTTTTCATCGCCAATATTGAACTGACCAAAGTGTTCTTGATTTTTTTTCATCGGAGTAAATGGAAAAATGTTTTATCTTCTTCCTTCTTTACACGTCGGAGAGTGAAACTGCACTGTCGTGAAACTAAGAAAGTTGCCCCCATAGAAATATCGTCTGAAATTCGACCGAAAACCATTCTTCGGTGGCAATGGGTCAATTCGGGTCGGTGGAATTGCCTTATTGACGGGTGAAGTGGCTGGCCGGCAGGTCGACTTGTTCGAGAAAGCCGGAGGGCGACTCCAGGCGCGACTCAGATGGAACGCAAAATCGAGTTAGGACGACGGGAAAGACGTCGTCACCAGAGACTGGTAAACGCTCTCCTCCCAAAGAGACACTCTCGAGACGTTGTTACCCATTTTATCAACTTCTATATCTATATCGACTAAATTTATACAGAGACTTTATCGATACACACGTAAATATATATTGACGAAAAAGAATATGAGTACGAATGAATATCATGTGCCAGTTTCATGTTTCCAGGCTTGTCGTTTATAGAGCCTCGAGGAATCAATTTTATGGCTTATCAGGGACCGAAGTATTTACATTTTTCACGCGTGTATAATTTATTTTATCATTTATTGTACGCACGGGCTGGCCTTTCTTACAGTCGTAATCATCGTTTTAGTCTCTATTTATCGACATTTAAAAAATTAAAATCCAACAAGAGGGATACGGGAATTAGCCGATGCTCGTTGAACAGAAAATACGTTAATGTGTGAATTAAAAAAAATTCTGTCAGTTTTAATGAGACTTGATAGACTGGCAAGAAGATAGTAATCGACACACGGCATGTAGACGAAGGAGGTAGTAGTGAACTAGACGCATAAACTTGCGACTATATTCTAGCTAAGCGTGACGTAAAAACCGTCCCGAGGGTTTGCTGCTAGTGATGGTAAGTACAGAGGAAAAGGAAGAGAGAAGGCGTGGAGAAGCGAAAGACGGTGATTCGAGACGACAGGAGCCGAGTGACCGAATCAAGTCGATCGTGCAGCTTGGTCACAGACCGTTTGATGCAATAAAAAGGGCAAGGCTCCTGTCTACTCTCGTCTGTTCCATTCACGAGAGCGTTCACTGCGCACCCTCGTCGAAGTCTTCGTGTCCTTTGCCATATCATACATGGATACACCATGACGGAACTCGTATTCATGCGAAAATTGTATTCACAGCTATAATTCCGTCCATGCCCACACGCTAGATATTATTCGGAGATCAGATACTCCCCTGATGTTTTTTTCTCACCCTCTGAAATGAGTATGCGGTTCGAAATCAAGTAGAATCAAAGATTCGGATCATCAAATCTGCCGCTGAATGTTTTCTAATCGTTAAAATGATGACCTCGTGTCGAACAATGTGAAAAAAAATCATCGAGCTCCCTCGAGAATCTCGATATGCACTTGGACGGGTTTCTACGTAAAAAACTCGCTCCGCGGTACAAAATAATATTGTGTGTCCATATACATGATGTGTACTTGTGCGTGTGTGTGTGTGTGTTCATAGAATATCATATCGTATATACCGATATAATCCAGGACTGATCAGATTAAATGCCGCCGGACGGAGACGCGGACGATTCGCGATGCTATGGCGTTTGCGATCCCGAGAACGACCAACAGTTAACGGGCGAACAACAACCGCGACGATTCTCGCAGAGGATCCCCCGGATGAAAGAGGCTCAAGTGCACAGCGCCGTAAAATAACATTGTCCCATGGATCCTCTGGCGATGATGGTGTCGAGCACACAGTATAGAACGTTTGTTCTCTCTTCTCTCGGCGAAACGAACCACTTGGCATCAGCGGAGGAAAGGGGGTTGTCAGAGTTGTGCAAAATTCGCAACAGCGACCCCTAAACATACACACAAATATAGGAGTTGAGCTATAAATAATGAAGCAAAGTCTTGGATGTCGCGGATGATGTAGACTCTCCACCGCAGAATCCTCGACAAACCGCGGTATGCTTTAAATTATTTTTGATCCTTGCTGCCGCACCCTAAAGACAATTTTATTCGCGAGAACCTCCGCCATGGATAGAAGAGACATTGTTTCTCGGTCTATAGCATGTACTTAACGTTAAGTATGTTCGCTAGCGTTGCTCCTTCGACGATGACTCACCCTTCAATTTCGGACCGACGGTGTGCGCCGTCGACACCTGCAAACTGCTCTCGATACTCACAACCCCACAAACACCAACCGCCCTCGTGCTTCTGCATAGCATTACGTTTTATATTTAAATGATATATATATATATCCCGTGCTACTTGATGCAGCCGGCGAGATTATGGCGCAATATTAAGCGGGAAGTGGCAGAGCGAATTCTGGCCAAAGTTTGTATACATATATAATATGCTGGACGTTCCTGCCCGCGGGCACCGTTACCCAGGTGTATGTGTATGTAGCCTGCAAAAAGACGATTCCGACGTCGACCGGATTACCGGACGCTGCGCTTTTTCTGCTGCTAGAACACCGCGTTGTTCCGTGAAATTGATACCAAGTTTTTTGCTTTTCAACACGCCAAGTGTATTCACCACTCTTCATTCTTTTTGTTCCATCAAAAATTTCGCCCCGTCCGAATAAGAGAGAGGGAGGGAGAGCGTGAGTGTATGGCGAAGTAGAAAAGAGCATATCTTGATGAAATGGAAACGCGAGTTCACGAGGATTAACGAGTGTACGACAATAACTACCTTAAAACAGATCTCCCTAAGCCGAAATGTAATTCGATGCAGAACCCGATTGCGTCGAGTAAAACAAACCAAAATAGCAGAATCATCGTTGCAGGTCAATCATTTCTCCTCATAAGTTCAGCAAAGATTTCGCTGCAAGACGATTGTGTCACCCGGAGTTTTCGCGATTACAGCGCTCGCTGGTTTTCATCGCTGGATTTAGAGAAACATTTTTATTCCACCAGAGGTTCAGCCTCATTTGCTTTCCTTTCGTCATTGCAGATACAAAGAGAATAAGAAGGAGACAGAGGATGGAAAATAGAGAAAAGTGCGAATAAAGTTGGGCAAAGAAACGAGATGAAGAGAAAATCGACGGGAGATATATGTAGGAATGTTTCCGCGGGTTGGTTCGATTGAATACAAGAGAAGCTCGTATTTTGATCAGACGCGCATATATTTTCATATTCCAATCGAAGTGGCCTGGGAATATTGCAATTTGCATTGAAGACGGTAAACTCCGGTGAAAAGAGCGCTAACGTCATGGTCGCTTTGTATATTATAAGATTACACATATATTTCTATATATATGTCTATGTATAAGGAGTCGACGAGGTGGTATAGGGGCGAGGGTACATATATAAAACATTCGACGCGTTGTTGGAGTATGCAAATTGATGATTCGCATGTAGAAACCTTACGAGTCACTGCGAACACTCGGCACAGTAAATATCAGCATTTCTCCCAAAATATTATTTATAATGACAAATTATAATTGGCTTTAAATAAATTTCGTTTCTGAGATTGTAACACAAAAATATTCAACGACTTTTGAATGATAAAGCTTCTTGAATATTGAAGTCTAGGATACGAAACGACTTGGATTGGCATGCGGCCGCAATCATTCCGTTTAAATGTTCGATTTATGGTTGGAGGCTTCGTGCGAAGAGTGTGAGAACGACGGCGCTGCTTTGACGCTCTGCTTTTTTTCTCATCCTCCCGTTCCAACGTCATCGACGTCGTCGCGGCGGATCGTTTGTCTAGTGGCATTTTCTTAGACACGGCCGATGGAAAAATTGGCAATTCGAATGGACACGACGATTAACGCCGGGCGTTACTACAACCGAAGTGGGAAAGCCTCGACCTTGTTTTGTATCGAGCAGCGGAACGGAAAACACTTAGGATAAACACAAAGCCTGGCTGAACGAGAGCGAAAAATTGGAACCAAGAATTAGAGCTACGAAAGGAAGATAATGGATTGTAGGAAAATTGTAAGCAGCTGAAAGCGTTGCGAGAAATACGAGTCGAGATTCTTCCAGGATTAACGGAACCGCCTTCGGATTTCGAAGAAATGTTTTTCCAATATTTTCGCATCCACACCTGACACTTCGATCGAAGAGTTGATGTTGCACTTGTAAAACGTTGAATTACAGATTTTTGGTGAATAAGGAATTTGGACAATAGTGTAACACTCGGAATAGAGAATTCATGGAAAATGTGAAAATTTGTAATGGAGAGAAACACTCAGCAAGAAGGGCACGCAGAGAGAGTAGAAGGGCGACCGGAAATATATCGTCGCCTTCCGGCACAGGAATGTCGACACGGAGGTTTTACTAATAACCCGCACAAATTCTGAACGGTGGAGAGCTTTGCGAGACCGCCGAACCGAAGCGTGGAATATTATAATTGATTTATAGCCGACGTACGTACACGTATAGTAAATACAGAAGCGCGATCGGATTTATCAGAGTGAAAACGGCGAGGGATATATTCGGGAGAGTGCTTGTATACGGGATTTTGTGCGTCGAGGATGAATACGAGACATTTTGTCCGACGATCGCTTCCGCGGATCATATCGCCGGCTTCGGAATTCCGGAATACGACAACGAGAAATGCATAATAATTTGGACAATGGACGCTCCGTTGAAATGATCGTCAACACGCTGTGGAGAATTATCAAAACGACGAAGCACCTCGCATGAAATTAGTTAACAGTGGAAATCGGATTCGACGAGAAAAACTCATTTTTTTTCTCGTTTTATTATTTATTTCAAAGGACATTCGGTCACCGTAATGTCTTTTGATTTTGCTGGGACTCTCGAATAGATAAATGTTACATGGTGAACGGTGGAACGGAGAGGACTCGTATTCGATTGAATTGCCACTCCATCGAACTTGCGATGGCGGGTATGACCGATCGCGAATCCGATGCGATGATCGTATGTGGATCTGAGTATGTAAACTCAAAACGAGAGTTTTCATCGGCTTCTACACACGGCACTTCTCACGAAAGGCGTAACTATAGCACGAAAAAGGGTTGGTGATAAATTTAAATTTAAGGGGTTACTCCGCTCTGTGCCACAATCTGTGATTCAGCGCCATTAACCACAGAATTCGCTCGAGGAGAGCGAGAGACTACTCTCTACCATTTCCCTTTCTCAATCCCTCTCAGCCATTCTCTTTCTCTCTGAAAACCTGGAACACTCACCAGGACTTTCACCTAACTTGGCAGATCCTCGAGTCTTCCGGCTCAGCCGGATCTTCGAGTTTTGCTAAAGCTTTGCGATCCTGCAGAAAGTATGCGGAAAATTCATTCATTTAATCTTTTTCCTCGACCCCCTCGAAATAGCTGAAAGGTTAAGTAATACAAATAAGCGTGAGTACTGCAAATGCAATGGCAATAACTGATGTGTCAAAAAATGTTGCTTTTCCAAAATGATTTTCTAAGCCACATTTTTTTTGATTTTTTCTTTTTTGCGAGTACAGAAAACTGTTTGTGATGATCTTCATCTTCAATCGATCCGAGCAGCTCTTTGAATAACGTATAAAACTTCAGCAATGACTCGTGATGGGAAAAATCGATATTAATAATAATCGATTTTGATAGAGTGTGAAAAATATAACGTAGAAGAAAAATACGAATGGTATAATAAATTCGTTTTGTCGCGGTCATATGGACCGAAGAAATTAATAGCTATTCATAATATTGGAGACAGAACCTCATGCAAATTCGATAATAATGCGATGACCCGCACACGCGAGCGATGCCGGTGGAAAATCTGGCACGAGTATCTTCTTTGAGTACATCCGCCACGGCAATACTGTCGTCATAAATTTTCTCGATATAAAAATCTAAGTGCCTCGACGAACGAGAATGGAGCTATAGCGAATCCTATACCACCCTCCGGCTTTATGGATTATTCAAACATAGTTTTTTTTAACTGTCTCGAGACATTCATCGTTTCCGGAACATAAAATTTTTCTCGAATTTTCTGACGGTATCGAGAATGCAGGAACATTCCTTGCTGCCCGAGTTTGTTACTCGTCTACTTATATTTTCACGTACATATGCACCCCAATTTGAGCTTTTTGTACACATGTATTTGTACATACTTTTGGCTCGAGATTACGGAGTTCCGCACTGTGCACGAACAAGCAGTTTTCATAAAAACTCCAAACGGAAAGAAGCAATTTTGGGAACGTTAAGTTTGTGGGCAGTGTTCTTATAGCGTCACAGACCGTGATATTTTTCAATGGTGCTACGATACAAAGTTAACTAACGTCGATTAAATATCACGAGACTTTAATGATGAGCTGATTTCTGATCGTACAGTCACCGTTATTTCTCATTATCAGTTATGAATTCGCGGGGAAACGGAGAGAAATTCATACAACCGAACGATCAAGCCGAGATGAGATTTTGCTTAAGTGGTGAATGAAAAGTAGGAATCTGAAAAATAAGGTGTCGAGAAAGTCTTGATTTATATCGTCTCGATATTTTTCGCAGATCTCAGTACTTCTTAATTTGAGGTTTCTCCGGTAGTCAACCAGCTCTCCCACTGTGCCTCTCAGGCTCTCTTTCTGGACGCTGTAATTCGATCTTGCTTTTACGCTGGCATCTCAACATCCCCGGTCCTTAAAACCACGATGTGGCGAGATGATTCGATTTCTCGGGGAATCGGATGGGAAGTGAATCAACGTATAGCGTGTACCGAGCTAAACGGTCGCATTCTCTCTCCCTCTCCCTCCCTTTCTCTCTCCCGCCATTTATCTCTTTCCCCGTTCTCGTATTGTGGGGCAAAATTAAAGAAACTCTCGCAGAGTGATCTTCACAAACTTTAGTTACATTTTCATAACCCATCCAATTTATTTCTCGTTGCCACTGCGTAAAAAATATTAAGACTTTGCCAAACAGTGAGTTTGTTGACAAGTATACATTGTAATGCGTTGGAATAAAATACCGTAGAGCACGCGAATTCAAATGTCTGCATGATGAAGCCGAAGGACACGGAGAAAAAAAGGAAATATTATGACGAACGAGTGAGGCAAAGAACGGTTGGTAGAGAAGCGACAAGCATTGATGCGTCATATCGGAATACAGCTCGTAAGTTTTTATGCTTGTTGCCGTGAAACTTGTACGAAGCGATTGGGATGGAAATGCAGGGAGATGTGGAGAAGAAGTCGATTAAGGGATAGATTTGTAGTGAAATGTTTGACCCGAGGGACGATACTTTTGGCGAAACTATTCACGTGTGTATAAATACGCATTTAAAAAAAAAATCACTCTCTGCAGAAAGCTGATAACAAAAAGGTGAGGCTTTCTATCGGTAGCGATAGGTGGAAAGTCACGTGTACGAAACATCCACTTTGGGATGCAAATCCACGTGACCTTTTTTCCCATCATCACAAACGGACGACAAAATAAAAGTTGCGGACTTTGCGGATTCGAGGGAGCAAGTCTTGGACAAATATCGTATCGTTTACATGTATCTCGATCGTGGTCAATCCTTGGGACACGATTTACATTTTATTTTATGATAATATTTCTCATATTTGAGGGTCGAAATCTCCGGTTAATCTCGTGCGACCTTCGTGCAAACTCTTCACACTTTCTTTCCTTTCGAGGAAACATTTCGTCCGAAAGATGTGAGCTATAACAAACGCACCTACACACGCACACTTTTGCTTCTGTTCCCTCTTAGTATTCCATCAAGGGGTGATGGTCGAAAAACGATTTGACCAAGTTGGACGCTCTCACACAATCACATCCTACTTATCCTCGATAAGACGATCAAATAGAAGTGAAAAAACTTTGACACACACTCTTGCAAATATCCATGTGTATAGGTATATAGCGGATGTTAGTTTATTCGTTCGGGGAGAATGTGCACGATATACATGTGGCCCTCGAAAAGAGAAAGAGGCAGAGAGAGCGAGAGGGAGAAAGATGGAGAGCGAGAGCCATGGACGCATCACGAAACGCTTGTCCCATCGTCGAAGTCCTTCGCAAATCCGTCTGGCCGACGTTCTCGTGGTCCGGCCAGAATATCAATTGCCAATTTGTTCGGGCATATCGACTGGGCACTCAAGGGCGTGACACAAATGCCAGATGCAATCAGCGGAAGAAGCGAGACCCGAGAGGCTCAAATATAAGGCGAAAGAAAGAAACAGACTAAACTTATCCCGCGTCCTCTTTTTCCATTCCACCTTATATCTCCACCTGATTTTTATGCATGAAGCAAAGATAGTGCAACGTTATGCTTAATCCATACATTCGTTGTTCTCTTCTGTCTCATCTCCTCGGAGGAATAAACGAGAAGCAGGATTCCTCAACAACCGTCGCGACCATCACACGCTATAGAAACGCAAGATCGGGTAAAATAACGCGGAGATTACCTCGCGTAATCCACAGACTGTGGATTTTATCCCCGAGAATATCCTGCGGGCTTTGGAACTTGTCTATTTTCTGGATTTCGTTGGACGACCCACCGGGTACGAAACGAAGTGCAAAAAAAAAAAAACTAAACAGAAGAAGATAAACTAACGAAAATTTTCTTCCGGATGAGCGAATCTTCGCTAGATTTTTCCTCACCTCTTTCTCCGTAACATCACTGCAAAGAACTTACGCTTGAGTTCGTATAGTATGCACAATATTTTCAATTCTTGTCATCTTTTATCCGTTTATCCGTGGACTCTGCCAAATACATGTATAATAAGGAATGTGTGTGCCGAAGACTTTTGGCAAATTCGAAGCGGCACGAACATCCTCGAACATACACGTGCGCGCCACGATTACAAAGAGTCTCGTCGGGGAATTGCTCGCCAAAATACAGTCTGCACTTCCGGCTGTGAGGTTTTTCTCTTTTCTCTCCTTCCACTTTTCTTCTATAGCTTCAATATTGTCGCTATCTCTTGTACACAGTTGCCATACATATTCCTCGTGCGCGCCGCCATATTAACTCTTCGAGAAAAGGCTCTTGCTACCACCGCTTCTTATTGTCTTCTCTCATCTCTCTCTCCCATCCTCGATCTTGCTCTAACTATTTCGGCATTTCCTCCGCGCTCTACCCTCTTTTACTCCTATCACTATCGTTCCCGCAGTCGCTGCTTTATGCCAATCGCACATGAAAGAGGGAGAAGCCCACAGTAGTCGCCTTGTGGCATAACGCACCCGCGAAAACTACCCCCATAAAAGTTGACGACTTAAATCGCGGGGCGTATGCCCTGACCTCCTATAGACATCGTTATGTTCTATGTCCATGAGTTTACGCGTATTGGCGCTGTTGTAGACCCAAGACTCGAAATTTTTTGTCAACGGGCGAAACGATCTGTGCGGCTAAGCTCAAAATGGCACCTAAACATTTTTATTCTTCTGCAGGCGTACCAATAGTATTTGTCCAATAAAAAATGAGTATATTGCGTAAAATATCAAATTTTTTCTAGATTTTCTACCTTCGGAGTGCTAAAGAATCAATTCAGTATAAGAGACTTGACAAAAAGTTTAAAAACGAACAACGAAAGAATCACAAATTATCTAAATACACGTTGTGATTTCCGATCAAATTTCTTGTCAGATTGCAGACGTAAAAATCTTTTAGCTGCTCATTTTTCAAAACAATCAATTCCCCATTTAATGGAGACTCGTTAAACGCGAAAAGATTTGTACAAATCATTGAAAAGCTTCACAGATACATTGTCGATCGTAACGTGCCGGATGTCCTCGATTAGGAATGTATTTTATCACGAGATGGAGAAAATGAAGTGAGCAGATGACCAACCGATCAATATATTGAGCGAATGTAAACGATAGAGCGGTGGACGAATCAACAGCTTAAGTAGAAATATTGCAGCATATCTTATGTACGAGGCGATCGATGCCAAAAGCAAGTATTTTCGTTTGACACTCCGTTTCCAAGTGATTTTGTTACAAGGAATACATATAAACGAATGCTCGTATTTTTTTTCCATAATATTATTAATTATAGACACACGAGGTCAAGAAATTTTTCATTATATTCCTGTACCAAAAAAGAGTCCGACTCCCTGTAGAACTGCCAATATATTAATTTGTACATCTCACAAATAATCGTCCTGTGAATCCGCTCCTTTTCAATATGCCGGAAAGTGTCCTGCTGACGTCGCATCCCAAGATTGAACACCGTCGGATTAGTTTAACGTCTGCTCCGCTGAGCTCGAAAAGGCGACCAGGATAAAAATATCTGATAACGCGTCACTATACAAAACTTCCAACTCGTGCCCCTCAGGAAGTAAATATTCGAATTTAATTTGAACAAATTGTATTATTGATCCAAGAGTCTCACGGAAAACTATGCCCCCCACTTGCTCTCTTGAACTTTTCCGAGGAAAGTTGAAGCTTCGAGTACAACTAGGAGACCGAATTGTGGTCCATCCCTTAGAAAAGTGAGGGTGTAATTTCTTGCAGGGATTTTTATTCCGGGATCTGTTGAAGCACGCATAATTATATTCAATATTCCATCCAGATTATCCGAGTCGCGGTAGTGGAACACTCTTAATATTTTTAATAACATCGATATATGGATGAGAAAGCGATATCGCCTTGCGCTTAGGACAAGGGTGCATAGAAATGTGCGAATGCGTCATCCCCGGACACGCACAAGTGCTGACGCGTGAACGATACGAATATATCTATAGATACGTGTACATAACGGTCGAGGCATTTCTAGAAGCTGTACATGATTTTGGTCCTTCGGTTTCAATCACTTACGCCATTTAGTAGATTTATACGTGCTTGCTTGGATGATTCTTATGGATTGCAGATTCAGGAAAAATATGGCCGTGCTATACGCGGAGCTTAATTCGGAGCCACGTGATTATGTGACGAATCATATTTTTCCCTCATTCATTTGCCTTATAAATGTTTTGGCCAAAAAAGTAGGTTTGCCAAAGTTTTCATAACTTTTGACTGCATTTGGGTGTCCTGGTATCACGAACCAGGATAATATATGGATGTATGAGTAGAGCAGACAGTGTGTGTTTGTATTTGAATATAAGACGATCGCAAAATTTTTCGAGTGTAAGGCGGAAGAGCCGTGGGAGAAAAAAGGAAATCTTTGAAAAGTTTGAGTTTCTTGTATAGCGAACACCGATCTGGTTTCTCTGTCTCTCTCTCTCTCTCTCTCTCTCTCTCTCTCTGTTTCTCTTTCTCACCGAGACGAGAGGAAGACTGAGAGGAGAAATAAGAGCATTCCTCATAGAGCTTCTTGAAATTACGTCAAAAGTCTCGTGAATTTATCGGGGCACTTTTTAAACTCCTCCTTGGTAGGATTAGCATATTATTTCTATGAAAGAACTCGGAGCGGATATGAGAACGGAGCACCCTGGCGTCGGCGAAGAAAACGCGGATGAAAACGACGCATACTACGTTTGTGGATATCCTCGCGGGGACAGCGGAATAGTACGAGAGTCAGAGGGAGAGAGAACGAATAAGGGAGCATTTGGTAAAAATTTGAGGCCGCAGGGAAGGGCTGAAACGAAAAAAACGATTCGACGGATCGCCGAGAGCTTCTTTCGTGTAATATAACACCCACCGTGCGAGAGAGCATATCAAATATGTTGATAAATGATCCCTTTGAGGAACATCCGAATGGATGGCGCCACCGATCTTTCTCGAACACCTTTCATGTATGCGCCCACATTTGAATGTCAGACGTGAACTATTCACTTCGAGATCCTGGCCAGTCTCGCCATCGGGATATATGAATATCCTGCAAAGCTAGTTCCTCCTCTTAATAATATGTAACAAAGAATATGAACATGATCGAGCGAAGTATACTTGGCCCAATTGGAGGATTTCACTTTTTACAAAGGGAATTCATGTACGTTCCGATCTTCAACAAGAAAAACCGTGAATTAGAAAATAACCTTTTTCGAATGAAATATACGACATTATTTACATGCAATTACAAACTTGTGTGTCAAAAAACCCAGAGAAAAGTCTGAACGATTATATTTGATGTAAAAGGATAACAGATAGGCTTCCGTTTGTTCGCGTCGCTAGCATGACCGGGCATCTGGCGAGAAATATCAAAAGAGACAAATTCCGGCGGATTCTTCTACGACAGTCGTATTTCCGTTCTGACAATCAGCAAGCTGACCGGAAAATCTTTGATGTTTTGCATACAATCCAAGAAGTTGAAAGCACTCGAGGGATTGACAATCTCCGCGTGGATCGGGCTCAGAAAATATGAATTTCGTTTTGAGCTACCGAACGATCGTGTATAGACCTCGAGTACTCTGGAATACTGGTGGGAGATATAAACCATTTCAATCTATTTCGACACAATCGTTCGTTGGCTGTCGATAAGATTGGGATTTCGGTCGAGAATAAAATTCGTACGTTGAACCTACAGTCGCGTCTCAGAGTTTAGAGAACTGCGCTGTACAAATTCGTAAAAAAATCGGTAATGTCAGCATCAGGGAGCGAACTCTGAGGGTGGACCCTGCAGAGAATTTCTCTTTGAATACTAAAGTAGAATTCCTTGTTTCCTACGGTGGGAAAAGGAACTCACTGTACCGACGGTGGCTGCTTTATCGTGGCTGAAGAAGAAGATCCCATGCAGTGTGACTGTGAATATCCACCTCGACACTTACTGACTGCAGCCAAAGTGTCGATTGCGAGTTATATGTGATGCCATGAAAATATGACTGTCGACGAAACAATGAAAATCAGGCTGTGCGAATCGGACTAATCTCGTTCTTCAAGTGTCCATCCGCTTCTGTCTTCACATCAATGAATACGTCTCTAGACTCGAATTCACAGCACTCTCAATATTCGTCGCTACGTCGAAATAAAAAAAAAGTTAATAAAACTTTGCAAGGGACGAAAGATTTGGAGAAAAAAAAAATCTTGCAAGTTGCACGGGATTCAGGAAAATAATTGTCAATAAGTCATTAGGTTATCGATTGGCATGGGCTCATATCGAATTATATGAATTTGCATGCATTATGCTCGTACCGATTAATGAAGTTGATATCGAAATATCAGAGGGAAAATGGAATAAAAATTCAAGAATCGCTTTTTGAAATACCGAACAAATGTATTGTTTTAAATTTATTTGGAATGTCAGACGATGAGCTTAGGCAAATGAGAACTGAGATACATGGCTGAAAATGTATTTATTCAAAGAACGTGAAAAAATATTAACTTATCCGATGGGGAACAGAGCGGGCGATGTTTTTCTTATAAAATCAAATTTATTGGCGTAATGTGGAAAATATTTCACCCTCGATGTGGTCCAGAGTTTATGGGATTGGTTTGGTCTAACTAACTCTTGCTGAAGCATATCGAGCGTGAAGAGAAAGGAGAGTTCATGGCATTTAAGGAAAACGGAAGTAAGGTCCGCGAGAGGAAAAGAATAAGAGAGAGAGAGGGTGCGGAGATGTAATCATTCGGGTTCGGTGAAAATTGGCAAATTGCCTATCAACGCGAATCGACCAACCATTTGATATCCGTGCGAGATATATTGTTCCCATACGAAAGGTTTTGCTCCGGCAGGCACGATCAAAGGAATATCCTCGTGAATTCTTCTCCACGCCTCAATCGAATTGTCCGGTCCATATGCCATTGATCGGAGAAAACATGGACAATTTACCGTTCGCTAGAGGTTCGTACATATATATTTATCACGAAATATATACAGAAATATATTCTTCAGCGTTGTACGTTGCAGCACGAGCCTCAGCGGATAATGCAATCACCGACTACCTCTCTTCGTGCTTTGATACACGAACAAACAATGAGAGACAGAAAGAAAGAACGAAAGACTGAATATGTGTGTGTGAGAGAGAGAAAGAGACACACAGAAAAGAAGAAAGTGGGGGTCCGCTCTCGCGAAAACCTGTGAAGTTCCGACTCGTCTACCACTTTAATAAAATAATTGAAACCTTTCCAAGAATACCGACTTTGCTCAATATGAGTATCGCCTTTCATCTCACGATATCAGTTTGGGATTGGATGTTACCAATTAAGAAACAAATATATATGTTCCATTGCAATCTGGCGTAATTTCGCTTTTCACTCCTCGATACATCATTATATTCTTTCTTTCAATAAATACGAGAAACGGTCGTTCACAGCAACGAACTCAAACGGCATTGACGATCGATTCACCGGCTGCTCCAATCCATAATTCCAATTAAAGCTACGTAGTTCCAAAACATATGAACAGCTGCAAATAAATACTATCCATCACCAGCATTACATGTAAATCAACTTCGGCGCGAATAAGACGATACAGTAAGAAATATATGTCTTGCCAAAAAGTGTAATAAGTACATGAAGAATAATCATGGCGAGACATTTGATGAAATCCTCACTGAAATTTTCTGATGAAATTTTCACTTAGAATTTTTTTTGAATCTTGTGTAATTCAGTCACTGTATTTAAATACCGAGAAGAAAGAGGAGCTCACAAAGTTGAAATTAAACTTTTGCCGGAGACGTATGAAGCTTGACGTATATATTTTTTTCTCATGGAAATGGAGAAAGAAATGGCGGAGGGAAGAGAAGATGACAGAATGGAACGAAACATCTGAGAGAGAGAGAGAGAGGGGGGGGGGGAAGAGATATATAAATGCAAGCCAACCTGATCTTCATCCCGTTGTAATTCCCATAGGATCCAGGGGCAACGGGATCAGCAACGATTTCACTCACTTCTCAAGCTTGCTAGATGGTACGCGACAGACGTAACGTAAAGGGATGTATCCTGGAGTTTGCAGGCATGGAGGAGAGAGATAAAAGAGGAGTAAAGAAGAAGCTAGGCGCACCACGGAGAGTTCTGAATTCCTCTTTATTTGCATATGCAGATATATACACATACCTGGGTAGGTAAATTTCTATACAGTCATATCAAATGCACATACTTTTTTCCATACATACAGTAATAGTTAATACATACTGCGATGGTAAAAGAGCGGCTACGGTGAGAGAGCAGCAATGGGAAGAGTTCGAGTATTCAAATGCGGGGTAGTAGCCCTTTTGCGGCGTATACGAGTGTAATCTCGCGCGGTATGAACATTGTTACGGAACGAGTATCAGGAAGAGACACATACCAGAACGCACTTGAGCAACGGAAAAAACTCGTTTACCACTCGTTCCACTTCCAATCCGAAGCTTTATAGTCAATTTTCCAAGCAAGTAAATTTTTCTTCCTTTTTCCTTAATAATCTTCGACTATTGGGAAAAAGTGTAGGAAGCTTGCCAACATCAGCGTGATTTATTATTATTTAATTACATTTGACACTTTTGTTGGTTGGTTATTTGGTTTAGTTGCGTTTTTTATATCGAACTCGATGAGAAATAATCGACGATAAATAGGAAGCTCGTGGAGGCCCGACAGACAAAAATCTTTGATCAGGGATTCTATGAACAATGGATGCATATATACGTGAAAAAGCTGGATCATCTTAAACATGTTGCACATGGCGATATGGCTATGAGAGCAGTGACCAAGAAAAAACGTGTCTCTTATAGCTGATTTATTCGTTATGTCGTGGAGTGTGCTCTCCGATAACTCGTAATGTGAATCGGGAGTGAAGGCAGAGATGGAGAAGAGCCACACAGCCATTTAGAGGCAGCCTTGGCTTCGCCCGGTTAGGCAGATCGCTTGAAAAACCGTCTCGATGTTCTCCCGCTGGCCGTTGCAGTTTCTGAGTCGATAATACGGTGGCTACGGCGATGAGGACGAAGGTAGCTAAGGCGTTCCGTCCTCCTTCCTCATAAATCGGCACAAATGTCTCCCGAACGTTTCTCGTCCTTGTCATCCTTGTCGTCGCGACGTCTGGCAAGAATCAAGAAGACCACTCGTCCACGTGGTCGTTTCTCATGCACGCATATCCACGCACACACTCCAACCATCTACCAGATCTAACCGTTTTTGGCACGCGCTTAAGAACCCTACAAGGCTTCTCCTTCGCAACATACTTTGTTCACACTCAGCTCCGTTCCTCTCCATACCTATCTTATATTCTATACGTATCAAACTGAGTAATTTATATAAGTGTGTATATAATCCACTGACACTTGCTCGCCTTCTGGCTTCAATACTTTTCTGCGAGATTTCCGGGAAGCCTTTTCTCTTCGATGTGGCCTCACACGTGCGTACATGCTTTAACCCTGGCGTTACCAAGATCGGAACCTGGCGACGACGTTCATGTGTTGACGAAACGATAATCCATCGAATATTTTAATCATCAAATATAACTCTTGCCAAAGTAAAAAAACTGCAATTATCTAAGAGGATTCATTCTGTATCATAATTTCCTTCGCGAAAAAGCAGAGAGAGAGAGAGAGAGAGAGAGCGATAATTGATCAAAAGTACGGTCCTTGAATCCATATTCCGTTTCAGGCGTTCCCTGATTACATTACAAAGTTTGAATATATATTTGAATCCGTCTTACAAATTCCATAAATAATCAGAGGATCTCAACCTTTGATCTCACCTGCCACTACCATAAACTTCAATTCCGTAATACCGTGTAAATAAAACACATGCTCGTTACAGTTTCGAAACAAGAATATCTTGTCTTAATCGTATTACGTTTGATGATAACATGAGTTTGTAAACAATCGTGGAAACTGTGCAGCTACTCAAATCCGTTGGGCAGCAATCTGACGACTGATTATTTCGACACGTTTGTCTTGCCTATACCCGTCTACATCCCATCGTCCACTCGAGCAACCATTCTCAAACAACGCGGTGTATGCTAACTCGAATATTATTCGGGCAAACATTTGGCCTCCATAGAAGCCACCATTGGTTTGGAGCATGTTGTACACACACATACACAGAGGCTCTTTGAAAAGTCGCGACGTATACCTTTATTTTTGTTCTTCAAACAATATTGTCGAATCGAATGATAAAAAAGAAATGTGAAGGGACGATTTACTTAAAGAAACCAATGGAATTCGTCATTGAAAAACTGTGAGAAGATATGGAAAAGATTTTTGCAATGCCATGAAATTCGTGATAACGTGAATTATGGCGAATTAAGAGGATGAAGTAGAGGGGAATGAATTTCCTGCAGCAGAGCGAGATCTCGTTTTTCGTGGAAACACAATTGGAAACGGAAAATTGAGCTAGCACCCCAGATCCATACGTATATATAGTACGATAATTAAAAAAAAAAGAAAAGGGAGTTATTTTCCGTAGGAATAATGAATACTAAGGGTGATGCGAGCTGAAGGCGACCGCGTGGAAGAGCAGAAAGTATTATAAAGAGAACACGCGGGAGCTCAGCGTAATGGGATACATGCGAAACGAAAAGTACAAAAGTCGGACTGTACGGTGTGCACGTACTACAACCTCCTTTAGACACCATTCACAAACCACACAGAAGAGAGTACATTCTGTACAGAGGTTCGTTGGTGGAGATAAGCGCATCCAAGTGTGTATATACGAAAGAGCATCAGCTCTCGTAATACTTTTATATACATGTATACATACATGTATTTAGTTACTCCAGAAGAGACTGTACCCTCTGATGCACCACTGTTCTCCCTCTGTGCTCTTGCCACCCGCGGAATTCCATTATCCTTTTTTATTTTATTTCCCTCCTCTGTGTCGGACTGTAAAAGTCAACGTTCCGAGGGTGAGTAAAAATAATTAAGAACGTAACGACCGTGCTCCCGTCTTATTAAGACGAGTTTCGTTTTACGATAGAAAATGGTTACATAAAAGACTATTTGTACCTTAGCATTAGCAATGATTTCTAACCAACTTTTGTTTTTTATCATTACACGAACTATCACCCAAATTTATTACTGCGTCCGGTCCCTCGTTCATTTGCACGTTAATGGCCATAAGATAATTCTTCGCATAAACGTTTTCCTGTTGGATTCTTACGATCGTGACACGAGTGTGAATATTTGAAATCCGCGGAACCTGGAGGTCGTTGCGTCGTATACCTGCCGGTTTTCACGAATCTATTCCATATACCCCCTCGACCTAACTTGCCCTTCGCTTTACTTACCTGCATCTTTCAGTGAAATCTCCCAAGAGTGATGCCTGCAGCCTCTCTTTCCTATAATGGGCTACTCTATGGGCTTTCCATGATAAACGGGAGAAACTGTGGAAAACGTGGTTGATACTGGTCGCTACATTTTCACTGAGTTTCAGGTGGTGATCCTCGTGGGAAAATGGGAAAAACTGCTTACTACTGAGGCTAAACGGTTACCTAACCCGTTATTGGTCTCGCCTCTCAGCTGCTCGGCTTGAGAGACTGCCAAAGACATAACCACCGTGTGGTTATTATTGTCCAGAATAAATGGTGACTCTTCAAGAGAATCGTTGCCGCAAAAAATTATTAACAATTAAATTTTATTATCGCATTATTCGGAGCAGCTTCTACGTCCCGAGATAAACATTTAGTGCTACAAAGTGCAACTTTTCTCATTAATCAGTTGTATAAAAAGTTCATTTAGAGAAATAGATGCGGGTCGAAATGGGCAGCATTGACTCTGTGGCAACGTGCATCGTGTTGCACAACTTGCTCTTCTTGTAGATTAACTTTTATTTGCTCTTTTAGTGGCGAGGGACTTGCGAACGAGGAAGATAGACAGAGTGAGATGGAGAGGAAAAGAGAAAGAGAGAACACCGTAATCGGTACTGTCAGAGCCCTTGTGTCTATATGCCAGTGCCCGCAGAAGCACTCGCAGAGAGCCCAAATTAGGTGGGCAGTAGTCAGGAAGGTCCGAAAGTAAACACCGATCCACACAGTCCACGAGTTCACGATGGACTTGCAACTGTCTCGTGAATCTGGTCAAAGTTGCTACCCGTTAGAGAGGATCGATTTGGTCAGCGTTCTTCTCACTCGAGAGCCAGCTAAATTCATTTTTCCAACGCTGCTAATTATCATTCCTTCCAGGGTTTGATCAAACTTTTAATGGAATATGGATGCATGGTACTCTATTTTATTGATCAATCTGGCTGAAGCCGCAATAATATATCCCATGACGTATGATTCGATTTTTCGAATTTATTCCTCTTTCATTATTTACGTAATTTTTTATTCACCCGTCGCAGTGATCATTTGTGTGTTTTGTATTATTGATTATTACGGTGTTCCATGGAATCAATCATTTCTGTGGAGTTTCTACCTCCACAAAAATAATACATTTCGAATAAAATTCTTCCATCGTGCAGAAATGTTTTTATATCAATTTTTCGGTATATATAAAATAAAAATTAGTAATTATTCGAGTTGTTCCAGCAGTCACGATTATTTACTCAAACTGAGCCATTGCTAAATTGAGGTTGTTGAGGAAGAATAGGCGAGTTAGCGTTCGATATTGAAGATATAGCTCGTTCGCTCTGCGTCTCTCATTATAAGACGAGGGCATATCAGTTGGATCGTGATACGTGGGAGGGCAAGGAGATCGGGTAGGGTATAGGGCGTAGAAGGGATAAATGTAGGACTTTGGGAGAGGGCCTCGGGGCTCTGAGCAAACTAAGGCTCTAACCTCGTCAGAGGATCGTGAATATAGTATATATCGTTAGGTTGTACGTCATTATGCTGGCGGGGTTCGTCTATTACGGCACGCCCGGTCTGCCTTCCGGCCTTCAATTTGCACCTAAGCGAGCGCGCATCGCCTGTACGCTGTAGTCTCAGAGCTTCAGCAAACTTGTGTTGAGAACTCGGACAACTCGGCAGGCGATGTGCCGCCTCCGGGTCGTGATGCTCACCGGGCTAAGATCCCTTTCTCTTTCCGTCTTTCACTCTCCTCGCTCTCCTTCTCTTTATCCCTCCCTTTTGTTCCTCATCGAGTTTCCTTTAGTCGATAGAGAATCTTCCAAGAGATAGTAAACTATGATCTACATCATGCTTCGTCTCTTCTCGCGAAGTGGATGTGGTCACTTCAGTACCGCGCAAGAACCATGATCACGCGGAGATGACGATGATGCTTGACAAGTTCGGAGCCTTCCTACACCTTGGCTAATCCCACGAGAAACCATAACTACTTTCGACATCAAGTCTAACCCAAACAACTTCTAAACGCATCCCCGATGAGTACTAAACCAAACATATCCGAGACATATCGTTTTACGCGGTACTACAGTTCCGGAGTAAATAATACTTTTTAGGAACAAAACAATAAAATCCATTTCTCATTCCTGCCGAAAATAACCGGATAGATTTCTCGCAAACAAGTAGCAAGTTGCGTCGTCAAGAGTTGCTGAAACAAGATGATATTACAGAAGAATAAATAGAAGTATGGTCGGCCGCGAATTAGAGAAAGCGGGAGAGAGAGAGGAAGAAAAGTGTATCGGACAGTGTGGTCCTCGAGTCTGTAGTACGAGGTGTGTGGGCACCGAAGAGCCCGACCCCTGCCGAGTCCAGCGCGGGCTGATCCGCGAACAGTGAAGAAGGGGTCGAGAGGAAAAGGGGAAGGGCCTCACACGCGGGGGCCTCGGCGATCGAGCAGCGAGAAATTGCCCCAGGGCCCGACGCGTGAGTCCCAACGCGAGCCGGAGGTCTCAATCTCACGGCTGCATGCCGCCGAGGCCCACTACTATCTCTCTCTCTCTCTCTCCCTCTCCCTCTCTCCCTCTCTTTCGTCTCACTCTCTCAATCTTTCCTTGTTTCTTTTTCTCTCCCTCTCCCGGTCGTCTTTCTCGTAATATACTTATACGCGGGCTCGCAGCATCTTTCTATATGCCGACTTACTGTCATGATTAATCGGCACAGCCTACTTATCGTGTCGAGACGTACGTTAGACGCTCTCTTTCGGAGCTCCATCGATTCTCCGCAGGACCATGTTCGAAGGTTTACAAGAGCCCCCCGATAGGATCACGTGGTTTAGCCAAAGATCATTTCACTCATATACACATGTTACATTTCTTCATTCATGTGCATATCGATTATTTATGAAATATCGTGCTTTGTTGATTCGAAAAATACACAAAACCATGTACTACAGCGGGCCATGACCACCAATGTGGATTTTTCATAGCAAGAGAGCCCATATATCTTTTGATATTATAAACCCCTTCGAAAAAAAACTGCGATTATGATATCGACGGACTCGGCGATACAATTCCGAACGACAAAGATTAATCCAACCCCCCATTGAAATAACCTGATGATATTCTTGAGGTTGGAAATCAGTCGCTCTACTGCAACTTTTGAAATCTCCGAATCACCAAACAATTGCTATTTTCGAAAAACGCGGTATCTTGAGAATCGAAACTTCGAGATCGCAGCAGCACTCGGTAACCACTGTTTTTAATACGAACGTTTTCTCCTGAGTATTTATAAGATTCACTTGGATTCTACGAGGATATATGCTCTGGAGGAATAAATATTAGCAACAGTATATTCTCGTAGGAATCGCTCTCACCGCCAAAATCCCGACAGAGAGTCTCAAATGATTAATCACTCCTGCGGTCGGAAGATGTATGTGAGCATCGTTGCGACTACGAAGAGCATCTAGACAAGATTCCTCGAATTTCCACCTCATGAAATTCTGACATTAAAAATAGCCGATTCGATCAGAAATCGATGGAAAGCAGTAAATTGGGTGATATCATTATTTTCGCTACACTGAGAAAAAAATGTTGGTTAAAAAAAAACTTTGGTTTGATCCAACAAAATCCTACGGTCGGATACGTTCAAATAAATTTATTAGTCGCTGTAGCAAAATATATTGTTGGATAATTGACAGAGCATCACATTTGCTTTGTCTGAACTTTATCGAATTGGGAGATCGAGGGGAATATAAAGAAATGTATCGAATTGTAATCTCGATACATTTCTCAAGCATATGAGAGAAAGCAATGGATTTTCCCAGTGGAGACTTATATCTCCGTAAAGATTCGCTCTGCTAAGCTGACGAATTATAAAAAAACCGTAAAAATTCTTAATTCAATATTTTGTTCTCGCTTATTGATAGAATCCAGAAGAGGAAAAAACATATTGAGGAAACGGGAAGAGAAAGAGAATCGTAGGGCGAAAGGAAAAATGTAGGAAGAAGGGCGGGAAGCTGGCAATATTACCCTCGACTTTATAACCTTAAATAACTCATCCCTCTGTAACTCATTTCGAGTCGGCGCCAACGTTCTTTACGAGTACGCTTTGCCATGAGGAACTACAGAGCGTCGCGACGTCACGGGGCGCTCGTCTCGGATTCGTATAGCTTGTGGACTGTCTGCTTCCCTTACGGCCTACTCAAGGCGAATGGAACGTACTATAAAAGACAGTGGATTGTATAAATGTGTGTGGGAAGAGAGCAAAGGGTGGAGATGAAGATGGTACAAAAGGGGTGAAGCGGGAGGAAAGAAAGATAACGAGTACGAGTCGCAGGCAGCGCCCGGAAGAGTAGAAGGCTTCCGAACTCGTGATGTTAGAAAAGGGGTTGCTTTTTTCTACCCTACTTCCGCGCTGAATACATATATAGCCTACGACGCCTTATCTCTCATTCCAAGAGACTACTCCACTATGCCGCGGATGCTTTCTCTCAAGTAATAGAAGTTGTTTGCGAGTGTCTCGTTCCGCTGTCTACGTCTATTTTTCCTCCTCTACCGTCTACTAACCTCTTTGACCAGGTTCTTCTTATTCTTCTTCTTCTTTCTGCCGAATAGGCGCCGCTTGTAGATAAAAAATAGGAAAACTGCATGACGAGCCTGTAAGGCATTTCCTGGATAGCCACTTTTCGAGAATTAGGAGGTGACTCAATCTTCCAATCGTATTTTGTCATTTATATGATGCTACTCATCATATACGGACGTAACAAAATATAAAGTTCACTTATGACTTCTAATCATCGTCAATTCCGCAGATGCCATTTTCTACGGAATATCATGAGAAAAAGAGTCATTTGCTTGACGTATCGCAGAGCTTATCCTACATCATTGATGACAGTAATGCAGCAGCTCACACTTTTGCTCACATCCTATCACAGGGAATTCATCCAATTTCGTTTTCCATCGTGTCTGACTATTACTTGGCACCGGGATCGACAATTTTCGAGATTACGTAGGATGAAGATGGAGCACCGCTAACAGGGTGTGCCTCGCCACACTTTCGTTGACGGGCTAACGATTTCTTCGACTCTCCCGGAGGAGGATAATTGACGCCTGCTTGTTATCTCATCCGTCTTTCTCCTTCCCTTCTGTGTCTTTCCTCTTCGTTCATTTCATTCGTCTCATTGATTGGAAATCATTGTGGCTTTATACGTGTTCCGCGCCCTCGAACACCATTCGACGAACGGAAGTCGAGTAAGACGATGACGTGACATCGTCGTACGAAAAATGATTGGATAGGTCACACGTTCGCTTCGGTTAGCGACGTCTTTCTTTTTTTTTTTTTTCAAACAGAAAAATGATTTCCTTTCCTCTTTTTGTCCGATTTTTTTCTACGTTTTTTCACGAATAATAAAAAAAAGTCGAAGAGTTTTATCGACGAGGGGAAAATTATTTACGCCATAAACCCTTGAGAACTTTAATTGCAGTTTAAGCTGTACATTAACCATTGTCCTGTAATTGTTGAGCAGTGTCTCATGTTCCAGGACAGCAGCATGCTAATGGACAACAAGGCGAGAGCAAGATGAGGGAAGGGAGTGATTCAGCGGGTTGCCTGTTGATCGTACACACGGGAAAACTAGGGATCTCGAAAGGTCGAGCGTTTTTTTTTCTGGTTTCCGTCAGAATCCCTTCGGACATGTTGTGAAAGGAAGTAGACGTCAGCCCAAGAAAAACGGAAAACGAGATCTGCTCAGAGAATATATTAGCAGGGATGCTCCTTCGGCAGAAAAAGCTCACCCTCGGTGAAGCTAACGTATACCATTGGCTGGACACGTCCCAGGGGTTACCCTCGATAAGTAAATAATGTCGACTTTTGCTAGTTTTGCACATCGTTGCTATACACTTCGTGCATTTCCCAAAGCAATGTTTCTGAGCTTCCTCGACAGCTATAGCGACTATTACATTTTTTATAATGTGCATTGTGCAACTCTGGCTGCAAATGCTAAGTGCAACGGAACTCTTGGGCTCCTTTTAGAGAGCCTGACAGTGTTTTTTATTTCAGGCTGACTCTTGGACACGTTTTATCTTTTGCTCCCATAGCTTGTTATGAGACGAAACGAAAATTTCACTCCCAGATGCTCCACTTACGTTTCAGAGGTTTTCTCTTCATTTGTAATAACATAATCACCAGCTTCAATCCGTTTGCGTTTCTAGTAACTCATTAAGTTCGTGTAACGGTAGTTGAGTTTGTTGAAATTAAATTGCTCTTCTCTTCTCGCGCTGAAACTCTATGCAACGATATGGAAGAAGAGTTTTCGATTATTTCTTTTTCGAAGTTGTGAACTGAATGTAATTTTCTGTCTGAACATTATTTCGCATGGAGCTTCCAACGGTGCAAGGACAATCCCTTGGCGAGTGTCTTTCTCGGTCTTTCTTTCTCTCTCATCATCGTTCTGACTCTTCCGCGGATCTTCCTCATTTCCCTCGAAGATTTATCACCCCGCCAGCAAAGAGGGAGGATGAGAGATAGATGCGGAAAGAGAAAAAGAATCTCGAGCAAGACTTCTCGCTATATCCGAATGTGAATGACGTCGACAGGCGGCTTATCGAAATTCTTTTTTGCACTCGTTCGCTTTTTTCTCGCAAGCCACGACATCTCTCAGAGCGGCAAGGGTGGGAATGCTACCCTTCCACTATAGTCTCTCTCACTCTCTCGCTATCATTCACGAGCTAAGGCTCCAAAATAAGTATATAAATATATCAGGATCCCCCGGGTCGATAGAAGTGGCACCAGAAAATACTAAACGACCTAAGTCTCCTTTCCGGATCGGTATTCTCGCCGAATAGACTCATTCTTCTCAGCATCACGCATCATCATCTACTCGCGGCGATTTTCTTTAGCATGTCTTCCGCCGAGATTCGCTGATATTGATATTGAAATTCGACCTTCTATTATATTTATATTGTTTCATAACACTATTCTCCATTGAGTACTTCATTATACGAGGCTATAGGACAGCTCACGTAACGGGAATGCAGTCGTCGAAGAACGTCACAAGCCAGTAAATAATTTGCTACCCTAAGATCGGCAATAGCTAGAAACGCTTTCGACGAAGTTCGTCCAGGACACATGAGACAATAAGAACAGCACGTATCCCTCACTTATTCATTCGATTCCAAGCACCAGAATTCTTCACTATATCTTCGATCCTTTCGTTTGTCTATGATGCCGCAATTTTCCATGGATTTAATTATACAAAAGCTCAAACGAAATACTACGAAATTATTTTCAGGAGAGGAGGTCGAGGAAATTACAAAAGTGGAAGGCACAAAAGGTTTTTTCAGTCCAGGCAAAATATCACGTGCACTCGCGACTTTCGTAAAGGATGAATAACATATAACAGTTGATTTGATTTCTTTCTGAATTGACACTCATCTGTCCTTGAATATTTTGGGTTCGAACGAGTTTCTCGATTGAAAATCTATCTTGGGAATAAAATTTCTTCCCAGTTTGAGAGACTGGTTTAACGCACGCTGCAGTGATTCCTGTGCTGTTAAGAAAACTATGCTCGAAGTTGAAATGGTCTAGTTTAACGACAGCTTTATTAATTTGCGTATTTATTACCGGAGAAATGAACAAAAGAAACGGAGAAATAAAGAGGAAGGAGGCTACGGGACATCCAGTGGAGAAAGATTCGATGATTGGGCCGGAAGCTGCACATTGGAGTGCACAGTTAGGTATTTATATATACGTAGAAATCCATAAATGTGGAGGCGTGCAAGCGAGAGAACAGAGAAACGTTGAATTTGGACGAGCGGTTTCAGCGTGGCCATAAATCCGTTTCTGCTATGGCAGGAGCGTTGTGTACCACCTCTCTGGCGCGTAGCGGTGGCTCACTATCCCTTATCAAGAGAGCCACGATACGTACCATAGCCCTGTTGAGGGTGCAAGCAGCAGGGTGGGGTTAGTAACGTCGGTACAGATCGATATCTCGCATGGCTGACCCAGAGGGTTAACTAGGCAATCAGCGATAGTTTCTCGATACCCTGGCGCGACAGGCTTTTGGAAGGAAAGGGAGGGGCGATAGGAGAAAAGGGGGTAGCTCGGTGCACCGGCAGAATGGTTGCTGGTCGCGTGAATGGCGCCGGCAAGCAGGCGTCCAACAATCTATCCACGTATATACATATCTAGATATAACATCGCTGGAAGAGGAGAGAAAGGGGTTAACTTAATTAAGGGTTGTTCTACGACTGGCGATGTCGGAACGGGGATCGACTCGAATTCGCACTGTGGTGGCTTATTCGCGCTCTCAACCCCGCAATTCTACCGAAACGTCACCTCTCTCTCTCTCTCGCTCTCTTTCCCTTCAACTCCCCATCCTCTTTCTTCGCTGATTTCTCTCTTTCTCTCAGCATTGTGTATACGTACAATCGTGACCTGCAAACGCGAAGTTGCGGGTGTTGCGCATGGACGCTTGTACTCGCGTTAACGACACCACGTTGGCTAACTGCGGAGAGTTTCGACAACGCAAGTAGAAACCTCGGTGCTCGTAGCCCACTGTTGTATTGTCCAATCCTGCGATTTTCCGTCTATATGTATATGTTTGTATTTATCTATACTTTGCTTCCTATCTCGTTTTTAGGTTGGACCGTGTTTCTCTTGGATATATATATACATACTCCGTGTAAACATAGGTATTAGTACAGAGCAAGGGAGCAACGTGAGGACACTCAACACCCGTCATAACGAGAGGGTGTAACATTCGGGACGATCGGTCAACAACAGATTTGTAAACTCAAACTTTTGGCTCCATGTTACTAACGCTTCTTCCCTCTCAATGTGTATTTTCCATCTCGAATTACTGTCAGTTCAATCAGTTCCGAACCAAAATATCCCCCAATACTCCACCGTACACTAATTATTAATTAATCAGGCAAATCAACAAATTTTGGAAAATTTGTTAAATCGACGAATTTCGGCAAATCGTCAAACTTTCTGAAATTTGTTGATTGGATCAATCAATAAATTATCATCGGCAATTAAGCGACTATGATTAATCTCCTGTGATTTTTAACGAACGTGCTGCCACCTCGAAGCAGAAATTTGAGGAATTTGGGTCAACATCCTTTGAGCGAATGTGCGTAGCTCGATTTACATTTTGCTCGAAAGTGCACCAAGTGCTAGCGATTATTTATGTAGGTATATGAGCCTCAGCGATATACAAAGATATCGGTATATCTCCGGCTGTCTGCGTAGATAGGTTGATGCGCATTCGATGTATGAGGCGGAAATGTGTCTCCGTGTGTGTTTGTGTGATGCTGTATGAGAGGGCGGCGCGGTGCAGCTCGAGTCCGACGCTTAATCACCCGGTGGGTATATAAAGGGAGGGTCACACGGGGATTTGCATAATTCAGGAAACACGGAGTGGGCTGGTGCGAAAGAGAGACAGAGAGAGAAAGAGAGAGAACGACGACCCTTCGTACACCTCAAGACCGAATCTCATCTATTTCGATTCGCAAACCTTGCTTCAATGGATCAAATGATTGTGTATATACATATATAGTATTCGTGTGATTACACGCACATAATTTCTGTATAACAAAGATATATTCGCGTTAGCATGGATGGACGCGACAAAGTTTTTCCCTCATACAACGGCCAGCTCGGAGTTCTCGCAATAATTCGTCAAATGTTTCATTAGACAATGTTTCCTTAAAAATCTGTCGGAATCAGTGGCTTCCCAGCTCAATCTTTGAGCAAATCAAAAATGTTGTCCCAGGGCAGACACAGAAGGAAATAAAGCGTACTGGAGACTCATATTATTTTCCCGAGCAGGAAATCAATACGATAATCATAACGAAGCTTACCAAATTTCTTTGCCGGAAATATCCGAATCATTAAACTACTCTGGAACATTGAGAAGTGAGTAAATTTGTCACGAGAATGAAAGAAAATAATCTGTAGTCGTGATGAGTTTTGGGTGGAGCAGATCAATTCACAAATCACAGAGTAATGAGAGTACCAATAAACGTTCAACTTTTTATGTGCCACCAAAATTTCTTTCGAAGTGAAGACACAACTGATGTGAAATGAATACTTCTATGACATAATCGCACTTGTATCTAGCACGGTAGAAAAGTGACAGAGTCAGTGTGTGCGTATGTGTGTGTATGAGGAAGAGAGAGAGAGAGAGAGAGAGAGACGGAGAGGAATAAAGCTCGTGCGCAAATGTTAAACTTTGTGCATACACCGAGAGCACATATAGGCGGCTGAAAAGTTGGACTCGACGAAAATTGAAGTTTACCCGAGAGATGCTTTTCTCTTTCTATCGCCGCGTATCGTCCATTTCACTTGCTCTCGTTGGCCTAACGCTTGGCTGAACGTTTTCACAGTGGTATAACGTATCGATCTCTTATGTCCTCCCTCCTCTCGCTAGAGGAATGTGTGATATTCGTCATAACGAAACACCTGCTGTATATACACTTTGTCCAAAGTAGTACTACCCTGCATTCACCAAAACAGCGGTGAACATCCAATTGGTAAAAATAACGAGATACACGATAACATTTTTCTTGTTATGAAACTTTTTTTTCAATCCCGCTAGAAAATATTGTAAAAATATTGGCAGCTTACTATCCCATCGCGTATAACTTTCGTGAAAACTTCGGTCATATGATTCCTTTTTTAATATAATACAGTTTCCATCCCGTATTCATTATATTTTTCTACGAAGTTGAATGTTTTTTAAATTTCAATATCAATTAATTTTCGTCCCTCGTGAGATTTTAGTTCTTCCGGAGTGAATTCGATTTCTGTCTGGAAAAATAAAGAAAATCTACTCATTAATGTTGTAACCTGCTTTATGATTCTTTTTTAAATATGAAAGTTTCCATCTTGTATTCATCATATTTTTCTACGAAGTTGAGATTTTACTTTTTTCGGAGTAAATTCGATTTCTGTCTGGACAAATAGAGAAAATTAACTTACTGATGTTGTAACCTGGTTAGTAAATTTTTTTATTTTCATTTAATAAATGAATGGATTCGTAAATACGTACGAATGAGAAACATCAATGATTTCCGCGCTGATCAACATGAAAATAAATGAAACCGCTCTAATAGTAATGAATGTTTTAAAATGATGACATGTGTTGTAATTGAATAGTGAATTATACGCCAAAATTTGTGAGCATTGTACTTGATTGCGTATTGTTATTGTTCCTCTCATGTATGTCTGTCGACGAAGCTTGTCAGACAGTGACAGCTTTTATCGCTTAAAACTGCGTCTATTTAAAAAAAAAAAACGAACAAAAAAAACGAGATCCTCGGTGTACATCAACTATTAATTAATGGTACACTGAAATTCGTGGGAAGCCTCACAGCTGATCCACGGTCGGTGTGTGATTGTCGTTAACAATTTGAAAACGCATTTCTACGTGTTTCCGGGTTCAATCAACGTGCATACGATGGACAAACAGCCTGCCGCTATTGTGTTTATCGTTAACTCGATGGTTACCGCCGATCAGAGGGAAATATAATACCATCGTGTATTCGTTATTTTGATTGCCAAGAGAAAATGAAATAAAAATCGTTATGAAGATAATTTGAAAAAAAAGATAGAAAAATATAGAAAGTTGTTATTAAATTTCATCGCTTGGAATCGAGTTCATTTTCCAATAAAGCAAGGACCGGGCGGTCAAGTAGAACTAATACATGTATATAAGCTTTTATTATCCCACTAGCCTCGTTCAGCCGTAAGCGTATAGACCTTTGCATATACTCTTCATAAAACGAAGTAATTAATATTGAAAATAAAAACAAGTCGCCTAACGATTTTCGAGCATATATTATGCGCCTCGCATTCGAGCCAGAGTTGTTCGGGAGATCATTATGTGTCATGTGTGAAAGAATCACTTGTTATCTACTTATGCCAACACCAAGAGCGCGTACTTTTCATGTACACCTCTCACGCTAATTTTAATTAGAATCCATTATTCACGTGATAGTTCCACAAGTTCTCCACTTGACAAACCGGCGGTTAAAGGTACTCAAGTATCGCGTACTTTCAAATGTTCTTGACGTTCTCTCGTCATACATGGTCATCAAATCGCGAGACAAATCTCCTGAAAAGTGTTGAGAAATTATTTTTGCATGCAATTGATTGCTCGATCCTTGATGGGAAATCCGATATCGATTTTTTTTCAATGAAAATTCTCCTCGTTGACATTTTTTTGTTTCTACACGTGTCTAGAATGAATCCGATAGGAAGATCCTCGCAAATTATAGTCACACACATCATCAGTAGCGTAGGTGTATGTATTAGCAGACCCGATAGTTCTCGGTTGGTCGGCAGTGCCGATCGACCTGACTCGCAATTATCGCTCTCCAACCGCACGCGCGATTTCAGTCGTTTTGCTATATTTATTCATCTCGCGAGCGTTGAGGACCTGGAGTCTCTCTCTGTCTCCTGCTTTTTGTCTCTCTCGGTCACCGTAGCTTGCATATTGCACGACATTGTGCAAACAATGCCTGTGCAAATACACAGATGGGACTGTCCATCTGCGGAAGGCGAGAACGGAGGATGAACGTTCTCTCCATCTCCCTTCAGGGTAAAATTTCTGTCACCCTCAGAGTGGTAACATCACGTTGAGCTTCGTCGCTCTCGTCAACGGATTTGCCAACGTATACAGCCGACGCGTCATGAGTACATAGCATAGCCGGTTGTATTTATAATGGTGCCACGGTAAAAGGACGTTGCAAATACAAACGTGGCGGACCTTTCGTAGAGACGGCTCGTGGAAATTTGTAGTATCCGAAAAACCATGCCGTTATCGTGTCATTCAGATGCTTTAAAAAATACTCAAATGGGAATTAAAAAAAATTATTTTTCTCACTTCATTTACACGTACGCTGGTCTATAAATCAACGTCGATTCAGTGCGAATACGTGCGCCTGCCGATCGATAAAAATACGAGAAGATTAACAAACACACGAAATTGAGAGCGATCTCTGGATTTCCCACTGGCGAGCCGAAGATATCCTTCCGTTCTTTTTATCGGTAATTTATGTGGTACGTGCAACGTTGATGTCGATCTATATTTATATATATATATAGATTTGCGTAAAGTACCATTTCTCCCTCAGAACTTCTATTTCACTCTCTATTTTCTGCCTACCCGAGGGAATAAAAGCCCGATCGTGGAATGAGAAAAAGAGAGGTCGAGAGAGAGAGGTCGAGAGAGAGAGAGAGAGAGAGAGAGAGAGAGAGAGTGGAACCTCCAGCGAGAATCGAGATAAAGAAGAGACTAAAAAATACTTCGATTTCCCTTCGAGATACTTACTCTTCGACAAGCCACGCACGTTTTTTTTTATTATTATTTTTTGTTTCTTTTTCTCTATCTGTCAGTTTGCCTCTCGAATCCTGCATGCATCTTTTTTCCTATAAACAACGGAGACTCTTGATCAAGATTTATCGTGGATCACAGAAGATGAACCGTCGTTGCTATGATGCACTATACGGGCTATATTATTCCCAATACATGAGGGAAAAAATTTCTCAATTAATGGTAGAGATACGAATGCATTGATGTTTGGATAAATTTGTTCGAGGCGTTGAATGAAACTTTTGTTGTTGTTTATAGTTACATCGATACCCGTGCAATAGCGTTCAATTAAATTTGCTTAGTGTGCCGGAAATAACATAAATAGTGAAAATATAAATTGATAATGATTGATGGGCATATTAACTATAAGTGAATAGTTCAGGCCAGGTATAGGGACTCCATAAAATATTGGTTATGGATGGTGTGGGCAAGACCCATAGCGGTGGAACATTTAACGATTCGAGGTATATGGGCCCGGGTACTAATATCGGGTTAGGATGTTGGGATATTTGTGCACAAAGGGTTTTATAGCCGTGTCTTGTTTTATCAGTCACAAACTAGTTACGCTAGGTAGTGATCTTGGCTGTTGGCTGAGACTGGTGTAGAGAGTTCTTGCAGGGACATTTATGCGCATGTTGTTCTCTTTCGGTGTTGCCTCGACACTCCTTGCTGTCACTGTCGTTTCTCGGAGCTAACAACAACCACCGGGACCATTATCCAGAGGCCATTTCTTGCCCATAGTGTGTGTATAGTGCGTACAAGTGTGTATCCAGAGGAGCGAATGTGTAGAATGACTAGTGTAGGTGACAGTAAAGTGCGGTAACGGGATGAGGGAGAGAGGGAGAGGAGCGGAGAAAGAGACAGGGGAAGGCCATAGGTCCCTTAGGGGAGGCACACTAAACGCGGAAATGGTAGTGGGAAGAGGTCAGAGAGGGTTGCGGCCAAGTCGGTCGTGAAATTCGGACGGTTGCACCCCGAAATGAAATACCTGGTTGGCCTGGCTCGAGAGCAAGCGGCTGAAGGAGTAACGTAACCAGCCCTGTGACGTTCAGAACGGCGCAACTTTCGTACAATCTACTATCTATATGGGAATATCCTCTCGTACTTCTCGCACGAATTCCCACCCTTCCTTAGTCCTTTCGCTGAAGGAAAACACAGAGGAAATAGGATCCGGAGTTTATATATAGGTTCTCGGGGCACGTTCAACGAGATATGGCTCGCTGTAGCTCCCTCGTTTCGCGTCCCGTTCCAAGCCGCATCGGACGAATAGCTATACCTGCGGATATATACCATACGTGTATGCGAAAAGCGTGTATACGAACCGTCGTCACGTCCGGTAGAATGGTAGACGTGTGGGCCGTCTGAAAATTTCGGGAATGCCGTCGAAGCGCTCCGGGGTGGGCATCTCTCCTGTTTCGTCCTCGCGTACACATTCACATATCACACATATTAAAGACAAGCACACAGACGAAGACAGAGAAGAAAGAGGCGCGAGAGGGGCTTCCAGTGTTGGGGTTTGCCATACATGACTGGTTCCACGCAACCCGTTGTCCTTCCTACCGATTTCAACTTTATTCCATACGAGCGCCAATAAAATAAGAATTGGACAATGAGAGGAGCCCCAGAGAAAGCGAGAAATGAGTGCTTTTTAATTTATCCGCTCGCCTGTACCACGCGCTCCATTCTTCTCACACATTGGGAGCTTTTCTCACGATATGTGTATCCTTTGCTGACCGCATTATCTTGCTGCGATGATGCCATACCTTCACGGCTATACTATAACACCGGCTGGAAAGTCATTTTGGTGTATAAGTAAAGAAGGAACTCGCTCTGGGTTGCTTCCTCGTGGCTTAACAGCGCTTTAATCATGGTTTATTTGCGGTTTAAAGGAAGAGGGCTACATATACTATTGCCCAGCCGAGAAGCAAAACCAAAAGTGAGAGAGAAATAGCGGTGGGAGAGAAGCTTTGTTCGGTAATAGAGAGGGATATAACAAGGCATGGGATAAGGCAAGAATCCACGTCGCCGCATGGATTCCTGTACATGTATTCTCAACTAGGCGATGTATAATCAACTGCATATAGGAGGGATACTCTACTTGGATGGGGAAGGACACGAGCAACGTGCGAAATAACCGTCTCGAGAATCTCCCGGGCATTCGCAAGCTTTCAGTAGCTTCGTCGTATAACCTCCCAGCAGGAAAGCTCTCTGATGTACGATAAGAGTCCAAGGCTCTTCGGTATGCATCACCAAAAAAAACTAAAAGAAGTAATAATCACGTCGCTCATGTGCTTAACCGAATAAAAACTCTCACGACCGTCCAAGTTTGCTGGCAAAAAAATGGCTCATACTCAATTTATAGAATATCTTACGGCACATATTTCATACATTCACTTACGAATCTTCGTGGAGAAAACCTCCCAGAGAACTTGTGAAAATCGATACGATATCGCTTCACAGCTCGGTCATAACTTGTGATATCATTACTTTGGCCGAGTTATGGCAAGAGTATCATGCAGCTTGCTGAGCTGCAATGAATGTACTCACAAGAGTGTCTTTTCTCATAAGCAGTCATTTACTCAACATCGAGGACCGTATCGTACAACAACAGGACAATCTCCTGCCCTAAACGAGTCAGTCAACTAGAATCATGAGCTCACAGACTTATTTTCTTAGACGAACCTTTGCGCACGTTAACCGGAAAACGTCACAAGTGAATACACTTCATCGATCACACTGTGCAGTTCCATTTTCTCGCTCAGTGTTTCCATCGCCACAAAATCAATATACAACGGTCAAAAAACATTAGATTCTCCCCTTAATAATAGCTCACCTGTGCCTCATTGTTTGCCGTGGATATTTATAGAATATAGGTTTTCCAATTATATCGATGGACTCCCCAAAGCCAACAGTCAATCGTGACATTCCTGAAGTCCGCATATCCGTGGATAGCCCAACAGAGACGACAGTCTTGGTTGTCGAACGCGCGCAACTGCTGCTACTACACGCGGTTAACAGGGATATGGCCAGGTGCGACGAAATCTATCAGGAATGGACACCGCACTTTCAGCCCAATTGAGATGTTCATATACGTGTAATAATGAATACATTATGGTTATATCCTGCTGGGGTGAAATATGGAACTAACGTTACACGCACGTGGCCCTTGTCGATTAGTACTGGACCGCGGAAGCAGCAACCTTAAGTTTATGGTTCCAGCATCCAATGGATCGTTTTGTGGATTTTGAAACTCGTAATAAAGCATGTTCTCATTGAAAGGCGTTGGATCCCAAAAAAAGTGTTTTTTCGTTGCGAAACGACATAAAATCCTGATTGTCACATATGGGTGAGTTCTGTTGTAGGTTGTGTTGATGCCGTTGACAGATTCGTCACCAATGGCGTACGTATCGAACGGGACCGATTGAAAGCCTCATCTGTTCGTTGATTCAGTGATCAATATAATTTCACTCGCGGTGGATGAATTTCTGTATGGAGCTTAATCAAATCAGTTTATTTTAATTCAACGCTTAAAACGTATACTAGTTTAATCTTATTTGGGAATGGAAACAGATGAGATAACGAGCGTTTTATTGATCAGAGATTCGTATGTGATTGGGTATTTACGAAAAGGAATAATGGTTGTAGATTTAGTCTGGACTCGTAACAAAGGTACCCCGCGAATTGCATGCAGAGGTTAATGATTCTAGCGGAGATTGCACATTGGGACGATTCCGGCGGTGTATTAATTACTAATTAAACCAAACACCATCCTGTAACGAGTTCAATTTCCTCGAGTCTCGAGCCCACGCTGGTCTGCAATTTTTCATTCGTTCCTTACATTTATCTTTCAATGAGTCTTTTTCATTTTCTCTCTTTCAATTTGTTTGTTTTTCACGTCAACTCCCTCACGTTTTTTTTCTCGTTAGTTGTTATTTTTATTTTTTCATTTAACTCTCTCTCTCTCTCTCTCTCGTTTTCTTTGTAATTCGCGTGGAGTATGAATGGCTCAATCGTTTCAACGAGAACTCGAGGTGGTGACGTGCCTCGGGCAACGGGAAACATTTGAGCCGTAAAGCCTGATTAGTTTGGTTAAGTGGTTTAGCGCAACCCTTGGAAGAGCATAGCGAGATCAAGTCGGACGGAGTGGGATCGAGAGGAAGGTCTCATCGCTCGTAAAACTGTGTACCCCGAACTCCTTCGTTCATACCAGGACACTTGTACGAAAACGAGCGCTTTCCGCATGACTTTTCGCTCTTGTTTTACTTCCACCTACGCTGCCTACCTAGTAGTATATCAACATCTATATATATATGTCTATATATAAATGTTCGCTAGGAGCTGTACACAAAGTTCGCTTCGAGTAGATGCTAGATCTGGACCGGAAGCTTTTTACACTGTTAGGAAGGGTCACGATTGAGGGCGAATCAAGACTTTACGAGTCGTCAGCAACTTTGGTCGCGTCCTCTTCATCTGCGGACTTACTAGCAAAAACCCTTTGGCGCTCCTTCCATGAGGCTTTTCGTTGGGGATATCTCAGCAGTGCCACGAGCTATGACGCATCTCGAGTACCTCATTCTAAATTTTCAATCGTTCCAATTCCGGAGTTTTAATGTTTCCGAAAAGTCCATTGCAACCTCGTGAGCTGCGAGAACCCGTCAAAGCTTCATATGAAATGTCATTTTTATATATTCATAACGGTCCTACTAAGGTCGCGAAACCTTCGAAGAGCATCCCTTGCTGATAAGAGAAATGCACGATTTTAGCAGCTTCCCCACGAAGCCCTTCATTTTTTTTGCTTTCTCTCACATTTGTCAACTCGTGCACTTACCGTACAGACTTTCCTCAACTGAAGCAACGATATAATAACGATGACATTTCAAATTATACTCTTGGCAGTATGGCGACAGCGAAACAAAAAAAAACAAAAAACAAAAAATATCTGTACCGACTTACACCTCAGTGCATGAAAAAGGAATGAAAAGATGAGACCGAAAGAAAATCGTTTGACGAGGTCTCGACGCATTTTATAATGGCTCTTTTCCCTGAGCGAATGGTCGCTGTACTGTACACAGCCATACTATCACTCCTACTGATTCTATGCCGTTACTACGACGACTCTACCATACTAAAACGAGCTTGGTCGGAGTGATGTCTTGCTAAAAAATTAACGACTCGGTGGCAGTGTTCACGACGGCGTCGGAATGACGATACGGCGCCTGTAAATTAGCCTCCCTAGACGGTTGTTTTGCGGTGCACATTTTATGAGATTTATGATAAATATACAACGCAAAAGACACTTTATAAACGCTCGTATGTGATTCGCAGGTTAAGCGCGAGTTAGATAATTCGCACGTTAGCAATCGTCGAAATATAAACGTCAAGATAAATGTCTCTCAACCTTCTGATAAAAAGAACAAAAAAAAAAACGATTCAAAAACTTCAACGTTTCGCACAGAATCTGAGACAACTCCTGCCAATTAGGTCGTTCCTTAGAAACTAGCGTATTGCAGAGTGAGTGAGGGGAAGAGCTTTGATATTGTTGCAATTGAAATCAGGGTAGAATTTACCGTCTGGAATTACTCGGATCTCTGTTGATACAATGTTGCTCTTACGCGATTGTTCGTACAACTGTATGTAAAGTACTCTGTATGCTTGTACTAGCTACCCGGTGAATATCGCTTCATCGTTGAGGGACTCCCACACGAGGAAACATATGCTAAATTATCACGAATGCTCCCTGTGGTCCAATTACTCGCAGTACTATTGCACGTACCTCTCGTAGATGTTATAAACCACTCCATGAACTTTGCTCGGCACGTTTGTCTCAACATGAATGCACGCTTATGAACTTTGGTAATTCAGAAACAGCAGGCAGTAGCGCTTTGATCAATCGTTGCCCAAGAAGCAGAAAGAAATCTTTTGATCAAAGACTGACGTTATTATTTTCATCAAAAATTCATGAAACCAATGTTCATGGCATATCGCCGTATATACATGTGTCATCATTCTCTGTTCACCGTAACTCTTCACCAAAAAGAAAAAAAAACGCCGAATGAACGGTCCGCTGATACTTTGAGAAGACATGTAATCAGTCCTCTAACAATCTTCGAGGCTGGACGTGAAATAACTTTTCAATATTTCACTCATACAGACACAAACAAATATACATATACTAAAAAGTCGACAAACACAAGGCTCAAGGATTATAAAACAAAAAGCTTCGTACTTTGCACGCTGCATTTTTGTGGCAAGTTTTTACTCGTATAAACGATCGCACGTGTTCATATAATAACATGACACGGACATCCAAAGCCATTGCCGCGTTTATTTTTCTCTGGAAAACCGCTCATGATCATCGAGCTCATCTCATTCTCTCCGGTACGCATATCCCATATATTCTTATCCACTGAACGATCGTGTCCACCGACGAGAGAGCCTTTGCCGCGGTCTTGGAAGAAACACGTTTATTCGGAGATGAGTAACACCGTTAAAACTGATCACTTTGCGCAACGAGGCATATAACAATTACCACGAATTCGATCGTTGACGTACTAACGACTTCCAACCACTGTGCACATCGAAGAATCCAATATAAATTATGTATCGATCGTTTCACCCTAAATTGCCACTCTTCTTATGCTCGAGCCTCCGTTTCATCCTCAATTTTCGCCTTAGATTTCTCCAATTGCATTTTGTTACTCTCAACGTATCATTCGAGATCGTAACGTTTTTTGGACGTACTCGATTTGCTGTAAACCAAAATCTCTCTTATTAAGATCCTGCACACTTTCCAGTGGCGATAATTACAGAATTGATGACTTAATGAGTACGAGATCGCAATGTAGCATTAATGAACATGAAAAAAAGCAAAATATCCGAATGTCGAGTATCGTCCAACATGCCTACAGTTGACGGAACGAAACACCAAAGTTTGTAGTAACCCCGAATGGCAATAAACCGATAACCCTTGGCGCTGGTTAGGAAAGCAATTCCGTGTACACTAGAAATCCAATTGCTTATCTCACATATAAACTGAAGGAACAGCACTTCCTACGCCTTGTTTTATCGACCATCCGGTCGCTTCGACTTCAGCGAGCAGGAATAATGTCTTTGTGGAATTAATTTTCCTTTTCAGAACTATAACTCCGTCACTGCATTGGCTGCGGGTGCTTCCGACTATGTTTTTTATTTTATTTTCTTCAATTCTTTAAAAGATCTCGCATGGTTGATTGTGATTCGTTCATTCGAAGGAAAATGTCGATGGCACATTAATGAAGACACCCTTCGAGGAAGAACGCACGAAATAATATGTTGTTGAGAAAGAAAAGAGAGATTTATAGCCGATGCATAAAAACAAAAGCTCGGTTATTCGATTATTTTTATGGCTGCACAAGCAAGCAAGAGGACGACGAAGGAAAGACGTTGAATGACTGTCAATAAAAATCAAAGTAGAAATCGAGACGTTTCCTCTTTTCCTTTCGATATAGATCTAGAATATGTACAGTTTATGTGTACATAAGGAACAAAATCGGTTCTAGATACAAAGAAATATGTGTGTATACATGTACTTTCCATCGAGCTATAACTACGCTGATATCAACCTTTGAACCAAGGGATGACAATAAAGAACGGAAATCCCACTCATAAACAAACTTCTCGGTTGGAATATCAAAGAATGAATAGTTGTGGGTTATCTTAGTAAAAAAGAGACGGCATTCGATAAGACAAAACGAAGAAGAAATAATAATGCCACGGTTGAAGAGACGTAGAGCGATGAAGAATGGGAAGGATGTGGACAAAACGCTACGGTGATCGGTTTATCGCGAGACGAAAAAGCCTTCGAGTTTCGAGTTAACGCACGTCATTGCTTGGGTCATTGGACAAAGTTGGCTGCAGGGGTAAGAGACTTTTTAGCGAACGCGGTAGAGCTGCAAAAGGATGCTCAAGTGAATCGTCCCAGTATAACCAAAAAGGACTAAAGACCTGGATCGGTCAAGTGCATCTATACCGTACAGGCTCTTCGACTCCCTGTAGAGGGTTTTGCAGGCATGCTCGATGCTTATCGGAAGATCCGAGTAAAATGGCTTCGATCGAAAGTAGAGAGAGCGAGAGAGAAAGAGAGAGAGAGAGAGAGAGGGTCTTAGGGTAAGTTTGTTTCGCTATACACCGTTTATATACTATTCCCCTTGTGCCACTGCTATCGCTGCTATAGTTGGAGAGTATCCTTAGTATTGAACAGAGAAATCTTGCCCGCTGCGAGGAGAAGGAAATTATATGAAAGTTGGTTTGATATCGAATCATGAAAGCTCGGCTAGAAGCTGGGCCGCTGTTTGAAATCTGTGTACCCAAGAAAGGCGTATATGAAAGGATTTTCTTTGCGAACTATACGAAAGATATATCAGTCCAAGGCACATAGCAAATGGCTCCGTAGGCCAGGCTTACTAATCGGGATTGAGCCCTTTTCATTGTTAAGCGACGATATGTGTATACGGTACGAGAGTATGTAGCGTGTATGGGAGAGGAAAGAGCGAGAAGCGAATAACACATAGAGTCAGAAAGGTGAGTCGACATTCAAGAGGCGAAGGAATAAAGACTAGAAGGAGGAAGACCGAGAGAGAGAGGAAGAGAGGAGGCAAGAGTGCGAGAAGTAAACCAGAGAAGAAACGACTTGAACTAGAAACTTTATTCTCGGGGTCTACGGAAGGCCCCAGCACAAGGCTCCGCACGACGTGAGGGCGAAAGGGAAGGAGGAGGAAGCAGAGGATAGGCAGCATATACACCGAGAAGAAAACTCGTACAAACCTACCCGTCCTCCACTGTCCTCAGCTTCTAGTTCCCGAGAGAAGAATAGTTCAGAGGGATAACGAAGCGACGCTGTGCCCTCATCGTCTTCCTCACCGAAAACTCGCATCTCCCTAAGATCTTGTGGAATTGAGAAGATCTTTTTATACAAATCTCATATCCCAAGTACATACATAGTCGTGTGGATACTTGCTTGCGACTTGGAAGCTTCGAGCTGCTCTCTGTACAGCGCAGAAACGAAAAAGTAACTGCCCAACTTTTTCAATTTTTTGCATCTGCACATTGAATTTTTGTGTCTCGATGCAAACGTCGTGTGCATCGCGTGCCTATGGATGAAAAAGATTTATCCTTCTGGGATTTAAGGTGTGCTGGTCAAGCAAAAGGAAGAAGATTTTTCCGGGGCTGTTATTTCGTTCTCATTCTTGTTCATTCCGTCGTGAAAAGTACCTGTTCGGAAAGATTCACGTGCATGGTGTCGCTGGAGCTCAATAATGGCCTGGTTTATCAGGTTATAAGTGAATACGGCAAATAACTTATCGAAATTCAATCGGGACCAGCAATTTTGTCTTTGTTATACGACAAGAGGAGAAGCATTTTCGATTTGATTTGAAATTTCGTTACGAACGTTCGGGGTAAAATTTAGAACGAATTTCCAGCCTCGAATGTGCCAATCCAACAAGAAAACGGAGAGTTTCTACGGCAAGATATGAGGAGACGTGGAAATTCGAGAATAGAGGCACAGAAAAAGAGAGAAAGTGTATTTGTGTGGGAGAGGCGACGGTTTCGGTATAGATATAGAGTGGTCGAGCAACGGCGATGGATTTACTGACGAAAAATCACGTTTCTTGTATATTCGCGAATAAAGCCCGGAAAGAGAGTTTGTATACACGTATACACGTACGAAAAATCTTTACCGTGTGTTTGCGGGATTTCCAAAGAGTGGCCTTTGGTGTGATGCTGCTAGTGGATTGTCTCTCTAGAGGAAAAGAGAAGGACGAATCTCGAACGTTCACGCTTCGGGGACCAATGTTTCAGGGCGGATTGGGAGACTCGAACGCGTTGGGAATAGATAAAGAGGGCATGAGAAACCTCCTATATATAGATTTATATGCACACATGAATATATACATATATATGTCTACCTGAGACTGAGGATACGCAGAGTTCTCGCGGAGTACAGGGTTCCAAAGAATTCGCGAGACTATCCGTCGCTTTCTTTAGTCTCTGCCTCTTTCTCTTTCTTTTCTCTTTCTCTTGCTCAGACTCTCTCTCCGCTCATATTCTTTTACTCTTATTCTCTGTTAGTTTGCGGCGCGTCGCGTGGTTTTACGAATCCAGTGGATTTTCTACGAAATCGACGGAAAAAGTACCCAACGAAAGAAGATCGAGAGCAAAAATACCGCATGAATTCTCCACATTTTGTTTGCTCATTCGGATTCCATTCCTTCTCGAAAGATTTTCGTTCGGACACTTGGAAAATATCCACCCGTCGTTCTAAAATAAATCATTGATGCACTTGTATATTATGAGACCATTGAACCTTGACTTACTTACTAATAATTAGAATTATCCTGATTTTATTTAATAATAAATTTTTTTTATCTATTTTCAATTTTTCAATGAATCCCCGATGTCCTCCGGTTTCCAACCAAAAACGCTCCCAAAATATATTCAACGCTGAAAGGCTGTCACATGTTGAATAAAAAAACACACACACACACACACACACATCAGACCATAGAAAAAAATAATGGAAATTCATTTTTCTTCGGCAATTTTTTTTTCTCCGCCCTTCGAACAATGTAATCGAAAAAAAAATTCAATCATTCGAGAGGAAAAAAATTGAGGGAATAGACATTGTGAGCAAATGCTTACTGACCCATGAAAATAATTATAAATTCATGGGAATTGATATGACGACGTATAACGAAACCACGTGAAAAGATTTTTGTCCCTCAAATGAGCTCGCTCGGTTTTTCTTTGCGCGACACTTCCTACATGGGCACTTCGAATTCGCGCTCTTTTTTGCACCGTATACATTATTCGTGGAGCAGTGTATCGCTTGCGACCTCGTAAGGGAAAAAAATTGGGGAGACCGTGGGGTCCATATGATGAGGAAAGAGCAAGAACCCTTACATGAGAACCGTTTACATATACAAACTATGTACACGGTTGAGTAACATGCTTTAGCATGTGTGAGCACGCGGAGAGAAAACTTCGGACGAGACGAGAAGATCTCGCTCTTATAAGCCCTCTCTCCGAGTAACCCTTTTTTTTGTTTTTCTTTGCAGGCCAGTTCGCGATGTATATGGTATCCGTTCGTTCCATATAAAGCAACAAATGTCCTTTTACGGCCAATTGCCATGCAGGGATAGCAAACGACGATGATCCAGACCATCGGTACGAACACATGTATATCAACATATTTTAATCCAATATATATATATATATTACAGTGCAATAAGACAGTTTTTTTTTTTGTATTTGGTGGAAATAAAATTCTTCTGAAAGATAGATAAAAAATCATAGCTGGAGAGGCGACTCGTGAATTCTTCCTGGATTTATTGAAATCCCGAAATATCCAAGTCATCGGCCATGCATTTGAATGTCAAGGTTTCGTAATTTCCCGCAAAATCCCAAAGGCAAAGTGGAGTATCCAACATTCTCGATGGATTTCTATTTTTGAAGAACCCAAAATGCAGGTAGCGATGAAGAGAATTATTGGATGTTTAGTCTGATGTCCAAATTTCCGAACGCAATATTATCAAGATCGGAAATTCCACTGCTAACGAGAGCTGACCCAATTTTCTAAAACATTTATTATGTAAATTTATAGGACTGTCCAAAAATACATAGATGTTATGTATGCTTCGGTGGATGAAGATAAAAGCTCTGCCAAGTGCACGCAGTGCACTATGACCTCTATCTGGTGCCGTTTCATTAAAATCCTTAATCACTGCAAAGCCGCGGGATACACGAAGTTAACGGACAAAGTAGCGCCGAGCAAAGTGCTTCGTGGCTCTCGTTTAAGTAAAGGACCACGGGCGGTACACTCTGCGCTACACAGCGCGAAATATTCTCTGCCAATGTGCAAGGGAAGCGAGGTCTTTTCTCAACTGTGATAAGGACAAAGAGGAAAAGCAAAAGGTCGAACGTGCGAATTATTTTTGTAGATCGCCTGCTTCCACCTATGTCAGAAATCGTTCATTTATTTCTAGCTATCGTTACGTTTGTTGTCTGGAATCGGAAGCTTGAGCACGGCTAACGATACAAACGCTTTTTTTCTCCATTTTTTTTATTTCCCATGCCCCAACACAGAATTTATGCGCTTTCCTTTCTTAACCTCGAACGGGAGTGTATATACTCAGGGATGAGCGAGATACGGGGGCACTTGTTCGACGCACGTTTTCAATTAGAACATTCCATTACCAAGGAACAGGGGTAGAGCCGATGTATAAACATCGTCGGTGGAAAATGGACGGTAACTATACGTTGATATTGAAAAAAAAGTCGTTAATTAGAGTTTTTCAATAGACCGGCAAGCGCCAATAACTCTATCAAAAAGTTGCCTTATAGGATTTAACACAAAAGTTATCCTCAATCTCATTCCACTTCTATCTTTTTCCCTCCCGTCTTCTTTCTCACGAGTTCTCATGAAAGCAACTCATGCATCGAGTTTGCCCCATTCGTCTCTGATGTGTAAAACGCCATGCTCGAGTTCGCGAGTAACTCGCGCGACAACGAAAGGAGATCAAACGCTGGGAAGAGGCAAGCCCATGTTGGGCTTACACCGTGTGTGTCTGCGTACCGTGATCTTTTTCTACTTCGCCCTCGTCCGTGCTTTATTCCCCTTGCACTACTGTTTCCTGGAGAGCTCTCAACTGGCGTACTTGACGTTTTCACGCTCCTTCATCTTTTCGTATCATAGCGTTATATGTACAGCGGATTCCATGTGAGTTTCCAAATGACGAACATTTATGATGATATTTTTATTATATTTGTCCCTCCAAAAGAAACGTTGGGAAATAATTTCAATCTGTCGACTTATTATTATTAAAAATATGTAAAATTTGCAGGTTTTCAAAAGATATTTCTGTTCAAGCATTTCTTCGAATTTTCTCATGCAAATTCTAAAGAATGTCCTCTACACACTTACACAATCAACCAGTGATAATAACGGAAATACATTCACCCGCTGTTGGCGTTTGCGCATGCAACGAGAAAAAATGTATATATACTTAATAGTAGAACGTTAGTTCACGCGACTGCGAACTTACCGCAGTTTCTGATACTCATACGACACTTTAACCATATACTTGAGGCACCCACAGATGTGCCTAGCATACGCACTTGGAAAATGTGCTCCGGTACCTACTTGAAGTCAGACTTTTATCTGGCTCAAGTGTGGAGAGAAGGCGATCGAGAGGACGTATCGTTGCCAACATTCTGGATGCTCGCGTGTCGCTTTCCCAGCATTTATGCGACCCTATTCGCGGCCTGAAAAATCGCACGCCTGGAAAATGGAATAATCTGTCAGAGGCTCGACTTTGACTGCTTGAATTCTTGGAAAATTAACGTTACCATGATGGTCGTTGCTGGTAATCGACACCCTCGCAGTGAGAGATAAAAAACAATGAACAAAATTCAATTCTGTTGAAAAGTTCGCCCCAGAATCTAAATATGAGCGATCGCGTTTGGGAAATGATGGGGTGGATTTTCTATCGACGCAATTCATCGAATTAAAAACGAAAACTCATCGTAACTGTCAACCAGAATCAAAAAGGCTTTGTACAATTTATTCCTTTTTATCCTGAGGTTAGCATATCCATTTGTTAAGCCATATAATGCAAAAGGCCTTATATCATTGATTAAATCTCGATGTGAATGTATATAGCGAGTAATCTAAGCAGCTTGATTGAATCACATGGACGGTGGTGAGGAAATGGCAGTATTGCGAATCCTCCTTACCCCCCCCCCACAGATAACCCATTTAGACAAGGAATAAGCAGCATGTATGTGTGGTCGGAGCTGCCGCTTGAATATCTTACCACAATATTAACTGTGGGGTGGAAAATCCGTATCCTGATAGAGGAATTTTTCCGGGTCTTTTCATAAAAGCATGAATAAATAATTTTCAACTCTCGAGCAGTGGGATGATTCGATAATCGAGAGACTCAAGTGATATTATTGATCGCACGTGCGATCGAGATATCGCTTACGTATTCGGTTGGGAAATAGGAATCGATGACGATCTTGTTCACCCAACAATATACCGACCCCTCGATATGTTACGCAAGGAGACATTCATGGAGATAATGTTCCTTCAATCAGAAGCCACTATAGTCACATCTCGTTTGAGGAGCACTTGGATGCATCCTTGACCATCAGCTTTGTGTTCCTCCATTACAGCGATGTGTTTGTAACTCAAATTACTAATACCGCAATGCAACCTTGCATTTTCTTTGAAGTTGTATAGAGGCAAGCCCACACCGAAACAGATCGTCTAGGAATTCTATTCGCATTGAAAATTCTACGAGTTTGTTCTGCTGGCAGTTCGGTCAAAAACCACCAGTTCAAAATATCAAAAATTCAACTCGTTTCCAACGCGAAATTCGTCGATGATTTTCACTGAATTCATTAGAAAACAGAAATGAAAAGGAAAATCAAAAAACTCATCGATTCGGTTTTTCTGCCTTGAATCTGCAATAAATCTCAGTAAGAAACGTTTTGACAGACAAGAATAGGTCGTCAAATGGTTCGAGAAGTAATTGCTGTGTCAAGAAGAAAAAAAAACCATCAAATACGACAACAAAATGTAAGTCTGGAAAGTAGAGACGATTTGGCATGGAGTGCCTTGTATATATACCACTCGTGCATATATATATTTCCATCTATTATATCCTCACTCAGTAGACACATCTTCCAAAGGCTATGTACAACGCCTATACGTTTGTGAATAATTATCTGGCGAGTGACTGGCTCCGTGGGACTCCTGACCGGAAGCGGAAGAGATGACCGTGCAAGCAGGAAGACAGATTAGTCAAACCATAGAATCTCAGGACACTATCGTTCTAAGGATCCGCTACAAGGACTCTATACATCTACATATTCCTCTTATGTACCTTATGTATACATAAAACTGTCGCTCGGGGCAACAAGTTCCCCAAGTCACTCATTCGTTTGATTCCAAACGCGATTGGGCATGGATTAATTCATATGGCTAAGTGCGTCGCAGTCTGTAACGAAAAATCACTCCATCACTTATTGTTGCGACCGGTAATCGACACAGGCAATTGTCGTGAATTAACCATTTTTTTCGTCGGCTCAATGAGTTTTTCATGCATTTCGTGTGTTCCTAGGAAAGTCCTTGAGAAATAAACGAAAAAACGATATGTGCTGTTTTCTAGTATGCCGATGTGTACGAATACGAATATGCGAAGATGTATAGTTACGCGGGTATTTGGCGCGAGAATGCGGTTAGCTTTGCTCATCGCGCGCTGCTTCGCTACCGGTTTATTCGTACGCAGTATCACCATTTATATGTATGTGTAATAATGTATAGGCGGTATTGTAAAGAATGTATGTATATGAATGTATGTATAGATGTATATTTATGTATGGATGACACCGAAGTGCATGCGTACTCTCACGATCGTGGGTCCCTGTAGCTTTACGAGATCGGGGGACACACGATCTTGGTTCGATCTTTTATGAGACGTTGCTGCTACATACCATTTCGGCTTTGAATTTATCTTATCAAGGTCGAATTCAACGACCACTATCAACTCTACGCAGGGATTCTCCAACGAATGTTAACCTTCAAAATAACGATCCTTTGCTTTCTCGGACATAGAGATTTTTTACGAATGAGACTCTTCGGGTACTTACATAACTTATGCAGGTGTTACTTGGACGTAGCGCCGATTTCTGGATGTCGAATAAATACACTATTTATCCTTAGGAGGCAGGGAAAAATTTTATTCTTTTTTTTTTGGTTGAAAATTTTAAAAAATAATCAAATAAATTTCTAGTTTCTCCTTCGTATGTGAAAAACGAGTTTTCGTACTCACTTTTTCCGGGCAGTAGTATAACCACTTGTTATCATCCGTTTGTCACTTTCGAATGATTCTGAACGCTCCTTTATGTTTATCGTTCGGCTGGATGAAGGTTTTTTTTTCTCTTTTCCTATTAGTTTGGTGGATTCTCGGAGAGACGTGACAGTGACTAATTATTCGGGGTGTGTCGAGGCTTCTACTATATTTCCGCGCGGCTACGACTGTTGCCCTTTTCTTGCAAGAGACCGCGCTTCGTTCGCTCGTTGGTTCCATCTCGCCCAGCATCCAGGAACCCTCCCTCTATATCGCTACGTACTTTTCTCATTCGCTCTCTTTCTATTCATTTATTTTATTTATTTCCTTCGACTGCATTTCTCCGAGCCAAACGAAACACTTATATGGACTTCGTCAGCGCGAGCGCCTCTTCTTCGTTTCGGAGGTTGTCGTTGCTCGTTTGTATATATATATATGTATATATATATACCGCTATACACGCGGCTATTGTTTTGCACTGGCACGAACTGCACAGAAGTGGACGAGAGAGAGAGAGAGAGAGAGAGAGAAAGAGAGATTCGGTTAAAAGGTAGAGAGAAGCGCAACGGCAACCGAGCAAACGCCGCCATGTGAATTAGCAATTCAAATTGGCGGCAATTTTTTGAGCGCATTTTTGACCTCCTGGTATCGAGTAGAAAAGGAGAGAGAAAAAGAAACCTCTCTCTTTGTCCAGCCGGCGCTGCTCTCTCGTGGACGCCGAAACTCTCCCCTGCCTTATTAAGCCCGCCCTCGCCATATTAAGGCCCACCGGAGTCCTCTGTAATAATTGGTCAACCTCATCCCCCCTGTAGTCATCCTGCCTCTTTTTCTTTTTCGTTCTCATACTCCTTATTCCTTTTCCCTCTCACAAGCTGTCCTTCTCTTTAACTTTCCACCGCATATCTATCTTATTTTTTTTCCTTTCCGTTTCGACGAAGCCCCGAATACGTCGCGTTGATTCCGTACTCGTGTTCATCGTACTCGAGCTACCTAATGTATACGCCTTTAAGTACTTGAGTATGACCGCAGATATTATCGAGATATTTTGTTGTTGAAGGAAAAAAAATGGCATTTTTCTTGAGCAAAAAAACCAACCAAATTTCATGAAATTCATAAAATCGTATTTTCAATATTTTCGGTATGACTCGAGAACGCGATTGTCACTAAATTTGATTCAGCTATTTGTCTTCAGCCTCGAGAATCTCGATGAACATGTTTTTGTGCTATCAGAAATATGAATATAACATAAGACACCATAGCGAAAGAATAATAAATGCAATTCGTCATTACTGTAAAATACATAATAAATCACAAATCTATATATCGTCGTGACAGCGAAGTGTCTCGAAGCGAAAGACGGTTGTGAAGACTATAAAGAAGAGGGGAGAGGGCTGCGGTGGCGTTGGAGATTGAGGATAATAAATAATGATGGTTAGAAGATATATTGGCACAATCTTTCATCGCTGTTGGATGGGAAGACGGACGTAGGAGAGCGGCGAATTTAGTACGTTACAGATCTACATACGAAACATACACACATGCGCATACACGCATACATGTATATATGAAGCTGTACAAAAATGTGTATAGGGACCTGCGAACCAGGTACGCCCATAAAAATCTCGTCAAACTCGTCTCGCGAGTTTTCCAGTTGGTGTACCTTGTGCCCGCGAGAGCGGGAGATATGAACGATGTCATGGCGTGGAGAACTCGATGGCATGCTTCTCGTGTGAACCAGAAGTGGAGAAAGACGCGTGGACGAAGACGACAAGGAGAATCGCGCGGATGTCTGAGATACGCGCGTTTAGCTGCGTCTCTATACACGTACCGCGATATATATATATATATATATATATATATATATATACAAAGAGAGACAGATACGGAGGTACAGAGGAATATAAGGGCGATGAGGAGTGGAGGATCGTTTGGTAAAGAGGGTGGGGATATCCCGAGAGAGGATCCCAGGTGTCGGTAGCACAGCAGCCACTACCAAGGAGAAGAGAGCCTCTCTACGAGGGGGGCGAAAATTTATCAGCGACATCGATACCGTATACACACATCTTGGATGGCTTGTATATCGCGCTCTTTCTCCTCTACCTCCATACCTTTCAGCCTCTTACCTCGGTAGAGAGAATTTGCGCGAATTTACGTGGTGACTGCCCGAAGCGAGAAAGGAGCCTGAAACGGAAAATGTAGGGTAGTCATCCAATATTTTTTACCACGTCGTCTCAGTATCGCGCGATAGATACAATCGCTGACCCTCTCAATTTCTTAACCACATTGAAATGTTCCTTCGGATCCTCCTTTCTAGAAAATCACAGAAGATCCTTACGATGGCCAGAATCGTTCAAGCTAAAAAGCTGAAAAATAATGTATTTTTTAACGCATAAAGTCCGAAGACTCGGTATCCAAAGAGTCTGAAAATTCAATATGTGAAAATCATTCATGTGGAAATATGGAAAACGATAAACAGATAAAAATTGCGGTGCTTAATTTTTTTGTTAAAAAAGAAAAGAATGTACATTTTTACACAGCTCCCTGAATTTTGACACATATATTGATGTAATATATTATATCATATCTTTATTATTATCGTTTCTTTTATTTCTATTATGTAATTATATTATTATGTAACATAATTATTCAATTCTGAAATTTAATATAAATTTAATATAAAATATTTAAAAAAATTATAAAAAATCATAATAATAATTATATGAAAATCATATGAAAACCAGGACACTATACAAGGATCAAGTACACGCGAATGATTTTCAAGAGTACTCGCTTTTTTCAAGTAAAAAATATCGTGAAGTGCTGGATCGATCGAGGTCGAACATACGATGAGAATATCGGTACAGCACCATCGAGACGTCTATCTCCTGGTGGATTTCAATTCTCTTCTGCCCGGCTTTCATTGCATCGTCTCTGCCGCGTAGAGGGAAATGATACCGGGCTCGGTAACAGAACGACATATGCATGTGTGTGATGGAGTTACATGTGTAATAATTTCCTGAGAAGCAATAGGACGTAAGGATAATTATGTAACATTGTAATCTACCGGGAGACGGCTTCTTGCGTTTTCGGATCTGAGATGTAAAGTGCTGCTGAGCTAGTGTATGGATAAAAAAGAAAATAGAGTAGGAAGAAACTAGATGGGGGGGGGGGGGGGCGCAGTTAAAAGAAATAAGTATCGTCACAGACCATTAGGCGTAGCCAGTATCGTCAGTCGTCAGATTACGTTCGCTCTTGGCTCGTTCCTATTTATTATGGCGCTCATATATACTTTTTTGTCCATGCGGCGGTGTTTTGCTTTTGGGAGATTTTCCTTTGGTCGCCCACGTATGCCTAACAGCAACATTTTATTTGACACTTCCATCGTTATTTTCCGCTCACTCTTTCGTTCTTTCTCCGTGTCTGGGTATTGTTGACATTAGTCTGATAATGCTCAGCGATTTTTCTAGTATTTTTGTCTAGAAAACGGTCGTTTTTTGGCTCCTTAGTGCATGGACCACGTGTACGGAGAGGTTTTCTCATATATCTGCCATATTTCGTGGGCTCTTTATTCGTATAATACCGGAGGGCTGTTACAGCAAGACTCTGCCGTCCCGTTTAGTAGGACTTTCCGCTCTCTCTCTCTCTCTCCTCCTCTCTCTTCATCGCTCTCCCTTCTGCAGGCCCCATTTATCAAGCTTTCTCTCTCTATCTCTTGGTTTATCGTATATATATAACGAACAAAGTTTTCTCGGCCTCAACTTGGGCCTCCCTTGTGCAGTCTACAACAAGAGCCACGCGTGACACAAAGACTTTGCATACCCAGTACAGGTCCACCGGGAACACTTCATGCAGAAAGCTACGATTTCTCCGGATTCTACCTCGAGTATTAGATGGAGAGAGAGAGAGAGAGAGAGAGAGAAATGAGTGCGGCTTGCCGGCTGCGGCCGATCACTAATGAGCCTAGCGTGCAATGCCTGCCAATCGGCTGATTACACCAACACTCTGATATATCCAACACGTACATCCTGTCACCCCTTCCGCGTCGTATCTGTATACGTATATTTATATATACATCTCTTCCCTCCCAGTAACCATTTTCGCAAGTCTGTTCGATGGAATCTATGACGAAGCCGTGCACCTTACGTAATCCTGATCGGTGAATGTGCTATTGGGCTTTCCCGTTCCTCGAACACAATTGACACAGATAGGGGAAGAAAGGGAGGGAGATAGAGACCTCGCAAAGAAGGGGAGAGGGGCAAAGATCAAAGGGTGTGATACGTGTCACTGGTACAAGCTATACTGGATATATCGAGACGTAGTACCATCTGTGCGAACATCTTCACAGCATAAATGTATGCGTATATAATCGCACCGTTTCCATATATATCACATCGAAAGATATTTATAGGTTAGCTTGCTCTATCCATACACCATGCCGTTACGTCTGCCATATCAATTTTGCCAATTGATAAAATACATATATGTATTATAGGATAAGATATATTAGGATAAAAAAAAAAAAAAAAAAATCGTTCCCTTATGGACCGAATCGAGAGAATTCTATTTTCCTTTTGACTACGAACACGTCACCCACGAAATTGGTCACATTAGCATCGAATGCATATTTTCTAATGAAAGTTTTTCAAGTTGAATAAAGCGACACTCTCGAGCATACGATTCTTTAAGCTCGAACAATCTCGAGGTTCTCGTGTTCGCCACAAACACGCGGCCAAAGAATGCCACTTTTGTGGAATGAGAGGGTTAAATGTGCACGGGCAGGTTGAGCACTGAGGAAAAAGCACCCTCTCAGCGGAAGGTCGTTCAGTGCCAGTCCGTGCGAAGCGTGTCTACGGATCGTTCGGGGCTTTACACTTTTAGCCTTAATGTTATATACACATGTATACAACAAGAAAGATTCTTGATTCCAATGTGTCTCTTAATCAAAAGTCAATGCTTGGCTGACGAGCTTCTAGACGATAAACACAAAAGCGACCACAGCCTTTAGTTTAACGTGATTAAAACTCAAATCGTGTCATTATGAACCGAAGCGTGATAAATCCCACCAATTGATCGAACGCAAAAATCCAATGGTGCGAATTGAATTGAATGTAAAAAAATTTATTCGACATTCGAAGAGTAACAAGAAAACAAAATCGACTCGCTCGTTTACGTTTTTGTGATTAATTTTTATCATTGAGGAAATAATAACTTCATGGTCATCGTTTCCGAGCAACGTCACGAGGTGTCGTGAAAAATGAGGAAAGAGAAAAGGGACAGAAAAAGCCATTCTTCTAGAGAGGCATTAGTCGATTGTTTTTATCGACCTCGTTCTTCGCGACTTTATACGAAGAGCGATCTAAGCTCGGCTCTTTTTTCTTTTTCTCTTTGTCTCTGTGTAACGCCTTGCCTTGAGTATATACATGGCTTTTATATATCGCCGATAGAGCCGATCGAAACGATTCGCGAAAAGCCTCGCTGCCTCATCGCGACGTTATACGAGGGCCTCTCCTTCTAACGCGAGATCCCATCTCTTTCACCCCGCGGGCCATCCTAGTTTCGAGACGAGAGGCGTAACACACACACGTACACCGAATATCCTTCGCGCGCGCGGCAAAAGCTTGCAAGTGCTGAAAAATGTTACCTCTCAACGATACAAATGGCTCACTCTTTCATCCGTCTCGTTCTCTCTCTCTCTCTCTCTTTTTATCGTTTCTCTCTCCATTTTTCGTCCACCCTTGTTCTTCTCTCATGCTTGCCACCACGTGCGTTGCCGATAGCAGAGCGCAAGAAAGAACAAAACAGAATAAAGCTTTCTCGTTTATTTTTTTTCTCCATCTTTTATATCTTAGATCTGTGGGCGGTATACTAAAATCCGTACGTCGAGTGGCGTCGAAAAAAAGACAGCAGCCGACTTTTTTTCACGTGTTGAATCGTGTGGTTTAAGCCCTTCCGGTTGCTATGGGTCAGTGAATATATAGATCGGAAGAAAGGGTGAAAGAGCGAGAGCGTAAGTTTTATGACGTCGAGACACGCGCCCGAAAGTCTCACGGACTTCACAAATGGCCCCGAGAGTGTCAGGATATTTTCTCAAGATTGTTGAGAAACGTTGCAAGAGGTGCCAGCTAAGGAGACAGGCCAGAGGAGGGAAAGAGAAGATGAAACTCGAGGGGATGGTGGAGGGCTGAAAGAATAAAGATCCGAGAGCAGACGCTCCTTTACTCCCTCATAGTTTTCTCCCCGATTCTTTATTTCCTTTCATTTCCTTCCTGCATTCCTCTTCTTCTCTCTCACTCTCTATCCGTCGTTTATCCACAGAAATATCTCCGACAAGTTGCGAAGGATCCATCATCTCGCGCTACGCCGTGCAAATCCTCAAGAGATGACCTTATATTCTTAGGGCAAGATCCTTTCCGACCTATCTCCCTTAAGGATTCTCGTATCTTACACGAACTCTTCTTCCCTGTAATAACTTCGTTTTTCTTCTTCTCAATTTTAATTATTTTATTTTCCTTTATTTTTCTTCCACGAGCCCTCCACTAGTGTCATAAATGCTTGCTTCATTAAAGATTTTTCTTTATCTTAACGAGACCAAGGGAAGACGCCGTGAACCAGGGGTGGCTGAGCAAGGCAAATCTTTTCAATGTCGCCAGAGCATACAGTTGCTTTTTCTACTTGATGAACTCGAGACCCGCGTACCTTGGCTCAATTTTCAATATTTTCTCAAAATTTCTCATTCCTCTTCTCAACCACGTGTGTTCGATTATTATTGAAAATTGAACGAAATTTTACGTCCTTTTTAGTGACGTATGGAGATAAATTTGAATTTTAATAAAATAAATCTGAGCATAAAACATTTTTTTTTTCCAATAAAAATTTGTTTCTTCTTGGAACGGATTTAAAAAAATAAATACGACACCATACGGTAGGAATAAAGTTGGTATCGAGATACAATTAATTTGAAAAAGCTTCAAGACTAGAAAGACTCTTTTATCGCTGGTAGTGACCTCTCAATGTTTTTCGATCTTCATCTGTCTTGTGAGTAGTTTGGCAAGCGTCCCGCAAGATAAAAAAGAGTTCGAAAACGAAGCACCCTTGTATTTACGATTATATACTCGAGGATATATTTTTCTTCGCTGCTTTTTTTTCTCTCAATTCTCGCATTTACTCGGAGAATGCTTACTTGCAAAGGATTTTCGATGCCACTTTGTTTCTGCTGTCTCTGGCAGAGAATTTGGAAAAAGCAGAGGTTCAGAAAGTGGAAAAAGATCTTACGGGCAACACTGAAATAATGTAGCCCTCGATAAATTTATTTCTCCTTTTTTTCAATGCTTTTTTATTTTTTTATACTTTATTTCTTATTTTAATCCGTCCACGTAGTCTCGAGATGTAAGCAGAAATTTAAAACGATTGGCTATATCAGCGGTTCGCTCTATATAGATGGATTTCCTGCACAGCAAGATGAGCCAGCGCCTCTGTGAACGACTCGAGACTCTGAAAAGCCTTGGAGGCGAAACACCCTCATAAATATGCAGAACCAATTACGCCACCGAGTCACCTATAACCTTTTCTTTTTTTCTCCCTTCTGGCTCCCAATCTGTCGTTGAACTTCGTGTCCAATCTGCCGAGTTCCTGACTCATTCCTTAACAATCTTATACCTTGACAGTTTTTACCTTGTAGTCTTGAGAAAAAAAAAGGATCAGATCACTGTCAGTTATGTAATCCGAAAAAACAGGGAAATGGCTAATTTCCAAGCCTTAAATTTCGTCGGTTTTATGGAAAATTTTTGGAAAGCAACTTGATCAGAAAGTCTCGGCAAAGAGAAAAAAGTTTTTCACCCTTTCGTGTTTATCTTGTTTGAATAAAAAGTGGAAGACACACGGAGCAATGGCGCGAAGACGGTCAGACGAAGATGAGATCATAAGAAGAACGTACGCGGTCAGTGAAATTGAAGGAAGAGAAGAGATACGGAAAGATAAAGTGAAAGATAGGAAGATAAGAAAAGATGGGAGAACGTGGCGAGCGAGAAAGGTAACAAGGAAGAATTTCGTAATATTCGGTGTTTAAAATTCTCGCATAATATCGCGGCATCGTGTGCTGGGATGTCGACCGCTTGAGAAAACACATGCACACACAAATATTTCGTCAGGAGAAAAGCAGAAGCTGGAAGAGAAAGAGTGAACCGAAGGGGCACACAAGGACCAAGGAGGGAGATAGAGGAGAAGAAGAAGAAAGAAGAAAAGCGTATATACCGGCGAGGCATGCGTAGCCCGGGGCGTCTTGGGATAGGACCTCGATTCTTGTTTGTTTTAGCACGAAACTCAAGGCTCGACCAAGCTCGTGTTTACGTTGGTGAAAAAGGGCGTAGGGAAGAGTATCCATCCTTAAAGATAATGTGAGTTATGACCTTTTGAAATTTTATACATGATATTTATATGCAGCCACATGTACAGGAAATATTTATATATGTGTGTGGGTAAAAATCGCTCGTGTTATCCACTACGTGCCTCTTTAGCTCCGGGCACGAGAGCGTTCGAGTCCACAAAGCCTCCTGAAGCCCGACGAACCTTGCCCAACCCAACTCTCTATGCGCTCACCAAACTCCTCTTCGGTGTATTCCACTATATGCTGTCGTTCAGAGCTGACTTCATATTATTCCGGTATTGAAACGGGCGCCTCTCGTCTCGACTCCGTTCTGTCACACCGTCGACCTCCAGCTTCAAATACCTTGATATTTAATCTAGCCCGAAAATCGATCTGTCGAAAAAACGCGCCTGGCGTATAACATTCTCAAGCATTAAAATTGTTCGACAGCTCGCTGCTACCATACAACATAGTGTTATTCTCTTGGTTGTTAAATTTTCGTAACATCGTATCGTCCTTTTCCCGTTTATCCTTTCAACCTGTCCCGGTTACGGTGGAGCTATGCGCGGCGCACGTTTCAATTCCGCAACGATCATATTCCTCTAGATAAATCAAAGCCTGACATACAAATGAACCGTTATCATTGTTCCGAATCGGAATCCAATCAACGAGACGAATCTCGGAAGTTTTAATCGTGCATCGGGGTTCATAATGATTATGAAAGAATAAATAATCATAGTAAGGAATTGCGAGCAGGATACGCGGGCGTCAGGGACTGCGGTGCCGAAAAGCACTCTCACTGCCAGAATGAAACGAGTCGCACATCCATCCCAGGGCTCTTACGCTCTCATAAATTTTCAGGCAAACGGGGAAGCTCGCTTTCCGTCTTCACTTTCTTTTTGTCCTCTTCCCTCTCGCCCGTCGCCTATTTTTTCCTTTTATCTCGCGTTACTTTTAAAATCGAGAGGGACAGGTAGTTTTAAGGGAAACGGTCGATGTATATGGCTGCATGGCTGCATGTCCGTGTGTGTGTGTTCGTGTATCCGTATTTGCTACTGTGTCTGACCGCCTGGTCGGCCATGCATGCAGTAGTGTAGGTACCACGCCATTGCAGTATATAGGAGCAGCCTTTTTCAGTCATACTCTCCCGCACCGGGAGTTTAAGCTGATGCGAGCACGATTTTGAACCTGCACGCAAGGATAAGAATAGTATTTCACCAATGCATTGCTATAGACTTTCTTGGCGACGAAGCATACAAACGACAAACCGCACTAACTCTCAAGCCATAATGATCACGTTCACGAAAGAGCTTCAACTCAAAACTTGCAACCCCCTGCTTTTGAGAGTTTCTTCGTAAAACCCGTAAGCACGCACTTTGAGACGTACGAGGAAAAGCAGTTATTGCAACAAGAAGTCGTTGTTATTGGGCATTTCATTGGCCAAGTTGGAATGAGATATATTCAAAGCACAAACAACCAAAATCAACGCTATCTTTGCTGCACGCTGTTATATTTTGCTTGGAATATAACTTGCTACAAAATATTCGCTTGAAATAATTATTTCGCTCGAGTATCACGTGATTATGTTACTTTAGCGTTAGTTTTCATTTATTACGAGTATGTGCAAACACGTAACCGAAATTCCAGCGTTTTTAATAAGTGTTTGCTAATTATTTGACAAAGATAAGAAATAGCTGGATGATCGACATTTCAGGATGAAATGGATATAAGGAAAAATGATCGGTGCAAGAAATCGCCTACTTACGGCGTAGTAATCGAAAAAAGATTCTCCATCTCTGTCTGTTGTAGGTATATACATGAATATTTGCCGCGATTGGAATGTGGTCTCGTGTGAGGGACTTGTCGGGGGGTCGGCGTATTCATAAAGCGAAAAAGGAATAAGCTCGAGAATAAAAGTATAGGCACGGTAAGGAAGAAGATTGTTGTGAGACCCCGGAGCATTTATCCTTTCGGGGTGGTAGAACGGAAAGAAGGACGGCCCAAACAGAGAGCCGGGTAAAGAATAAACGGAGAGTCCTGAGGGCAGTCTTATTTTGGCTCGAACTACTGTGCCGATCACCGCGCTCTCACAACGGTTGCCGAACCATTATTTCTCCAGTGTCGACAACTCGCTGCTGTTCCTTCGTCTACCTTGCGCTTCTCTCTTGGCCAGCCGTGCGCGGACTCTTTGGTTCCATCTTCTCGCGCTTATAACTTCACGTATATCAACACACAACACACACTGTGTGCAAAAGAGTCAAACCGGCAGATTTTTTTTGCACGTTGCTCTTGCGGCTTATAGCCTGGACAATCTTCGGCCCAAATACAGCGAAGAAATGTCGAGGATCAGAGAGAAGGGGAGAAAGAAAAAAGCTTCAAAGAGCAAAGGAGGGTGAGCAGGGAGCATGGCAAAATCACAACAATGAGAAGAAAAGCCGATAAAGAAGAATGACGGCTCGCCAAGATATTCCTGAAAACACCGTCTCAATTCGCCACGAATAATTATTAACTCAAAAAAGAAACGAATAAGGACCCTCCTCTGTACGGCGTTGCGAACAAACATAAATTCCTCGCGAATTAGCAGATGATGGAAATGTCAATTGATCCAATTTCTTCATCACGATCCAACGGAATCGTCTTTACCAAAAAGTTCTACCCCCCATTTACTCGGATTTATACATATCGGTAGAGGTTCAAGTCACCAAGATTCACCATCCGTTTGGAAAGGACACGTATACATTCGTTTCCCGAGAGGGCAAGCTGGGGTTTTATCCACGTGTATAAAAAATCTCTATATCTATATATACACCGGCACACACGAGCCATATCTCGAGAGTTACCTTCATGTATAATAAAATATGATAAAACGTGGCCAATCCCGAGGAACGAACCGGAACTTGAGTTTTCTCGTGCGACTCCTCGCAAGATAGTCGTACGCTTCTTACTACGCTACAGACAAGTTTGCTTCGCCTCTTATGTATGTGGATATAGAGATAGCAAGAGAAGCCGACTTTTCGCTCTTGTGGTCCAGGCCGGCTCTAATATATATATATAAACGCATACATACGCGTATTAGATATAGATATAGAGAAATGTATAAAGGAGCCGGACGCAGGACATCGGAGTGTCCGTTTTTCCACACAGGCGCCTAAGTATAAACGCGTGTGCACCAGGATATCGACTGACCATAATTCACCGAGCCGCGCGCGCTTGCTCTCCAGAAAGTAGAAAAGGCGCCTCCGCAAGGAAAGGGAGACCGCGAGAGAGCTAGAGCAAGAACGCGGCACAGAAAAATAAAAAAGAGGAGAGTCAGAGAGAAAAAAAATGAAAGAGAGAACTGCGGTACGAGAGGGCGAAGATTCCATATCCCACTTCAGAGCAGCAGGGCCGATCCTGTGGGACGCGTATGTTCTATATCCCAGGGGAGAAAGGAAGTATTGCCAGGACTGGCAAAAGTGGAAGAAAGAGAGGAATTGCAAACGGAGAACGGAGAGAGAGATTGCTCTCATATATATAGGAGAGTGCTGGGAGAGGAAAATGGAAAAACCTTATCTCATGGATTCGGCATGAGAGAGAAAAAATGTAGGAGGATCAGGCGGAGAGCTAACACTTACAACGAGGAAATGAGAGGATAAGTACATACACACAAATATAAGTATAGATAAGGTCGTAGCGAATCAGGGAGAGAGAAATAAAAAAATCGCCACGAGACTCCTCGGACGATTTGTTGAGCGAATGACCGACTATTTTTTTTATCCATTTTTTGTTACTTCTCGCATTTACGTCCTTTTTTTCGTCTCCTTCACGATCTTTGTACATTGGTTTGGTTTGGTATGGTCACTACGCCGGGCCTGTGTATATCTCGTCGAATAAGAAAAAGCGTACCGATTTCCTGGGCTCCGCCTCGCACCCTGGCTAACAAAACGACGGGGGTCGTTTCACTCGCAGCGACACGAAATCAGTCTATATCCAGCCAAAACCTATGTCCACACAAAGAAGACAGAACAGCAAACCCGTCGACCAAACAACAGCGTAAGAGAAAACACATTCAGCGAAGATAACAAACCGATGTTGTATATCTGACATGAGGAAGTGAAAAAACGAGCTAGCGAAAGCTCGTCATTCGTAAGAGCAGAAATAACTGAGCAAAAATTCTTCATTCCATTCCTCATTCCATTCGTTATCTTTCGTGATTAAGGGCACAAGTATAAACCAAATGTTTCCGGAAAGAGGAAGCAGAACAAGTTATTCCAACGATTACATGAAATTCACTTAATTACAACTTTGATTAAAGTCAATCATTTCATTTTGATTAATTTCGAACTTTACTCGAACGGAAGATCCGCAGTTTTTCCTTCTGCAAACTGAACTCATCGCACAATGAATAGATTTATTTCAAGCGTTCATGGGCATATTTCGAGCGATGATCTGTTGCATCTTTCATGTAATTGGTTTGCGCAGATCGATAGCACAGAAAAGCATGATTACTTGTGTGTAGAACAAAATAAGAGTCAGCAGCCATTTCGCGAGGAATGGCTAGATGCACGTAACATCGATATATACATGCACGCAGCAGTCTGCGCACGAGCAGCGATTGTCCTAATTCCCTTTGAGCACCGGAGCTTTTCCCTGGACACGAGAGGTAATGCAGGCAACCGTGAATCGTATATCTGTGGAGTGTTCCAGGTCAAATGGACCACGCGATTGTTTCGTGCATTTCGCCTGTTAGAAGACGTTCGGAAAAATATTCTGTCGGCATTAAAGTCAACGAAAGACGAATCAGAGGACCCTCAATACGAATGACGTCAATTCTTCAAAGTTTCGAACCCGCGTCTGAGGATAATCGGTAATAAAAGAATACAGTTCAATTCACTTGAAAATAAAATGACTTCTTTTTCCGTTCTCCATTAAGATGTTCCGGAGACACGAGAGATAAAAAAAACTTTGACACGAAGCTTCGATCTAAAATAGCCCATGTACCGGTGAGGCGTATGTATACATGGATTGCCCTGAACGTACAGTTTGTTAGCTCTACGTTTTGATCAGCGCTACAGACGCGACTGTTCGTTCAGGATGGCGGGGGTGTTTGTATGGGTCGTGAGAGCGGTTTTCCCTCGATCCTGACTATACAGACATACCGCAAAGGTTATGTACGAGTCTCTCGTCAGATGGTCCTCTGTGGGGGGTACAGAATACTAGGGTCGAGTGTTTATAGCGAACGAGCGATGGTTACAGTCAATTCTGGATAAATGGAATCGACTAGTAGCCCCTTGAACATAGAAAGATATATACACGTGTTTTTAACAGTACGTATACGTTCGATTCGTGCGTTGGCCAAAGTACGCTCCAATGCCCGTGTGTGAAACCGTTTGGCGAGTGATGATCGGCGGAGGAGATGGAGAGTTTCAAGTTTGGGGATGAAAGTGGAGAACGAGGAAATTGATAAATATTGTATGCTTGTAGTACCAGAAGGGTTTGCATACATCGCAACAGGAATGGCAGGCGAACGTGGTTATGTAGAACCTCTAGAGGCATTTATATTACAATCGGTTTTCAGGAACCACGAAGTGGATGAATGCATCTCTGGATTGTCGAGATGCCCGTCATCCTCTCTTCAATAATTTAGACACAGTCGTGCTGAAGGGAAATGCAATCAACCAAATCTGAGCTACACAGTTACTCAATGCGGTTAGTGCTCGCAGAAAAAAGAAAAATGAAAAAATCACCGCTGCAGAATGCAGTTGGAGACGATTTTGAATTAATGAACGATTGAACGATTTTTCATGTCATCAAGCTGTTGCTCATTTACGAAATGTAAATTTCACGCAATGAAAATTGAGACTATCGATCTCTGAATAGTAAATACTTTGTTTTTTTACAGTTACAGTTACAGTAAGCACAAAGTTTTCAAGTTGGAACCTATTTTTTGGCCTCCACAAGCATAAAAAATGGTAAATAATCAACGGAAAACTAGAAGGAGAAGTTTTTTTTACGGAAATATTCGATGGCAGTGAGATTATTGCTACGAAAAAATGATTGATGCTTAAAGTAATTGAAGATTTGGCAGAGATACAGATTAATCTCTACCCGCAATGAGGGTTACATCTCTTTAGGTTTGACGCAGGAGCTTCCATGTATAACGAGATAGTATCGCCCCTACTCGGATAAGTAAAGAGAAAAAGCGAGTGCTTTTGGGAGCGGGTGACCAAGATTATATTTCCTCGTCTTATCCTCGATCGGGAGAAGCCTTGGTCGCGACCTCTGAGAACCTGTCGGCTCTTCATCTTCACTGGAACTTTTCCTCTCAGGAAGGACATCCAATCTTTCGTTTGCTACCTTTGAATCTCATCGTCGCGGTTATATCTCGTTGACTTTTGAACGAGGAAAAAAAACTGTTATGTCTCTGGTGAAAAAGATGCCACAGCAATCGGGCGTCTCTATGGAAAGCTTTCGAGCTGCGATTTTCCGAACTTATCCTGCTGGTGATACTCACCCGGGAGTATCGTTGGATATGCTCTCAGTGACAGGGATAGAAAACGAAAGGACGACTGTTTTTTTTTTGTTCACTGCTTCCCGAAAAAAGTTTCGGAATAATTTAAAGACTATAGTTTTCAAGCAGCTCCTGTGGGACGATTGTAGACATCAAATTAATTCAACGGTACATCGTTCGATCCTTCCACGTCTTATGGAAAAATCTGTTCTACTTGTGGTAGAATAGACGAAACTGTAAATGTAGAATCATCGGAAACAGCAATAATGGATACGGCGATCTCTTAATCTCAGGCTTCTTCTCGCTTTCCATGGTTTTTCTCTGTTTCCTTGCGGAAAAAAAATCGTGCACAGTTAACAGTGTCTTTTTTTATTGGCGTTATCTAGTCGTGCAGTAACAGAGGTCGACATCGCTCATAGAGATAAAGATTGGCGGAAAAAAAGCAAGTTAGTATCGATGTCCTTTTTCCATTTTTTTTTTTTTCCGCTCTCCTGCTGCGTTAGTCGAGTTTCTCGAGAGAAAGAGAGAAATAATCGAGCGGACGGTCCGAATTCGACACACAGGATCAATAACAATTTGTCTCAAGATAAACGCTATCGGGTGAGCGCTGCGAGAGATTGAGATCGATAGTGGCGGGAGGAAAGGGGTGGGCGAAGATATGGGGCGAGAGACCAGCGGGTGGATAGGCAATAGGAACGAGATACTGTAGTCGATGGCGAGCCGGAGCAAGCAGCTGAGGACTGGCGTAGACCCTTTGCGACTTCTGCGAGAGCAGTTAAGAGATGGAGTGGGTCGTTATGCCGAGGAAAGAGAAACGGGAAGGATACGGCGTGTCGTTCCACTTTTACCATGTACGAGAGAAACGCAAATGGCGTTGGCAATTTGCTTCGAAATCTCCCACTTCCTTCTTTTTTTCCCAACTCGATCTTCCCTTTCTCTTTCTCTGTTATGCACACAAAAAAAACGCCAAGAAAGAAGTGCACGAGGAACATTTTTGTTTCACTTTTTTTAAATCCTTGTATACAAGACTCAGCTCACCATTTTCCTCAATTCGTTTGTTTCTTGTCGCGCTTTTCGGCGACAAACTTAATTTTCTAACGCTCTGCAATAGTCGCTATGTTTTCTTCCTCGTATTTACTATTCCGTGAATCATTCAGCGCTGCCTTGAGCTTTTATTTTTATGAGTTCCTTCCTCATAAGTGGCGTCACATTTCCACTTTGTGGAGAACAGTTCAATTATTCATCAACTACTTGATGAAAAGAACATTTAATACAGCTAAAGGAATTGAAACTAAGTAACCATCGTGTGAGAGATAATTACCAAGGGCTTAATTGTGTTATTATTGTACAGCCAAAAACACCTCACGACTGAGAACATTAAGTATAGTAAAACCTTGACACTCCGCAGCTCGCGTTCGACTCAATTTTAATGGAGAGAAAATGTTTCTTTTTGACACAACAATTTTGAGAGGGACATTCCCATTCATATAATGATAATTTCTTGATCCTATTGGGGTCTCTTTCTCGTGTACTATTTATTTATTTTTTCCGGCCTTTACAACTTTTGTGGCTTTTTATCGACACTTTGCGGTCAAACTTTTCTCGTTCTGAGGATTTTGCTATTTCGCTACACGCAGAAGCGATTTCCGTTCTGTTTACTTTACTCACTGGGGTATGTAATTCTTTTGATTGTTCTTTTTTACTTGAAACCCTTTTTTTCAAGCGTAGTACAGTTTGCCAAGTACAATATTTAAGCTCTTAGGTCGATAGAGCTCGTTGACCTTCAATTTGAAATGTACATGTAGAATCAGACGAGAGGGAAGATCTTTTGGTGGTCTTAGCACGGTTGAAACAGTACGCATACATTGTAGCATGGCAATGAAGAAAATAGTGAAAAAAAGAGTGTCTACCCGGCTGCGATCAAGCCATACGAGTTTTTTGTCTCGCAGTGACGCGTACAGGTATGCTCCTTAATTATATATGCGAAAAGGATAGTTGGTTGGGGGTAACGGGCAGTGCGTCTATGTATATCGACGCTCCTTTCGTGGGCTTTTATTTGCATGCTTTTCTCGACGAAGAAAGTCTCATCGAGAGCTGCGGTCCACGATAAATTCACTTCTCCTCCTTTCTCCCTCTACATCTCCAGTAACTTTTCGACATCGGCAAGGTCTTTCTTTTCTTTGCTTGCGATGTCTCCGTCCGCATACACTCTTGCGAGGATGACGGAGATGGAAATATGCAGGTGAATATAAAACTGAATAAGTGAGAACGAGAGAAACATCGATACATATGCGCACATACACGCACACACGCGTTATATGTACGGATGTTTGGAAGTAACGTCCAGAAAGAAGAATCAAAAGGTCCAACGCAGCCGCGCTCGGCGAAGCGTCTCTTTCGCTCCACTGTCGTCTCGCAGAACGAGCGCCCGAAAGGAGAAGTTTAACAAAAAGGGCTAACGAAATTCATTCCCTAATACGTCCGTTCTCCAAGAAGGAACCGCGGCCACCATGTCTAGAATTCGTTCGCGCCAAAGATTCATGCTAAAATCGCAAGAGAACTCGATCTCTTCAAATCGACGAGCAACGCATTTATTTATGTAGACCAACGTTAAGAATCCACAGAAGTCAATCAAGAGCCAACAGTCAAAGGTTTCGAAGTTCGCATCCGCGACATCACTAGTTGGTAAAAATACAACGAGAACAATAAATTAAGACATGAAGCTTTCAGTTGGAAATCATTTGATTCGATTGAATCATTTCGTCACAGTACCCAAGCCTCGAATACAGATTGAGAGTCGATATTATAACTTCAAGAGCTGCACATTAGCATGTGCTTTTTCTAAATGTTTATTCATGTGCTTAAAAAGCGACGGCAAATTAAGCGGGAAAATGAAGTTAAAGTAGAGTAACGCGTGCCAGAGAGTAAAAATCGTCGGCAATAAGAGAGTCAGGGCACATGAATAAATAAATAAAAAGTTGAAAGAAAAAAAAAAACACGTGAGAGCGGGAGTACGAGAGAGTTAGCAAGAGAGAGAGAAGAGAGAGAGAGAGAGAGGAAGCTGCATAACGGCGTCCTCTACATACCAAGGATCAGGACCAACAGGACCTCTGTATGCCGAAAGGTAGTGCGATCAGGAGAAGAGAGAAGGTAACTGCAAAATTTCACAAGCTATGCCAGGATAGTAGTCATTACGCCAATTCCTGATGCAAATTTATGATGATTCAATATTAAAACAGGCAAGATAGACTCGTGGAAGGAACCATCAGACAACTAGCCTATATATATTTTCCCTGCTGCTTTTGCCTTCTACTACTTTTTTGTTCTATGGTGCTCGTTGCATCTCCCATTTTCAGAGTGGTTTTCACTCCTCCTCCTTTCTCCCTCTCTCGCGCCCTCTCCGTCGCTGCATTTCATCGCTGTTCGTCAGCTCTCCATAGACACGTATTTCCGCCTGACCTTTACTCACTCCCGAGAACCAAATTTTTAATCTCATTTCTTCATCGCATACAGGGTGATTCAGGAAAACTTGCTCTCCGGGTATCATCAGCCATTGCCTTCGAAACAATTGGCAATAACGTTTGCTCTGAATGCGACCGAGAGCCTCGTCTCAGCGCCTATGTGAGACGACACTGACGCGTGTCGTACATTACGCTCGCAAGCGACCTTCCCAGTGGCTGAGAAAACACAAATTCGATTACCTACCATTTGAAAACTACGCTAAATTTTTGAAAAGGCTGAGTTCTGAACCCGAGGATGTCCGGATAGGAAGTCTCTCTTAATTGTCCTGTTTATCTGTCAAACAATCTAACTTTCTGTTCAGTTCCGCAAACATAGGAATGACTAGAAAAAGAAGTTTCTTCAAAGCATTACGATCTCCTGACTCATAGATTTCTCGCAGCCTTTGCATCGCGTCCAGTTTCCTCAATTTTTCCACAAAATAAGAAAAATCATTAATAAAAAGGTGACTGTTGCATCATTGAAATAAATTTTTGTGGTGATCTTCCGTCCAGTAGCGGTGGCTTGAATAAAATTTGCATTAATGCATTCACCTTCTATCAGTAGACACAGGGCTTTGTGAGGCCAAGCGCCCCATGCATTTTTACAGGCCCATAAAATTCGAATATAAATATCGTAAAATTCTTGTTTTTTTTGTGCATGCCTGATGAAACGGAAAAATTGTTCTCTATATAGTTACTCGCCAACAAAGAGGTATTTTAATTTTTTCTAAGTATGATTTTGTGATACCACATTTTTACACTCTATTTCTTCATGGCTGGCTGAATATACACAGTTCCGAAATGTTTTGTAATCGAAATTTCACGTGTGCAGCAGCTTACCAGTTCTATTTCACACCGCGTTTCCCTTTCCGTGCGATCTCTACTCTTACCAGAAAAACTGAAAAAATTCTCTTTCATCCCGTTCCATAGTTCTCTGCATTCATCCTATGCACGATATGCACGCGAAACGATCCCACACGAGTTTGTAGTTTGCCCTCGATTTTGTCAGTTTTTCTCGCCCCCATGCAACGATCCTTTCAGCGGATAAATGCAATGGATTGAAAAGTATATATACTTTGCTGGCTTCACAAAATTGAACGGATCCTGTTATTTTATCATTTTTTTTTTGCAACCAACAAATCCTGTAGTTTTCGTTGTATTAATTTGTCTTGTTTCCAGTATATTTTAAAAATCACACAGCAACCGTTATTCCGAATGTTTCGCTTTAAAAAGAAGTTTTCCCGGATTTATGAATTCTGCTTTTAGTCAGGTCTGCATATCTGTGAAAAACGAATGAACCCCGTGACAAAAGCTCACGCTTTACACATAACTTTATGACCGAGAATCAGAATAGGCGCTATGGAAATGGGTCAATTTGCGTGATAGCGAAAGAGAGTCCGATGGGAATCGATGCGAGATAGACGTTGTTTGTGATGCGACGTACGCGGACTTTGTTCGGGCGTTTGTGGCAGCAGCTTTTCCAAATCCTTCGATAAACTAACGAGCAAAAAAAATACAATAGAAAGTGGAAACCTTTCATTCGTAGGCACCATTCGTCAAATTGGATCACCGGTTCGCTTTGTTTCTCGACGATACAAATCCGGTAATTATTTTCGAAAGCTTCCCAAGTGTCAACTTGAAGGCTCAATATTGACAGAGGAAATAAAAGGGAGCACTGCTACGAGAGACGTTATCGAAAATTCATGTTTAGCAATGCAGGGACCAATAGATAATCAACAGCTGAAACAATATCGTATAATCACAAGTTATTAATGACTCTGTGCTCATAAATATCTCGTTATTGAGAATCTGGAAGGTTTGTCAATGATCCGTGGTTAAAGTTCATGACCGGGCCATCGACTGGAACGCCCAGCGATGCGGTGGTCGAAACTTGCTGGTTCAATCTTCCGGCAGGCAGAGTCGTTTAGCCTGGAGCAAGCTTTCGATCTCGCAAATATAGTGCTGGTTATATCAGGCGCATCAACAGAAGCATGTCAGAAGGAATAATATCTGAGTGCTCTGGGTATAATATCTACGTGACGTAGAGGGTGGCAGGGAGCGAGCAAGAGAGATTAATGGAGGAAATTAGTATTCGTCGCTGTACGGTCGAATTACGGAAAGTTATCTCAACGAGAGGTGGAGAGTGAGGACGAGAGCGAATAAAAGTACAAAAAGAAAAAGTAATTGAGAGGGAATGCTCTCTGTCTGGTCTATCACACCTCTCGACTTTTTCTCCTTGTTCCTGGGTAAGCCTCTTTCGCTCTCTCTCTCTCTTTCTCTTTTACTATCCTTCGTACTTTGTTCCAAGGATTCTGATCCATATTCGCTTTTTTTGTTCAATGTTTTTTTCTCCGTTTTTTTAAATAACCGTGCCAGATCCATATTACCCAGCTACTTGAATAATACGACGATTTATTTTTCCCACGTTGCGATCGCTGATTAAGAGGACCTCGGGCGTGAATAGAGAGGAGGCCGGAGAATGAGAAGGAGAGATTGGCGAGAGGCCGTGTAGCGTATAGGCAGGAGAGTTGGAGGACCCTCCACTGCGACAAAGCCAAAGGTATATCTATATTTTTATTTCGTTTGCATATACATGTATATGGTGAAGAAAATATGGGGTGTGAGAGTACGAGAGTGAGAGTGAGGGAAAGAGATGGGCAGAGTGAGACGGACAGATGGACAGGCCTGCGCGGAGCCTCTAAGCGGGCACTAAATTTTGCCCGGATCGTCCGTCCGAGTTATTCGGACCTCGTTAATTCCCGCGACTGGTGGGGCCCCCGGGGTTCCTCCGAACTATGCTTCTTGCTTTTGCTGCTCCTGCTGCTCCTGCTGCTGCTGCTGCTGCTGCTGCTGATGGTGCGCTGTTTTCTCCCGACGAATTATCCTTCTCACCGCTTTGCTTCTTCCAGTATCTGGTTCTCTCGCATGGAAATCGAACGACATCGAATTCCTCGACTCCTCGAAAAGATAACGGCCAAAGAGGCCATTCCCCATATCTATTTTTATCCTGCGCGCGATACTATTTGTTTCGTTAAAGAAGATTTGAAAATAAACATGAAAATAAACTCTATCGGATCTCCTTCGTGTTGGGGCTTTGATTACTCGATTGGAATTTAATTCTTTAATTAAGTATGGAAGATCGGAACTCGATATATATAAATACGGCTACGAAAACGGCAGACGGAAAATTTATAGAGGCCAGTAACGTACCGCGTACTATACCGTAAGAATAATCAAAAAGTCTTTAAGGGATTCTCAGTGGGAAAATAACGACGAACCAACCGGCGACCACAAGAACAAATTGAAAACAAATTGTAAGCAAAGCCTTCTGCTTCACCCTTTCTCCCTGCTTCCTCCCTCGCAGTACTTGCACTCCCTCTTTCTTCTCGTCGCTCTTTCTTTGGCTCTCTCTTTGTCGGTTCGACTGTGCTGCTGCTTCTAGTTGCATGTGAACGTCCTGATACTGTGTGAGTCTCGAGAATGTTCCTTAGTGAGAAAAAAAAACTGCACAGGCGTGGCCAGTACAGGATAATGGAAGGGTGAGAAAGTAAGTGGGTATGTAACGGTGAAGAAAGAGTGCGAGAGAGGAAGATAAATAAAAAGCAAAGAGAGAGAGAACAGGGTTAAAAGAGATCGGGGAAGCGTGCACGAGCTGTCTATTCCAAGCGGAAGGGCAACAGTCAAAAAGAATATATAAACAGCCAAATTTGCACAACGAGACTGCAAGAGAGGTCGTTGAACCAACGAGATTAACGAACTTACGAAAGTTAATGAGAATTTGAGCAACAGCATTTTATTCTTTGGAGCTTTAATTATAAATCTTCGCTGCGACCTTCGAGTTGTTTTATTAAATTTGAATTTTATGCACTCCCCATTACAACATCGATGTTAACGAATAACAGCATCCGAACCTGTGGTTTATTGTGTGTTTATTGGCAAGTTGCGCGATAATCAATGGTATCATTACTCCCATCGACGCGCCGAAATTCTGACGTTTCATCATTTTTTTCCCGACCTGACCGTGAACTCACGTAGTGGCTACGTAAACGCATGGATTACAAAATTTTAAAGAGATCCTGCTGTCGTATGACGTACGATTTTCAATATTGATTTATTTCGATATTCGCAAGTTTATTAGCGAAACACGTTGGTACGCAGCTGCATAAACGTGTTGGCTACGTTATATTTACAGCCCCTTTGGTTGCGTTGTAGTATTGCGATTCGATCGTTGGCTAGAAAATAAATTCTTGCAGAAATTCAATCCATGCTGATCGAACGCAAAGGAACGAAAGCTGAAGCCCCGAGCTACGAACACATTTATACGTATCCAAATACACATATATAAGAGAGCAATAATAGAGAAATATAGGGATTATATATGTGTAGGTATTATTGAAGCAGAAACAACAGCAGCAGAAGAGAAAGAGAGAAAGTCCAAAGGGGTATAACGAAAGAATAAGCGAAATCGTTATTCGGGGCGGTAGTGCACGGACCGTTTGATGGGACCGCCCGCGGCGAATAACATTTTAATCCAGCGTTCGCGGCCACCGTGCTTTCGTTCTTTCTACATACAAGTTTCTCTTTCTCTCTGCCTTTCTCTTCCTCTCGCTCTTTCTCTCATGTACACATATACATACAGACATGCACAAATACGGGCAGGTCGCGGGCGCGAAACCACCCGATGCTTCGTTCTCCTTTACCGTATTCACTCACTTCCTCGTTCGCCTTGCACACCCATCTACCTAACACACACACACACACACACTTTCTTCGTGTTTTGGTTACACGTAGACGTATGTATCGCTCCGTTTCGACGAGTTGGCCAACGAAACGTTGAAGCCAAGCGTGAGTGTAGATTCTACATCCACCACAATCGCTATCGGTCTTAATCTCGTTTCCGATATCCGTGTATATGAAATATCGATCGTGCACAAGTTGTTTTTTTTTCTTTTGCACAGTAACGAATCCCTTGCCTCAATCGCTTCATCGCACTTTTCCATTTTCATATCCACCGATGAATCATGTCGTTTTACTGAAATGAAACTCACGCACATGTAATTACAAAGTCGTTGCAGTAAATTTTAAGTTTGCAAGTCGACGCAGGAATTTTTTTTATTGACAACTGTCTCATTCCGGTCATGAAATTTAGATAACCCGTGGTTTACCGAGCTTTTGATTATTTCTGTGGTGAAAAGGAGAGTCCGTTTTATTCAGCACACATAAGCGAGCCACGTACCATCTAATTGAGTTTGGAAATTGAAATGTCGCCTTCGCTTCTTTTTTTCTTGTCTTTCATTTACTCTGAATAATTGATCTTCACTGCCTTGCACTTTGATCAGTTTAATTTCCGATAAGAGTTTATGGCCCAGCCTGAAACTATCTGTGATTAAAAATTGTCGGAATTTTCAATCTATTAGTGGAAGGAATTACTTAAATGTAAAGCCTTCGCCTCAATCGAAATTTAATGCAAAGTTTCCTTCGAATTTTATCGCTTTTGATCATCCATCGATTATCGATCGAGGGAAATTTTCACGATGCATATCCATGATTACTCATTATTTCTCGTGATACTGAACGATCTATCGCTCACTGAAAATAATGTTTCGAATTTGCATTACACCGTGAGGCATCATGAGCACGGTATCCATGCTGCATTTCGGTTTGTGGTTGAAAATTCAAGGGAGCGTTCCATCGCTGACAAAAGTGCGCAAGACTGTGGCAACCGAGTTTCCAAAACTATATCGTAACAGCAGCCGTTGTGACTTCCGGTTGCAAAAGCAAAGTTCACTCACTCTCTCCCTTTCCTTATCTCTCGCTCTCTCTCCCAGCATGACTTTGTCTCAATATCCTGGCTGGTAGCTAAATCTTCTCTCGTGGTCATGTACTTTCGTAGAGGAAGCAAAAGCTATTGAGCGCAAGCTCCAGCTCGACGCTGCTAGCTGTTGCAGCATGGGACACCATTGAAGACGGAAGTCGAATATGATTTACGATCGACCTATCAGATGGAAGGAGATGAATAGAAAGTAAGAGAGAGAGAGAGAGAGAGTGAGAAAGAGGGAAGGGGGTAGACTTACGAGTCGGTCATTCTACCGCAACCTCGGGACTTCCTTCTCGAGGAAATAACCAGAATGAACGATGCTACGTACATATCTATTCTAGACACCACCCAATTTATAGCACAGAAAATATCAACATCATTTCTTTCAATCTCGAAAGTATATCAGCATAAATAACATTTTCAGAATAAACGATACGTATCCGTAACAAACCGCCCATATATCGAACTGAAAAATTGAATGACTATGATCGGTTGCTGTTTCATTCCCCATTCGATTGATGCACGTAATTGATGATTTTTCTACATAACTCATGAATTTCTCTACTCCGATAGGAATTTGAGGTAAAATTTGTAAATACTTTCAAAGTATCTTAAAAAGTTGTACGAAGAGGTGTGCACATGCGTCACGTAAACTTTCGAACAATGTTGAACGACGATGTATAGAGAAAGGTGAGGCGAACGGTTTACAGCCCAAGCCAAATTCTCAGCACGGCCGTTATTCGTTGGTATCGCGTCTACAGTGCACTCGGGTGTCAAAAGAGTCGAATGCTACTCCCTCGTAAAATGTTATTATTTTCTTTCTTGCTCAAAGTCAGACCAACACCGGCGACAACCACGACCATGAACAAGTAGCTTTGACCCCGTCTTTGAAACCACACCAAGTTCACCCGACACATCTTGCTAGTTTATAAGCCTTTGACGTTACACACCAAACGTGTCGATATACGAACGACATGACTCCACTGTGGTGACTACTACATTAACGTACGGAATCCGCAACCTCCAATGTGCACTTTTCAAACTGAACGAAATTCCATCTTTGACTTGAACTCAAGCTCAGAATTCAAACAGTTTGTGTGTCGCACAGTCGAGCTTTAGGAAAGAAAAAGAAAATGGACACAAAAGAGCCAATAAAAAAAAAGGATTCAAACTTGAAATTCACCGTCACCGTCTGACAAATGCAATGGGAAAGAAATAATAACTGGAGACCATCGAGAATAAGAATTGAAATAACTATTTCGATTTTGACGGCAGCCAAAAACGGAACGTTGAAATAAATTAGATCGTCTGGAAAATATCCCAGGAGATGGGGAAAAATCGCAGACAAAGATGCTTAATATAACTGGAAAGCAATCCATTTTATAAAGGTTTGTTATTCAGAGAGTTGTCTCGTAGACGCCAGAGTGTTTTGTCTCGCCATATCGAATGGGATAGTAAGAAAGATAAAAATAAGGAGAGTTACATATGTATAGACTCGGAGGGAACGCGCAATGAACTTGGTAAATTCACGTATAAGACGGTAATGTTATTATATGACTATGATCTCCACCCCCTCCCCTTTCCGTTTCTTTTTTGTCTCGTCTCTTATCCTTATGCCTGGAGGGCACTGTTCTCCTTATCCGGTTCTGTATGGCTTCCCTCTCTTTTCTCCCTCACATCATAGGGTCACCGAGATGATAACATCTTTATCCTTTCCCATATACTTTTACGATTCCGTCGAACGCTTAACCGAAATACAGTCGTAAGGTGTAACGGATGTTCACAGAGGGTGAGTTATATAAAACAGTCATTATCCGACATGAACGAACCTCCATAGATCGACAGGTGTACGTCAGAAAACGTCAGAATTACGAAAAAATAAAAGCACTGCGTGAAAGTTCAGTATCGGAAGAAAATTCACTGAAAATTGAGGTGTAGTAGGGAAACTGTCAAGACATTTTAAAAATTAAGGATCGTTTCACAGATCTGAGGAGCAACGTAAATGTGACAAAAAAAAGTAAAACCGATCAAATTCTCGGGAGTTTCTGATAAGCTTTGCTGTCGCGGAAATGCTATTATATTATACGACATCGTCGTGATGGCCCGTTTTCCCTCTCTCGTGTCTTTTCTCTCATCCGAAACGGTCTCATTCGACATTCTTTCCGGCGATAAACGGGGATAAGTTATAATTTTTTTCATCGTCAACCTCAACTATCTTTGTAAACAGCGATTCGTGAGATACGAACGACGTATACGTACGATTTCCCCTCAAGTGCCAAAGGAATCATAGTGAAAGCTTTAGAAATAGGATGGTGTTAAAGGGGCAAAAGTTTTCCATAGAGATACTCGTTCGTCTTGGCTCACTTAAGATCGTGCAAAAATCCAGTACCAGGCTTTATGACCACGTCGCCTCAGTCGTTTTCGTTATGATGTTGAAACGATCAGTGCTATCGAATTTTCACCATCATGTCTTTTCTACTGGGTGTAATGTTTTGTGCGATAATCGGTTATGGCAGATAAACATTTTAATCGGTATAATAAAAAGAAAAATCTCAACTCTTGTGGCGACTGCTAATTACGACATGACATAATTAAACACTTTGTTCTTGAAAATCTTCAAGGTATTCAACGAAAAATGTACCATATGGCAATTTCTATCGATTTTATGAGAAAATTCCAGCGATCGGAGTTTCTACGATACAGTCGATCGATACGGATTTGATCGATGTCACTAACTTGTCTTGATAAGCAGCAAAATAGCATATAGATTGGCATCGTTCGGCAGGCGGGGCATGAAACATCATAAATTATAGAGAGAAGGAGATACGTCAATAATCACTCACCGACGTTGTCTTACAGGGTTGAAATCAGGGCCGCGTTTGTCACTCGTTGCGTCCTGGCTGTGCGTCAACGTCAAGAGAGCAGAATCGTTCATGGACAAACTGCGAATAGAGATGTATCGATGGTCAACTGATGCAAGGCCGAAACCGACTTGATTTTGCGAATAAAGTGACGCAGCTGGAAGCCTTTTGTTTACGAGCGATCGATAATATACGTAGACACTCACACAAATAAACACACACACACATTCACACACAAACATGATATATATATATATAGGTTGATTTCGCGTTTACGCATTCGAATCGTAATCAATCGTGCTTATGTAGATTCATGCAAATAGACTCGCGAAGAAACGTCCCGGTGCATACCCTCTGTGTGTATCCGTGTAGGTTGTAATGCTGAAATTCCGTATTCTGGGTATATATCTGCAGTTGTTATGCACTGCGGTAAAGGGAGAAAACAGTATGTTGAACACGCTACTGATCTCTATATATACGTTGATTTGGAAACCGTTTCGGAATATCTCTTCTGGTGGAGCGGGTGTACTACTCGAGGCCGCTTAATTATACGAAGCAGCGAGTCGTATTGGGCGTCAGGAAAAAACAGAGTTAATTGTTGATCGTCTACGCGAAACACCATCTCGATCGGTAATACTGCTAAACTAAATCCTGCAGTTACTGTCACATTTTTTGGAGATGTCATGATTTTCTTTTCATACGCTGGTCACATCGAAGGTTCGCTCATTTCGAATTGTTTTTCGATATTATTTCAGGTCAAATTGTCAAAGACTATTACGTTCAGCAGTAACAGTCCTTCAGCATAGTGGCCTTGGAATAACCGAACGAAGCAACGTATGTGTAGCTCCGGTACGTTTATCAAGTCGTACCCAGGAATGGGAGAGAGCGGCGGGTTATTGGGATACTATGTCCTAACCGAAGGGGTACGAGTGCTGCATGGCAGACGCCAGGAGATGGTTGCAGCTGGTGGGTGGCTCGAACACGTGATAGAATTAAAGCACGATACACACTCGAGAGTGAACCAATAAACTGCTGGTGTACTGTGGCATTAGGCGACGAGAGTACACACAATGAAACATTCATGCTTCCTCTTCCACTCGCTTCTCATTTCTCTCCCGCACCATGAAGCTCATACATACGTCCTTATACCTATAATTCGTTGCATGTACCTTCCTTCATGACCCAGTTGTTAAGGGAATACGTCAAGCGAATTATATAACGTTTTCCAAGACACACTCACCATCCACCTTCTGATAACTAATCTGGATTTTCGTAATAACCAAATTTATCTGTCCGTCATTAGTGTCGGTGAAATCCGTCGGTCAAAAGTAATCGTTGCATTGTAAGCGTTTAGTATCAACGTTTTGTTACGGACGTTCAAATGAACTCGTACCACACTGGTGCAAATTTGACCCACGAAAATTTGAGGGGAAACAGGCTCTCAAAATTCCTTCCTTAAATTTGGCCATTTGTCAACATTAAAATTCTATTTTTTAATTTTCATAATCATTGAAATCGATTAGTCAGGATATTTGACTCCTAAAAAGTATGGTTTCAAGATTAATTTCATGCATTTATCGAAAAAATGCAAAGTATTGAAAAATTGAAGTGCAAATTTGCACCAGTGTGATGAGTGCATGAACCTCAAAGGGAATGTGCTGTCTACGGGTTGAACAACGATTGATTGCTAACAATGAGGAACAGTTGGAGCCACAAAAACGATGCAAAATTATCAGCATATTATCGTGTCGTTCGCGGACATTAAGCGCCTCTGAAATACCATATTTTTGAAACACTTTCATGTGCGTTTCAAAATTTTTATTGCTCTTTTAAATAGAAACATTGAAATGATAAAGAAATGAAAAGCTTCGAATGAAATACGACCGTTTGAATATTTGGAATGAATAATATGTGGATAGATTGTGGTATTTCTGTACTTTTCGATGGATACGTTATTTCAATAATAAATCATTTTCGAGCAACACGCACGCGCTCACATATAATCCTCGTCCAGATCATAAAAATTTCAAACTCGTTACTCTTGTATTTATTCTCGTGGCTCTGACATCGAGGTCAACTATATTTGCTCTCACTGTAGTATATTTTGGTTCCAAACAATTAATCAGTGACATTTTAAATCGATCACGAATAGTTTATGGCTGATGGTAGAACGTATTGCAAAAATTTCACTAAAATGCCACTTTTTCCCAGCTCTTCTCACGCTCTTTCCCGAATCGAATGCATATCGAAAACGTGTAGATGTTTGCTTTCTGCGTGTTGTGGCTATTCTTATTTAGATTCAATTATTCGAAGCGCGACTGTAATCCTAGAAAAATCAAACGTGTGCCAAGAAAACTGTTAAAAGATTAAAAGATTCTTGAAAGGTACACGTTTCCGCTAGGTACAGTAAATAAACGAAAGGAAACGTGACGAAAAGCAAGAGAAACAAGGAATGAAGATAAGAAGATGAAGGAGCGGAAACAAAAACGAATAGAAAACTGCACTTTGTATCGAATGGAGCTTAGAGAGTGCTTATGAAATTATTTTAATCATAATAATTAATCATTTATTATTCATTCATTACTAATGAATTATTTTATTTTATAATAATTTTGACTAAATGGAGCAGAAATGGATATGAGACGTATTTCGAAGAGCGTAAAATTTTCTAGATTTTCAGCAAAACTTTGATTTCTCTTCAGTTGTTCAATGGACATAGAACTAGGAAAAAAATAACTCGTGTCGTAGTAACAATTCAACTTTGTTTCAATGAAAGTTTAGGCTTGCATTATCGGAGGTTGGACTTGGAACAGCCTGAATAAATAAATATAATAGGATAGAGGCGTACATGGCCAAGTGGATAGTTCAAGTGTGCGTTCGTTGAGCGAGAGGTTTTCACTTGGAAAGGTGGAAAATTCAGTAAGCTTCGGGAGTATCTACGGCACAAGGGAAATTCCCGCTGCCATTGTTATCCTCCGCATTGCATTCTCATAACAGGTGCATACGATAGTTCTTCGTGTGAAGCTTCCTCCCTGTTTCTTCTTTTCTTTCCATTTCTAGTTTCTCGTCTAGCCAAGTGCATTTACTCAATGAAACTCAGCCCCATTCTCCCCACACATATTAGATGTTCGCGTGCTGACGGAAACGCGGTCTCCCTTGTGCCAACCCCACTTGCTGGGTCCGCACAAATCTCTTCTCTGAATGAGGAAATTCTTATTCCATATCTGCACTTATGCATATTAACTCCTTCGTACCTCCTCTCGTTGACAGATTCAATCCAGTGCAAATGCCAGTCAGCTATCCTCGATGCCTCTACTGAATCGTTGCAAGACTTCGTCGTCCAATCAGCTAATTAGTGGAGTGAGCTTGGAATTACTTCATAAAATGCTTTTATTTCCATCTCTCGAAACCACTGAACGCGAATGACGCTTGGCATTGCGAGATTAATCTCGCTTTCATCTTTTGCAAATGAAAATATCACCGAATACGAGTTCTTTGATAACGTACAGAGTCCGAGAGAAGAAATCCAGTTTTGCTTGCGCCTTGTTCACAAAAACGATGATGGAATAATAACTGGATGGCGTTGACTCCAAGGAATAATTTTCACGACGTTAAGCAATGGCATCGTTCTGACTCCACACGAAAATATGAAAACAAGAGGGTTCGAAATCAAAGAGGTTATGAAGCGAGGTAGAGTTAGGAGCGCAGCCTCTCGTGACGAGGATCGTCGAGAGGATCCTTGAGACTCTGTGAGAAAGAAAGAGAGAGAGAGAGCGGGATGCGTATTCGCCATCCAAAATCGTTGTCCGTAACATGGTCCCTCCGCGGCCTTTCTTGAAAACTTCCAGAAGCGTTTTGGATTCTCCCCTTGTCCTTTTTGCTCCGAGCTTCACGCTCCGTCGTAATCCTATCGCGGAACATCTTGGTAATTGAGCTGATTATTCTTATTGTATTGCTCCTGAAATCTGATCCCCCTTGATCTCCGCGATATATTTTCCCCGACTCCGAGTAGACTTGGAGGACCTTGCACTTATCGCAAACGTCTCAATATCGAACAACCAGCTTGATGATAGTCGAGGTGTTCGAACAGTCGAGAAGTTTATTGTTGACGATCTTTAGATCAGGTAAGGATCGCCCGACTACGATAATGAATCCTGTCACTTGTCATAGAATTTCCCTGAATATACATGCTGGGATCCCTGCGTGACACGATTTGTCTCAGGTCAAGGCACTCTCATATTTCTCATTCTTTTGTCTCCATTTCCTTGCACGATTCACTAATTCACTTAAATTTCTACTACAAAAAAATGTGTCCCTTCAGTTGAATTCTTTTTTTCCTTCAATTTGATGAACGAGCCTGTTATCTCGGAGAGAATATTCAACGACGATATACGAGGATGATAATCATTAATGAATTCAACGGCCCAGGACATTTAAGATTAATGTGCGACAGTGATATTAATCCTGCAGGAGCGGCCGCGCCAGGACAAATGGAAAAAACAAATGAACAAATGAGTGCGGATAAGATAAATTTGAGCCAGGAAAAAAGAAACTGGAAGACTTGGAAAGGGAGAGAGAGGAAGATCCTTAAAAAAAAAAAAAAAAAACGATTCTATTCACACACGCAAGAATAATTCTTATTTTACATGAATTGGAAATATGACTTGGACGTCCTGACTAGAGAGGTTCTATGTGTGCGAGAATCCAAAGTGAAAACCAGGTGAGTTGAGTCGCGGTGATGGTATCGAGGGCTCAACGGCATGGAGAATGAAAAAGGAAGAAGGAAAGCAGGTTGTCACCCGATGCAGACCGTAGGGCTCATGAGGGAAGTTAATATAAGACGGAATAGGTTAGTGGAGCCCTCTGCGTGCTATGCCGCGAAAAAAACACACCCGAAAGGAGCCACCCTCGTTTCGCATCACCGCGTCGTGTGCTCGGCAATTTTAAAATGTATTCACTTCTTCGTACACACATATACACAGACGCACATAGCTGTATTAATTTATATAGGTGTTTGTGTGCATAGAGTGGCATGCGGGTGGCCACGGTGGTTTCCTAAGTCAGCGCAAAATTACACACTGCCTACTTCGGGTAGGTACGTGAACATATACATATAGACGCTACGATCCTCTTGTTCCTCACGGGTCTACACCACAGTCGGCTTCTTGTGTTCTTCTCACTTTGGAACTCGCGTATATTTATATACCAAGAAGAATGAGAATGCTAGAAGGAAGCATGATAGGAAGGAAACGAAGGATAAAAGAGTGAAGGAGAAAAGGAGCGAGCGACAGAGTCCGTCCGGTGAGGAAAAAGGTAGGGGAATGAAAAAGAATAAGGAGGGTGCGGAGGCGAAAAGGTGAGCCCACACAGCCTTATTTTTTCGGCGGTTCTTTTATAGAACCCCACCCACCAAACCGCCAATCAAAAGCGAGTAAAAGGTGAAAAAAATCACCGATGGCAGCAGCCGGTGGTGGGTCCTTCGGTGCGAAAGCACGCCGAAAAATTATTGTCCTTTCACATCATCCCACCGTCCATGCAGTTGCTATATACCGCAAATATATATGCGCTATCGAGAGAAATGAGAAGAACAGAAAAAGGTGCCAGACGAGAAAAAACAAGATGGACGACGAAAATTCGATGTAGCGTACGCTTTACCACAATCAACTACCGTCTCATCTACCCGTTCAAAATTGTGACCAACCACCACCAACACCGACATACCAACCATGCATATTCCACCGACAAACTTTCCTTTGAATTATTTTCCCTCTCTTACTTTTATCTTCTTTCTTGCCTACATCCAGACTCCTTAATCGCTGTTACCTTGTTCCACTTCGTATCGTTGGTCCCCGCTTTTCGCCTTCAAAAAACACGGAACTATTACTCATTTCTTCGATAATTTGATCAAGACGAGTCTCTCATGCCGCATCCTTACTTTCAGCAACTTTTGTCCGAATGAAAAAAAAAATCATAAAAAACTTCTGCCGCATGAATAATTCATCGTCAAAACGAGGAATGTTTTCATAATTTAGAATTTTTCTAATTTTTATGTTTCCCCTCTGTTAAATCATTCCGTTTGAAGAGAATACATTGAACTATCAGAGACGTCACTGTTATTTCTATGAAGAATTGAACGAACAGAAATTTCGAGAACCTCCAGCGATGATTGTCGGTCCAACAGAAATCTTTTGATTACAGGCCGTTCGAATATGAAAACGTATACTTTTTTGAGAACACTATAGCAAAGTGGTGGCAATTGTGGGGCATTTAAAACGAGGGGAAGGCAATAACCATCGATACCGATAAAAGCCCCACCGATGAAAATTTAATAAAAAGTTGTCGTTCGACTGTTCATATTCTAGTAATTTGTATCGTTTGCTGATGCATAATCCACTGTAAACAAAGTTGCGGTTCGGTTGCACACTGAACGACGCGGTCACGAATTTCCATTTCAACTTCCACTCTTTCGCTCGAGGTTTTCCTTTTTTTTCTTTTTATATTGATATTCTGCCACGGATATCGAATAATCCACCGACGGTATAATTATAAAGTCAATTTGGCATCGCGAGCCGCGTGGCATATTTTAGTCTGACATTGCAGCCCGGAAACCAGTGACACACGTGTGAAATTTGGAGTATACATGCAATCCGTAACTATTCCGAAAAGCGTGACGGTGATAGAGAAAAATATAACAATCGGGATGCTCCACGTACTTTATAAATGTTCGACACTTTACGGGCCAATTGTGAGATCCGAATACAATCAAATTTCTTGTATCAAAGTGATACATTAAGCTGTGCGATTGTAGTAAAAGTTACGAGGCAGATTTGTGTGGTGAATCGTGTTTGAAAGAGCAGGCCGAGAGAGTCAAATGTGCCGCCGAGGTTAAGAGGCATAAAATGCGTGTCGTTAGAGAATTCACGTGAGGTCAGAGGTAGAAACAATAAATCGTGGTGTAGAGACGGAGAACAAGATTTCGTGCGCGTTGAGAGGAAGAGTGAGTGAGAGGGGGTGGTGTAGGGAGGAAGAGAGAAAAATGATGGCGAGGAGGAACTGAAGGAAGAAAAAGTGGTGCGTAAAAGGATTAAGAGAGAGCGCGATGAAAAGAGAAACCGGGAGATAGATAGTGCGAGGCGAACGAAGTTGGTGTTCGGATCTCGTTATCGTTTCGTGCATTATAGTGGATCGTCCGTCAGTTTGTACGAGCGGATTTTTGGGGTGGGGGTAAAACAAGGAAAAAGGGAGAGAGTGAGGGAAGAAGAGGGTGAGGAAGGGGCAACGAAATTGGCGAGATGCGAGAACTCGCGAGCGAGCTCTATACACGGAGACGTTAACGAGGCGGTAAATATGTTGACTACCACATCGCCACGTTTGTCTCATTCCCTCTCTCTTTCTCCTTCCATACCTTTTCTCCTCTCGCTCTATAACACGCTATTCTATTATAACGTGCGTGTCTTCAGTTTGTATACATACCGGTACACACGAATGCACACATATTTATAGCTGGAGCAAGGACCCGATCTCAAGCAACGAAGAAATGATTATAATAGTTGGTAACCGAAGAGAGTTGATCATTTTAGAGGCTGTATAGAAGCCGCCATATAATTTTCCACCCACTAAAATAGCCATCCTAACCCTTTTTGCTTTATTTATCTCTTTCTCCCTCTCGGAGACTGATCACTCGTGATTATCGGCAAATAAGCCCGATATGGCCATACGACGAGCCAAGTTTTTTATTCTCGCCAATATGAAACCAGCATAACCGCAGCACAGCTTGTTATGCTATAGTCCGTAATGATGTATGGGATAGTATCTGTATATGCGTATCGGATATGTGTATATTATCCACATGAAAAGCTTTTTTCAATCGTAAAAATCTGGTCTGCTGAGCTTTTAGCTTATTACCCACCAATTCTCACCAACTTCTTTGTTTACTTTCGTCTCCCTGCAGCGTGCTATTGTAACGGATACACATCCGAATCGCGAGGATGAATAAATAATTGTTTAGTTTACTCTGATAACATTGTCTGTGTGTGTGTGTGTGTGTGTGTGCGCACGCTCACGCACGTGTGTTGCTGACTACGTAGAATAAATAATATTCCCTCAAACCATTTTATTCATGTATAATGTAACACTGATGTGCACTTGAACTCGGTGCAACTACATAACGAATGGATATTGTATCGATCCAAACGTGGTTAGTATCAGACTGAATATCTACGAGTGTACAAACGTGAAATACAGTCCTTGTTTCCTTCCGAACTCGTATAGATATACATTTGAGAAAAAAACAAGGATTTTCCTATTCAACTTCTGAAGCAGCAGCAGGAGGAATGCCGGAATATCGAAAAATATTGCCGGACGTAATTCGTTCCTTAACTGTCTCGGTAAATCATACAATTCTCCGGGTGGCACGCTCCACCGGTCACATGCACATACACCAAAGAGCATGGATTGGAGCTTTTCGAGGGCAGAGTACGACGAACGATTACCAACCCTTTCACTCCGCGATGTATTCACCCTCGTCTGATCCCCCGAGACCTCACTAGCGTTTACCAACTCACTCATAAATATTCCTTCGAACATTCTCCCCCATTGTACATACACACACACACATATAGAGTTTACATAATCCACATACACACCTTTATGTGTTCATGTGTGTATGCATATTACCGACAGGAACATTTTACTCCATACCGGGTGCTTAGCCGGAAATTTTCGAGACACCTTTGTTTTCGCTCGAGTGAAAATGCGTGCATGATTTGCCTTGGGAGCATGCACTGAGCATAATCGCGCTTCCGACAGGCTGCGTAGGTCTATGCATCACGAATACCAACTTTTTCAGTCACCATTCTTTACACCAAAGTGAACGCAATAATCGGACACTATCGTTTTTCAAAGTTTCTCTTTTATACTCAGCGATCGTCTGCCGGCTGATGCTTTTTTGCCTGCGCATTTGTACAAAGTTCGAAGATATGGTAAAGCTCAGTTCAGAGTCGCTCCAAACGGCGTCAACGATTCTTCATTTTACGTGTTCATTTCTTTTATAACTGCGCCGCTACAATTTTCGGGAAACGAGTTTTTTTGGCATGAGCGTATCTACGTTGCGTCATATTTAATGCATATGGGGCATACTTATGCAAACGTATGCGGTAAATACACGGGATTTTCATCGACTTTTGGCACCTTTCCCAGTACGAATCGGTTTGAGATTCACGCGAGCACGATAATTTGCTCTGAGACCTTTTTTTCAAACTATTTGTTTCTTTTTTTTCCTTTTTATTCGATTCCATTTTCAACTTCACAAGATTTTCTTTATTTTTCCTCGATCGCTAACATTTATTTTAGTACAATCGACGGAAAATTGGCAGCCAAAGGACCGCGAGTACCCGCGTGTAAAGGAAAACTCAACAAGCTCGGAGGTTGCCTCATCCAGCTCAAAGCAAAAATCATCAATCCCAATAAACATACGTAAAAGGAAAAATATTGGATAGAAATTGAAAAGTTGTTGGCGAGCTATCCGAAAGGTTTGGCACGAAATCCGCACGGCGTCTGACCGCGTGTACATTCGCTATACGTAGAAATAGTGTTTGTGGAGAATTCTCGAATATCCAAACGTAATGGAAAGCAGACTCGTATCGAGAAGGAAAAAGTTGGTATTTTTTCAGAGTCGGTATGTTGTTTTATTGAATTATTTTTTAGCCGATCAGAAAGGAATGGAGGCAAAAAAAAAGTTCTATTTTAGTTGGCGAACACAGACATCATATGGAAGATTTTATCCGGAATTGCCCATGTACACGTGCACATATTTATAGAAGTTGCCGAGTGGTTTTAGGAGAGCACGCGATCATGTTTCTCTTATGGGAACTTGACCTTTCGCCAGTTCACTTGAAAGAGAGAGAGAGTGCAGATCGATAATGCATCGAGAGAGGTGTACTGTAACCGAACGAGTGAAGGTGATACGAATACCTGGTCTGGGCGGTGCTCTGGCAGGCACTAGTCTTTTCTATGAGCAGCCGTAAATAGATCTCTACATATATATAGTTTGTTTATTTCATGGAGAAACGTTAGCAGACTGGGCGTTTTATGGGAGCCGTATTCGTTGCGAAAAATAAATCGTTCCTGCACTTCTAAACCTGAGGAGCTCTTATCGGATACTAAAGAGTGGAATAAACAGCGGTAAATTCGGTGTAAAGGCAATTTGGACGGTTGTATGTGCGATAGTGCGTCTTTCTTTCGTGCGTTATTAAGCTTTATCTCCATATTACCAAGTGAAACGTATACAAGGATTAATAAAAAACAATGACATAACTTTGGTGTTGATGAGGGACGAAAATAAAGCAACAGAAAAAAAAACGCCCGTAGAGCTAAAAGGACCGATCGGTCTCTAATTAAAAAGGCTGTTCGCTGCGGCTCTTCAAGCTGATAATAATCGTCAAAGCGAGTGTGATCTTTCGCATGTCGGTTATCACTGGGTGGCTCGAAAAAGGAAGGTGTCTGGAGCGATCGAAAATAACCTTCCTCGAAAAGTCAGCTTTACATGAGAGCATCGCTCTTCAAGGACCCACATATGTCGAGTGTATGAGTTGAGGGGTTCCCATACATAAATACGATATGTATTCATACATTCATATTCGAATAGCGATCCTTTGGAGAAGGTAGGAGAATAAAACATGCTTCGGCGCCTCAGCTCTTGTCTATTTGATGTTAGCGCCTGGGTCAACACGCGGCTCTCGGCGTTGAATCGATACGTGTGGGTGAGGTTCAGTGCGTCGTGATGGAAATGCCGCGTTCGTCCACCAAATTCTGTGTTGGTAAATCGACCCCCCTTACCCCTTTCCATCCTCATAAGCCTATAGGTAACATGATTCAGCGTGGTATAGGTCAGATTTAAGCCGCCTTTGATATTTAAATCGAAGACCGCAAGAAATAAAGAGAGAAGAAGGAGAAAGACACAGATAGAAAAGGAGCGCAAAAGACAACGCGACCACACAAGAATTTACACGTCCTGCACCTTCTGCATTTGCGGTTGGGCAGAACAAAAAAATGATCGAGAGACAGAAAGAAAAAATTAGGAAAGAAAGGAGGCAAGTGAGAGACGAAGGACCTGTTTCGATTTCGACCGCCACCGCGCCCAGTCGCACCGGCGTCATTCTCTTTCCATCCCTCGCCATCCCACCGTCCTCACACTCCACCCTCGCCTTACAATCTTTCCCTTTTGCTATTTTAAACTTGCAGGCATCCGACCTAGTGGATTTCTCTCACAACATTTAACTATTTCGCGACTAGAAAATTTTCATCATCGTAATTTTTCAGTCTTTCGCTAATTGCCCATAATTCCTTAAAAATGAATTGCAAATAGGCTGAGCAAAAGACGAAAAGTAACAAAGCCCGTAATCGATTTTCATTGGAAACCTCCAGGCCACCATCAGGATCTATAGAGAATTAGAAACAGTCAAAACATGTACGACTACAGGTTTGAGGAGAACTGTTTTTGTTCCGAAAGTGATTGAGGTGTCATCGGGCACATGTGAGCCATGCATTATTATGATAATATGTATAAAATTAAATATGTTCCGGGTTGAGCACACCAAACGACTAAGTCCGATGCATTAACCACAGTACTTAATCACTTGTTCTGGTAACAAACTGCATATTATCTTTATATATGTGCGAGTGTGTACGTGTGTGAGTAAATGCTTTTGAGAGTCACGAGAGGTGTTAAAGTGGTACCTGTAACATACTCTAACCCGTGCGGGTCGGTATTAGCCACGACTCGGCCAATTGCGACGTGGGAATGCAATGCCAGGTAGGGAGAAATACCGAAAGGGAACGACGAGTACGAGCGAGATGCTCGAAGTGAGAAAGAGTGTGCTGAGTGAGGTTTGAGGCGGCAGAGCTACCGCGCGGTAATGAAGTCCTCCGGGGTGTCGTTAACTTCTGCAGGTTTTTACGCTCAACGCACAAATGCCATTCGTCGCCTTCCTTTCACGGCACACTTCTACTTTCTATATACATACATATATGCACATACAGATAGGGTCATGGTGTTATATGATACTATGCCTAACGCTCGTTGCATTTTGTCCTCCTGCTGCGGGATAAATATATATGTATAAATACCGCCCATACACTCTTTTGGGGATCAGAGGAAAAGAGAACATGTGCAGCCTCGATGCTCACATTCTTTTGGGTTTGTTCGTGGATACATGCATACAAAAGCTAATCTGTGGTAAGCAACGATAAACAAAGCCGTCGAAACTACGTGGTGTATAAATGCTTCAGGGAAACTTGGCTACGGCCAGTCTCCTTTTTCAGGATTTCATGGGTATGTTAACGCGAATGATAACCACTACATGTAGACAAATATTATCGTGTCTCCCATTGTTTTGTACAGCGGTAATGAACCTCTTGGCGATTCATTCAATACGCGTGTGAATCCTGTGCTTCCGAATTAGTGGCTTTTAAATTTTTCGTATTTCATGTGCAAATACACGATCTAGAATTTTTTATGTTCGGGCAATTTTTACAGACCAGAAAGTATTGATGTTTTTTTTTCATTTAATCATAGAGGAATGATCAAACATCCAGCCTTTACGAAATTTCTTCCTTTCTCACCACCGAACGCTCCCTTTCGGTTTATGCACCGTTGAGATAAAGCGACTGCAGGGGGAACGGCTACTTGGCGGTGAGTAAATTGCGCGTTGGAGTAGCCAATGAACGTGTGCTGGAGGCAAAATTAAGAGGTAAAGTGGTCGTGGACGTCGACACCTACAAGTTGATAAGACAAGAAGTCTACGACTGTCCGCGGCCGTTTCACAAGCTCACAACGAAACGACCATATACCGATAACGATTGCAGTTAACTCTCATCCTGTTGTCGCCTGTGCGCTTGTCTTTTGTACGCTCTACTCTCCGAATTTCATTTTTTATACGTTTGTACTTCGCCACCTTTTCTTTACTCTCGCTTCTCCGTTTTGCATCCATTTTTATATCGCCTTTTTCAACTTTTTTCCACCTTTTCCCAGCGTCAACTGACTTCCTAGTGATAACCGCACCACCGAGTATGCCCTCGGGCCGGCAATTCGCTCCCATCTACGACAAGGCAGGGATGTTTCCACCCTCTTGAAGCTACTTTTTCATCCTTCCGTGAGCTGCTATTCGAATCGCATATATGTATATAAAACGACTGTGGTAAGGCCCCTCGGGGATGAGCAGGGTAGGAAGGATTCAATAAAATTTTGTCATTTTTTTTTATCACCGAAAAAAGTGCGAACGAAAAACTGAATAAAAAATAATAATAAAAAGACGTTACCAACCTATCCCACATTTCCAAGCTCGACCTTGCTATTCCCTTTTCTGCAAATATCGATTACGAATATCGATCAACATCCACATGGAATATTGATACTTTTAAAATATCGAGCGGCGTAGAAAAAGCACAGATTTATCCGTCGTTTCCCAATTACCCTAAAAACACAAGATGAGTGGGCAAGTTAACAGAAAAAAAATTTGCATCCCTATAAGTTTATGGAGTGCAGAAATAAACGCAGCATGGAGCAGCATCCGGATCCTGACTTTTTATTGGTTAAAACTTTCCATACGAGGATATATGAGGAGGAATTTAAAAAAATGGAGAAATAGTTGTATTCCAGGTTTCATTTGAAGTTGCAGAAAGTGCATAGTTATTTTACGGATCGGCAACACAGCCGCACAAAGCTTCGAATTCACTTTGGATTAGACATGCTCTTATTGGCCAGTGAGCTCAGCATCATGGGTCTTATATGCTACAATCTCTATAGGTTTTTTCTTGTTGCTTTTTAGGACCCGACGTTTTTTGGTACTCACGGGGTTGTGGCCTGGTTACATCGCAGCATGCTTTTATATATAAAAATCGTCGGGGAGCTTTAACATTCGGTAGAAAAGCTCTTGCAAATACCGCAGGTGATTTGGCGCCCTGTGCATTTTTTTCCTTCCTCTTCACTATGGCTTTATGAAGAAAATAAAGGCAGCAGCGAATGCGGTAGAGCCTGAAGGAGGAAGAACACACGTTGAGGATTCGAGCAAAGCTCATTACGTGTGTATGTAGCGAAGCCTGGCGGACCTTAACACATTCAGCTTCTCGCATTCGCTCTATATCTCCCTTCACTTATTTTTTTTTGCTCTCGTTACCTTCGGCTTTCTCGAGTTCCACGAGAGAAACCATCTCTTCTCTGCCCTTTGCTGCGAGGAGTTTTTCTATATTTTGGTATAACAATATTTCAATGGGAATTCGGTGTCTGCAACCTGAACTGCTCCCCGGTTTTTTCTTCCGTACAAACAATAAAAATAAAACAATTGACTTAGTCAGAACAAAATGCATGATATGGAATCCATTTCCACAGAGAAATTCAACATTAACACACGCCTGGAAACGTTCTATTTCCATCCTCGCAAATAAATGTAAAATTTCTTCGGGCCATAACATCGCCCGTTAAAACCAGGAGTAAAGATAAACGTTTTGAATAGCTCTTTTCTACCACCGTTTCGTAATAAAATATCGAATTGTTCGTTTTCGTAGTTCAGGGAATGCTACACGATGATTTGATTGGGTTGATAAGCAAGTTTACGCCTTCATTTACGATGCTCATTAAAATAAGTTAAAATTATGTTAATAAAGATAGTTGTCAAAAGATAAAGTTTAAGTGGTATTTACGAGTACGCAGCTTCTTTGCTTCACATGCATATTCCAAAGCTCAGGAGGCCCGTAACCACTGCGCATTAGCGCACGCGTCATAGACACTCTTCCGTATAATTGAATGTATACACACGAACGACTTTTGTCAGGAGCAATATCGATTCAAGTCTTCAATACCAGCTGTGCAATATTCGCAAGTCATCGGGCGTTCGCAACGCGATCTCTCGCGACATCGTATTCTCGATTAACACATCACCAGCGAGACTGGGTCCACGACCCGATAATCTTTCCCCGGCGAGCGTATTGCTAATAAGACACACGCAAAGCAGGCAGTGCGAGGAAGAGAAAGAGGGAGCGTGTGTAAGGGAAGAGAGAGGCGAGAGGGAGAGAGAAAGAGAGTCAGAAGCAGTATCGGGAGTGCGAGCAGAGATGTGTGAGATGATTGGTTCGCAAAGCTGTGTGTGGTAGTTCTCGCCATGGGCATATCCTATAGAGAGCCCGTGGTCTCTCATCTCGAGGAGCACAAGGAACAACAAGCTGTGTCGTATAGCACCCTCTCCGTTGAATAATACTCAAGAGAGATTCGCGCAATCGAGGGAGATGGACGAAGGTAAGGACTGAAGAGGGTATATAGATCGAGAATACGGTCCAGCCTGAGAGAAGGAGAAGGAAGAAAAAGAGAGACAGAGGTAGCGGAACGGAGATGAAAAATAATATCGCTGAAAAGAGGATGCTGTTACCGTCGTCGTCTTGCAATCGCTCGCGCCAATAGCGCGGAAAAGAGAGAGAAGCTAAGTATCGAGGAGTAGGGGAACACGACAGAAGGAGAGAGAGAAAGAGAGAGGGTGGGGGGGGGGAGGAGAAATATATACATATACCTGTGGGCTGGTACGCGGCCACGCCGGAGAGAAGACCACCCGAGTTCCGAGGTGAGTGCCGGCTACCCTGTAATCACGTGGCTATGCCGCGAGAGCCGACAAACCAAACGAAAAGAGATAAAGATAAACAGAGATTCAAGAGAGGCTACGAGCTGACGGCAAAAGAGAGAAGAGTAAGCGAGCGAGAGGAAGAGAGAGGACAAGTTGTAAGGCAGGCACGATGAGAATGAGAGGAAAGACCGAGCAACCTGCATACGTATATGTATATTATGTATATACGTATGCGTCGCTCAGTATATACATATATGTGTATAATGCCACTTGGAAACGCCCGAGGCTGTGCGAAATGGGCCGGTGGGGGCATACAGGAGGAGCATCTTTTGCTGAGCAGCAAGCAGCAGCGACGACGAGGTGAGTTCGACCTGCGGCCGGCCGCTACCCCTCGTTAAGTATGACGTGCGATCGTTTTCTTCTCTTCTTTGGTGTGTACCCATCATCTCTTTCGAGGCTCACACATATACCCATTCATACATCCATGAGATCTATTCGCTTGCGCCTACTGCTCAAATAGTGATAACTCTGAAATTATACTTCTTTTTTTTTCATTCACTCATCAAGATATTCGAGAAGGCGAAAATATTGAGAACTAACTCTCCTGTCCACAACTTCTCGGAGGAATGAAACGTGAACGTAATTATATTTTTTTCCACGAGGAGCAAACAGAAGAAAGAAATGTTACTGGCTTCATAGATCGCCATTTTGTATTCAAAGAAACTTTAGAAATTTTGTAACGTGGAAATAATTAATAAAATCATGCAACGTTGATCGGAATTGTGTTTGAATTTGTGACAAGTACATCTTAATATTCTCCATAGGCATTCGCCGAGTAATAGACAAACTTGGAAGATCCACGGAGTCATAAATTTGCTCTAGGGATATGTGATTATAATAAGGATATTTTTAAGCAAACAGATGCAGAACCCTCGTGCCGGTAGATTGGGATAATTTATGGACTTTGTGTGTTTATGGCTACAGGGATTTAACTCGTGAGACGGATAGAGAGAAGTTTCGCTGTGAAGGCGACGTGTGTTTATAAAATGAGGCAGAGAGAAAGAGCGAAAACGAGACGAGGTCCGAAAAGGTTTCAAATAGCCGCGATGCGGCCGCGGCCGTTCGGATTTCATGTCTAGAGAAAACGAAGGACCATGAGGGCGTAGAGACGCGAAGAGGGGTTAACGATAGGTCGCGTAATGGCCCCCCGGGAGTGAGACAACACGCGAGAAGAAGAAACGGACAGAAAGAAAGGGTGAGAGGAAGGCAACTGCTTATGCCTGAGTTAAACGAGGGAGAACTGAGGGGCGAGAGAAAAAGACACGAGCAGCTAGGGAATTGGGACGGTATGTCTGCATATATCTATATATACACGTACAAGCTGTAGAAAGAGAGATTGCACACCGGACCAAACTCTCGGGTACCTTGGTATAATGTCTTCGTTATGTTGTAGAGCAAAAAGCGAGAAACTGCAAGGGCCAACCGAGAGAAGCATGACTGCGCGGCGTTCGTGTGACTAACGTGTGGTGATGATTAATGCTATATATATCTCAATCCGTATATCAATCCTAGAGGACATGTACGGGTGAGGTTTTTCCGTGCCCTGGAGAAAAAATAAATGTGCAAATAGGGACAGCGGGGTATAACACGAAGTTCATGCGATGCGGCCGCATACACACTCGGCTCTCTGCTCTCATCGATTTTGGATGAAATCTGCGAAAGTATTTACCGATTGTGAAATATTCAAGTGTTCCATCGGAAAAGGCACACATCCGATTTGGAGAAAATCAAATTTAGTAGCTGCTCGTCGGAATTCCAGCGAAATGAGATTTCTATGTGAAACATGTTATTATTGAAAATCGATCATCTTTCATTTTCTTCCCCATCGAAGTAGGTCATTCGCCGATCTCCAACGCGGGGGCGCCCCCCGCTTTAATCAAATTTTCTTTACGCAGCATCGTCAACGAGAGACAGGGATGGAGAGATGAGACCACCGTGCTCGACGACAGGTGCTATGAGCCACCACGTACGCCAGGCGTACCAGCAACCTTTTAAATTCGCCGAATTCGAGCGCGAAAGTTAGTCTCACACCTCCGTTTGGTTTCATTCCCCGAGACATAATTTCGCATCATCATTCACGAACCAATAGCTGCACTTTTTCGGAGAAATGTTTATGGAGAACCTAATTCTTGGAGGTCCCAGAGCACATCGAAAAATGCAGATTGGTTTTCCAAATAGAATCCCATCGTATTCGCATCTTCGATCGATCGTACGATGTACCAGGTATTCCAAGGAAGAAAAAGCTCTTTCGATAGTCTCGAAAAGTCAATTCGACGAGGTTTAGCCCTGACGAATGAATAACTTGTGTTTGAGACCGGAAAAAAAGGACAGTATTGCATTTCGTGTTGGTGTGACTGTATAAATTCATTTTAACATCGAACAAATGGCTTCTCCGAATGTTTATACAACCAAACTAAATTCCGGATGCGTGTGCCCCGGATCGTAGACGATATAGAATTGTACACTTTTCTCAGAGAATCAGGAAAACTTTTCAACGGCAGATAACCGCGGGAGTCTATTATGAAGTTTACCCCAGTATCCACTTTCCGTTCTTACCGTTGTATTAGTATTCATGTACGTGCGTGCGTGTGTATGCACATAGAAAAATGTGGATGCAGAATGCGGGAGTGATAGGCGTCGGATAAAATGGCAGCTGTTGCCTCCCTCTCGCTTGTGTCCCCACTTTCTTTTTCTGTTTATCCCTCCCGAACGCTACTATATGCCACATAAACACTACGCCCTATATTTTTCTCTCTTATAAACGATCAACACAGCCGCACGCGTCTTAAGCGATGAACAAGCGTAAAGCAACGTCTCGCACTTTTTGAAAATCCTTTCGTCTTTTTTTTTTTTTCTCTTCTTGTTTAGTTCGAAAGACAATGCAATAGGAGTATTTTTTCACTTTTCCACATGTGCAGGGATTCACCAGTCTATTTGCACGTTCGGATTCATATATTGGTTTTTAATTGTCCCGGGTGGACGCGAGCATCATATTCTCTCTGCGAACGGTTATCACATACAAAGCGTAATACATGGCGCGGTTAGTGGAGAGTGTACCGATCAATAGTCATTCCGATTCCCGACACGCAAATTCATCAATTTCCCATATTGTCCAGATATGTAATTGTTGCTTTTCGAAGCTAATTTCAAATTTACTCACCTCTGTCCATTATGTTGTGACGCGGTTCTTCCTTGTTTTATTATTATTTATCGAATGAAGGCCTTTTTTGATCGGACCGAATGCTTTTTCGAAAACATTTACCATGTATGCACGATGCACTGCTCGGTTTTCGCATGAAATTCGATTTCGCATTTATATCGCTGTGCACATTTCACTGACTGAAATTTTGCCCCATCGTTCTTTTATCATTTTATCCATGGTGCTTTTCATCTATGTCGGTGACCTCATGGGTCATGTGGAAAACGAGATTGTAAGCACAAAATAAAAAGTACCGCCCGGAGAGACTGACGGACGCGCTAAACATTCATTTTATTAAACTTCGATTACGCCCTCATACTTTTTTCCGATATACGTTCTTGGCTTTCAATTTTCAATAAAAATATACTATCTGCGATAGTGATACGATTGAGATAGAGAAAAATGACGCTTTGTTAATATTTACAGTACAATCATGGCCAAATTTTCTTTTCTTCGTTTGTTAGGGACACTCGCACTCGTGTTTTCTTGTCTCAGATATGTAGTGGTAATGAATTATTATCTAATGATAAGCTAACGCTGACGAGACTTTAAGTTTTCGCGTTGAAATTCCACTTGTATTCGGACGTTTTTCCGAAGGAACGAAGATTTTTCTCGGGTCATTGAAACTTTCATTTGTATGAGGATTGAAACTGCGCCAAGTACTAAATTTCCATGGTTCATGGTCTGGAAAGCTGTGCCCACGGATTCTCTTGCCGCAAGAAATGTCATCATTAATGCAACGGTATATATAATATTAATAACGAACATGAACTATATTATTCAAATACAGCAGCCAAGAATGACAGAATTTTCAAATTCTTGATGAGTTCATGGCAAAGCGTCATCATTTATTAACATACAACATGCAGACTCTAACCACTGCTGTTAGCCTCAATTTTTTAATGATCTCCGAATTGGTGAACCGTGTTTCTAGTTTATTTGCGCTTTTTAGTTACTGGCGAATTCTTTAAGTTCATTTTGAAAAATTCCGAAGCATTTCGATCGAGGTTTATGAATATCTGATAAAATTCACGTGAGGTTGATAAACGGTTAATTAAAGGACATATCATATTGCTTTGAACTTATATAGAAAACCACATGCATTTATAACTGCGAAAAAATGTAAGATTGATAAAAATTACTGCGGAACGGAGCGTAGATTATTATTTAAAATATTTATCTCCATTGCAGCAGACAAACTTCAATATTTAATGAAGGGAATTTCTGTGTATGCGTGTACGTTTAATTTGTTGTACAACTGAGGCCGGCTGTCACCAGCGAAAGCGACGTGGCATCGAAAACGTTAAATTTTCGTCCACTGCATGTATTTTCGTTTAGTGAATGTGTTTTCCTCGTTAACGAGCCAACGATTACCACCCTACGATGCAAATGTGAGAGTGTTCCGGCGCCCCTGTCAAAACATCCCCAGGGTTTAAAAGTGTCGCATACTTTCTCACTCTCCCGCTCTCTTTTGCTATTTCCGAGAGAGCTCCCCCGACGTACTACACTCTACCGTCCGAATGGCTGATACACATAACAATTCTATAGCGCTGTATCTTTTATGCACGCTAAACAAACTCGTGTCGCTATAACGAGCTGCGAATCATTCCATTGGGACAGGGGCAAAAGGCCACAATTCGAAATCAGATGGAGATCATCTGTCACGCATTGACAGCTGAGAAAGAAAAAAAGCTTAAGTTGTATCGAGATCAATTAAGGTGATGGATCAGTCGCCTCACCTCGCCTCGAGTTTTCGAAATTAAAATTCTCCGTTGTCGTTTGAGTCATCAAAAAAAGGCTCTGTCAGCGGATGCGGGACGATGGCAAAAATCCGCTGACACAAGCTTCTTTTATCTGCACGGTCGAACTGTATCCAAAATATTCTATTTCGAAAATTGCAACTATCCCTATCGCATTCACAGTGTCGAGATAATAACCGATCCCCACCTTAAAAGAGTGAATTCCTTTTCACGCCAATAACCAACGAAAGACCACCAAACTGAATGCAAACACCGAAATTGTAAAATGTGGTCTGTGACGTGTATCTTTTTCAGTAACATCAATTGTCACCTCTGGTACCGAAAATATAACAAAAGTGTACCCATTCTTTACCTATATATTAACATATTTCTTTTCACGGTATTAAATATATATTCTTTAGGCAGTTACACTACATACAGATATGTATGAATCTTATTCGTGCAAAGTGCACGACAAAACAGATGAACCAACGAAACAGCCTGCCGAGGCACCTCTCCCTCTCTCTCTCTCTCTCTCTCTCTTGCTCCCTTCGCGAAATAACCGACAGCAGGAACGTTTCGTTTCGGAGCACACCGGCTCTTGGCTGTTATTATTCATCGTCGATTAAACGCTCGTACCCGGCAGGTGCGATTGAAATTGTATATGAAAGTGGATTATTGATGACCCCGTTGTACAAATACCACAAGGTATATGTGTGTGGGCTTGCGTGCTTGTGTACGTTGACGCAGATACGAGCGCGTTTGTCATAAGGATCATCGTCGTTTGAGAAATAATGTTGGTAAAACGGTTTCGTCGTGAGGATCGATCGGTTGATGCGTGGATCGGCCCAAAACGCATGGATCATAATATTGAACGTTCAATTGAAGAAAATCAACGTCTCCATATATAGTGAATGATGCATCGCATCAAAATTATTCCAGCGGTTAAAGTGTCGGTTTGTCGTAAAATTGCGGTTCTCGAAAATTCACGAAACAATAAAATTCGGATAATGGGGACAAGAGAACGAGGACCTCCAAAGATGGAAACGAGAATAATGGGAACATATGACCGGGCAGACGAAAAAAAAGGAATAAAAAGTTGGCAAGAAAGTTTCAAATGTTTCTCTCACGAGAGAAAAAGAGAGAGGGAGGGGGAGAAAGAGAGAGGGTGGCCACAACACGTGAAATCGCAAATTCAACGTAATCACTGCCACCCACCACGTGACAAATTCCATCAGAGTCTTGAGAAGAAAGAAAAAACAGCAAACACCCCCTCTTTTGGCGTCGAAGCGTGCGAATATAAGTTTGTCTCGTAGCCACAGCGGGGATTCCCTTTTTTTCGTCACCCCGTTGGATCCATCCTTTTCAAAAGAAGAAGAGAGAGAGAGAAAGAGCAGCGACAAAGAGGTTGAATCTCGATGATTCCCACGGGAGAGAGAACTGCAACACGCGAGAGTCTCGTTTCGTTACACCCGCAGGTAGTCAGGTACGTATATCGGTCCAAATGGAACCAACGACGAAGAAAATATAGCGGAAGGGCCGAGACAGGAGAACGAAGTGGGCACTGCGCGATCAACGTTCGAGTGAGAAAGAGAACAACGGGAAAGTGGACATTCCGACGGATAGCCGCCTTATACCATTGTATATACACATATATATGTATAGTTACGACAATTTTACACTGTAGGACTTTAGGTAGACATTTGCTCGAGTGGCTACGCTCGCGGAAGCAAAAAAATATCGTCACGCTCTTTCTTTTTCGCGATCTGCTCCCGGGAAGGTTGTGGAATTTTTTACATCGTGAAATTACGCTCAGCTTCTTATTCTTTTGCAACAGTGTACACGCCTCAAGGGTTTTGCATGAAAGCCATTTTCTTTGTGCATTAAAAAAATCTAAGACTCCAACATCCTTCTCATTTTAATTGCACTATTAAAAAGACAATAAAAACGAAACGATTAATTACCAGATTGCATAATTCCAACGGCGGTACATACATTATCGTATTTTCAATGAATATCATTGTTGTAAGTGATATCGTTGCTCCCGAAAAGGAAACGAGATAAAAAGGTGAAATAAAAAACGGATAATTGGATGAAACTCATTTCCATGAAGCATTGTGGATTGGCAGAGCTGTTCAGTCATCATGTTCGCACCCATACCCGAGTCCCATTTGTATATATGTGTATAAATCTTTCATGATGGAATCATGGGAATTTGGGACATTAGCCGATGACTGGAGCAGAGGGCGAGCAGACCTGTGCACACCTCTTCCTGTAATGCTCTTTCGGCTTTGCCCAGCTTCTCTCCCGCCGCTCTTTCCCCTTTCCTTCGTCGATGTTATCGATCAGTGGTCAATGAGGATCAAAACGTGCTGAGTTTGCTGTCCGGCGTTTAAATATATAGGGATGTATGTCTCGAGAGAGGGAGCGAAAGCAATAGAAACAGACAGACATAGATGAGAAAGGCACGCTACCGTCGCGCCCTGTCCATTTAGAGCGAAAATTCACTACCTCCGTCTCTCTCCCTCTTGCTCATCTAACAGAGAATCGGGAATTGTGGTGGCCCAACAGCTCACGAAGCGATTCTCTCCACAGGCTGCTAAATTTATCGAGGTCGATGCCAGCACGCGGTTGGCAGTAAACCATTCAGAGGGAAAAGAGAGAGAGAGAACGAGAGAGAGAGAGAGAGAAAGGATAAAGCAGAAAGGAGGAGGGCATTAATAGTGATAAATAATACTTAGCTCTCCGTGCTTGCCAATCCTTGCCGATATATATTTATAGAAAATATAGTTCTCCATTTCTAGTTGAGATTCTCATCATCAGGACTATTTCGTCTGGTATTTAGTAGCATTAACTGTTGAACAAGGTATGAGCAATAACGTGGTCCCAGACGAGTATTTTCATTCATGGAAATCCGTCTGAAACATATACGTCTGATGCAAAACTCCTTTGTGCCTGGTTGCACCCAAGTTTCCATTCGATCATGGTGAAAAGTAATTTCTTCCAAAAATGGAACATGATTTTTGCACTTAAAGAAGAGCCTCGCCCATCCAATTAGTTTTCAATTTGTCCAATCGTGTCCAAAAGTTGAGCAGCTCATGTTATTTCTCCATAAAAAAATTTCACATCATATTATTCATTTACATTATGCAGTACAAGTCACAATAAATCAAAAATAGAAGAAACTTTATTTTTTGCATCACTGTAATATGTAAATCAGATCTTGATCTCGGTTCATGTCAAGAATTCTCTAAACTAATCCAATCTATTTGGAAACTGGTTTTTTTGGACAATCTTCTTCCTTGAATCATATCATAAGCCTGAAAATACGGTCGTCGACGCGACGAAGTTGCACAATTATGAATCTTACAACATTGTGTAACGGAGGTCTCGTGTATTTTTGGAATAGTTTCCATAAATTTGCACTGGCTCTGAACAACTTATTGAACCTGGTCATATCTGGCAATGTTTTTTAATACATTGCGGTTTCTCTATTTCTAGGATCACCAACTTTAGAGTCCAGTTATTCTGTACCTGGCATCAACCATTCAACCAAAGAGTAGTAATTATTGAAAATGAGTTTCAGATATTTGTGGATCCAGAAAGCTTATTGTGTAGGGACGATATCTTTTTGATGACTATGTTCTTGTCAGAACAGTATAACGCGATCACCGATGAATAAAGGCAATCCATATTCAAATGTGACTCATCCATTTCTAGTTAAGTAAAGCGTCGTTGTTTGATTTGAGTTACCAATTTCTCGCAATTTCGCTTAGCGCTGAAAACAGTATAAACACAAATATATTTTCCGGTTTAGAGACGAAGCCATGTGCGATAAGAGATTAAACACGGCGTGTCATCGGAAGCGGCAAACCTTTGTCGTGAATCGATCTTTTGACGAAACATTCATCCGATGAACGACAGATATAAAACACGTCTCGAGTGTTATTCCGAGATTTTAAAATTGATTATAACTTCACGTGGCAGGCGCTAAGATTATAGAAATACAGGATTTAATGGAAAATATACGTAATCCGTGATAACAGTTTTATCGCAATTTGGTATCGAGGAATTTTGACTTCTTCTTCGGTTTTCTATGTTTAAATAAATCAAAAATAAAGAAATGACGCTAATCGTAAATACATCGCACGCATCGTATTTAAACATTTTTTTGTGCAGCTTGTTAATTTTCCTTTCCCAATTGTCCAATGATTTTATGAATTCGCAAATAATTCTCGCGGCAGAGAAACTATTGGATGAACACGAGAGAGGGAGCGAAAGAGAGGAGAGTGGGTGTGTATATGTATTGGTAATAGATAAATGAAATGAAGATTGCCGAGATTGGAATTGGTCTCGATTCTCGTAAGGGTTTCAACGAAGGTGCCTATCAAGTTGGAGTGTATAATACGATATGCCTGACGTACTCTCGAGGCAAGGGTTCTTCAGAGTTTGAATTGGTGTGTTTTGACAGCCACGTAGGACGCATGACGTCCAGGATCATGTGTCGCTGCTTATATATGTAAACGTATACACATGCGTTGATGTATATACGCTCAAGAGAGATGAGACATGTGAGGGAAGGGAGATGAGTCGAGAAGATGTAAAAATCAGTTGGAAGGTTGTGGATCGGAGTTGTGTGGAAGCTCCGCAATCCCGAAATGTCTGAGCAAGAGAACAAGACTGGAAAAAAACTACTTTCCTAAATATTCGTTGATGATACTAGACAGACACAGAAAAAGAGCGACGGGACAGCCAAACCGTGCGGGGTCACTAGATGTCAGGAGGCAACAAATATAGAACATAGTCCTCGTGCATAAGATGCTGAAGGAGACTATGAGAGAAAGCGCGGTATGAAAAGCCGGCGTAGACAAAAAAAACGAAAAACATGGAGCAGATTTGAGTTTTCATCCCCCGACGTTCCTTTGACGAAAGTGAAGAGCCAGCACGAGCAGACAAAGTGTTTGGGGTCATGAAGACCCGGATAACGGAAGCTTAACCGAGTGAAAGTTTCTCACGGAACCAAAATTTCCCTGTTTTGAAACGGAAACCAATCGAATAAAAAAATATTTAATACATGTGTATCGTCCGATTGTGCGTCATCACTTATACATCATCGTTAGTCTCGAATTCGTGGAGGAAGATGAATGACATGACTCCGAATGATAAATAAGCCTATCGGAGGGTCTACCCACTGGCAATTTTGCCACCTGATAAATTCGAACGTGCAGAGAGATATGTTGAAGAGAGGAGAGATATAGCGGACAGGTGCACTGCATCCAATGTGAGTGTATAAACAAGCGATTAAATCCAGGCCTCGTATAAAGCACATTACACCTTCAGATCTCGTCTGAACGCCCGAGCATAGTTCTTTTTCACGCATCGTAATAAAATATGAGATGAAAGAAGAAAAAGTAAAAAAGGAACATAAAAAAAATAGAAGAAAAAAAAGAGAGTCGTGTACTCCGCTTGAATGAACGACGGTCTTTTATCTCTCGTGCGATACCGGGCTAGGAACAAGTATCCGGTGTTGGCACGTGCAACATCGCTGTTGGTTCTCTGCAACGTGCTTCACCAACCTTTGTATATATATCTACAATATTATCCTATATAGCGACACACACTCATGTGCACCCTATATAATAATGTTCATATGTATAATGTGTAAGTGTGTGCGTGTATGTGTGTATGTGTGTGTGTGGGTTAGCCGTGAGCACCCAGCGAAAGCAGAAGCATCAGCTAATGCAGCAGCGGCAGCACGCCAGGGAAGAGTAGAAAGGTCGGCGGCTGTATACATAAAGACGGTAGTCCGAGTCCGAGCGCGTGCCAGGTGCTTCGTGAGCGCACAATGCTCCCAGTTGAGCTCGCCGCAGAAGAAATAACGAGTAAGGAGACAGAGCGGGGCTCCCTCGCCGCTAACACCGGAAGTCGAAAACATATAAAGAGCACAGAGACTCTCTTCGCTTCCTTCTATCTTTCTCCCTCTTTTCGCAATCTCAAATGACTAATACACCCACGTAGACACACAAAATTTCTCGCCGTGAATATACATTGGAATTTGCCTCTATACCAGCCCGAGCATCCCATCACGTCGGAGAATCTTTCAACGAGCACAGAGAATTTGCCGTCGCTCTATGTATAGTCTTATTCGATTAGTCACAAGACGTGCCAAGTACCTAGTCGTATCTATCTCTATAAACGTATAGATATACATTTATGTATACTCCTCAAGATAATCATCGAGGGCATTAATACGTACGAGAACTTCCTAATAGCATCAATTATTTCTTCGAAGAGCAATATACACAGACCACTGACAATACGTTTGTGCTACATTATTATATCGTGACACTTTGTCATGATTGTTACGTCGATTACTCGCTCCTTTAACTCCATGCCTTGCAATATTGCTCGATTAAATATGCTCAATAGACAAGACTATATTTACACTGAGAAAACAGTTTATTTATAATAAAGTAATATATTTAGTTGGTATTTTTACTTAAACATTAATTAACTGTTACAAAATTTGTTATTCGTCAAAAAATATCCTTGTTATCACGATCGAATTTCATAGGCATGTCATTTCCTTGGAGTTCCATTCGTTCAATCGCTTTTATTCCCCTTAATTTAGTAGATGGTTATGGTCATCAAATCCATTTGCTATCAAGAAAGGTGACGTTTTATCAAATGAGTAACGTATTAACTATTAACAAATGTTTCTTTCAGACAATCGCGAGAGGCTCAAATAAATGATTCATTAACTGTTCGGAAATATTTATTTCGCCGTTAAATATCGTAAACGTTTTAAAAAAATCAATAATCAAATTTAGACCCCATTGGCAAACTCGTGCGTTTGGCCAGCATCCTAACAGATTGAGCTCCATTCAATAATCAGGACACAAAGCAGCTATTTGTCAGTCCGGGGTATTTACAAGCCATCGGTTTCCAGTTTCAATTGTGAAAAGGTGTCAACGTGCAGCCGGACTTTGGAAGTCGTTTTTGGCTTTAATAAAGTGTGCCAGTAAGAGGGCAGAAAGGTCGAATGATCGCAGTCGCGTGCCGTTTGCCGACCTTTTCCGGAACCCATGAATAGATTCGAGGGGAGAAGTCGAGCATTGTGAGCCTCGGCTGCTCCAACAGACTTGGAAGGATGTTAAATGTGAGAAGGAAAAAGACACTAAGTGACGTGCGGGAGACTCAACATCTATCTCTCGTGGGCTCATATAGTTTCAGGCGCCCCACGGGCTTCTGCCGAGACTACACAAATGACGCTGCAGTGCTTTTCTCTCTCTCCCTCTTTTCTCCCATGCGCCCTTTCTAGCCTTCTCGCGCCTTCAGTATAAAAGGAAATGCGCTACTGTTATTCTACGTGCCTGTAAATTGTCATACAGCAATACCGTAATCATAATCGGCTTGAACTGCGTAGCTCGTTGTCTACTTCGCAACTCCCTACGGAGCAGTCAGCTGATCGAATCAAATCCATATACTTTTCCTAAGCTACTCCCTCTCGTTCACTTTCGTTTTCAAGCCCGTAATCTCGGAGTTATACAGAATATTTTTTTTTCTTTATTATTCTCACAATCTCACAGCTATTGGCAAATTGAAATTAAATGATAAGTGACGTCGGTTTACAGCATCCCATCCACTTTAAGCTCATATGCTTGTAGCAATCGCAGCGATAATGGTGCTCGTATGTCTTAGATTTGAAATTGCTTCGTCGTTCCTTCAATGCTTCAAGAATGAATAGGAGCAGACGAAATTGTCGTACGTCTGTTACACATAGTTGCACACACAATAGCGTCGGCATCGTAGAAAGGAACGTCGAAACGAAATATACCGAACGGTTATAAAAAGTAATACTGAACGGTACCACTTTTTATTTGTCGAATTGTTAACATCGTTCGGTACGAATGAAATGACACGACGTCTGGTGCATTCGTATTAGGCTGAGTACTAAATTGAAATGGAAAAATTGGTTGTGTGAAGACTTGAAATTTTTGAGCCTGCTATGTTCTTGCCCGGCGCTCCAATAATCATAATATTTATGATGCCAGCGACTCGATCCCTGCGCAAAATGCAGGTCAACTGTAGTTCGTGGAATTTTTCTTTGTCATTTGTATATCACAGACTTTTGGACGGAGCTTGCTGCGATGACGTGAGTTTTGGTAAGTTTGCTCGAACTGTATGAAAGTAACGATTATAACTTCGATATCGAAGCACCAAAACTTGTTTTCAAAGTTACGCAGCACTCGGTGTTTTCCTTTTTCCGCCCTTATAGTCGATTTTCGCCTCCCGACTGTTTACCTTCACGAATGTATACAGTCTTCGTATACCAGCTCGTCTGTATCCTGCCTTCCGTCTTTTTCTTTCCAACTTCGTGTCCACTTTGCTCCCTTAACTTTTTCCCGTTCCCCCAGAACTAGCTTTGCTTCTTCTCGATTTCTCCGTTTCTTCTACCTTGTATTTTCTTGTTTGCCTCCGTTTCATCGCTTCCCTTCGTCATTCCCTTGGTCGTTTAACAACACGAGTTTTGTAGCGTACACCATCAACACCATCATCATCCCAACACCCATATATATCCGGGGACTCTCGTTGCACCTGACTCTTCGGTCAAAGTTGTATCCGTAGAGATGAGGGAGGGAAATTTCACCTCTTGCAAGCTTCACACGACGAGCGGTAAAGAAGCGGGTAAAAAAGATACGGCAAGGGCTGTAACGAGCCCTTGAAAGGTGCGATAACTCGAAAAGTTTTTTGCTTCTCCGCCGACACCCTCGCACTACTCGCGGCTTTCTTGTTTCTTTTTCCTCCCTCTATTTTCCTTCTTCCATACCTCATTTTTGTTATTTTTTGTGCTCAAGCGCGATCGACGTTCCAGTTGTTTGTACAACATGCCCGGTCAATTCTCCTAACACTCCATCTTCCAGGCAAAAGTCCGACCTTAGTAGCGGACTTTTGCCTAAGTGTTATCCTTACCTCTCAAATATACTCTTACATGGAACACGTTACTCTTACATGTTTCACTCGTGAGTATCTCTAGGCTCGACAATGTTCCTCGCGAAATTCTTCCACCCCATCACGCTTTTGTTTTTCTCTCGTTTTCTCCCACTCTCTGTTTCAATTTCATTTACGTCCACGAACTTTCACTCTCATTTATTTTTTAATGTTTTCCTTGGAATATATTTTTCACGACAACGGTGGCTACGAAATGAAAATATCACCATATAAATTGATTCGAAAGACTGGCTTGAACAACTCACCTTCCTCCTCCTTCGCCGTCTTCTTCTCTTCCGTTCGTCGCTATGTGTCCTTATCCTCTTATCCATTTATGAAACTTTCCCCGAAGATTCTCAGGATGCCTCCAGGATGAAAGATTCTTGCAATGGTGTGCGGCCTGTATAACTGTGTTATCGCCTGCGGATATGCCTCAAAGTATAACGTTGATAATCGTTTTATTTGGAGGAAAAAAAAGTTGTATCTTTTTTGTGATTCAAGTTGACAATGGAATTGTCAAATGAATCAGCTACTTCAAAGTACTTGACGCGTGGGTTTTTTGAGAAATTCTGTAAAAGGCTTTCCGTTGAATTTACATTTTCAATATCCAAAAATGAATATCCATTTATTCCGATATTATTCAAGCTCGGCATAAGAATCATAATAATACAATAACAAATAATACATCGATAGCACTATAATATGTAAACCCGGACCTGCTCGATTGCTCTCACGGTCTCACGGCGGGATCTGTTTCACGGCAGCACGCAGCCCGGCAACCCTTTCATTCCTTCTCTCTCTCTCTCTCTCTCTCTCTTTTCTCTATCTCGTTTTTCTCTTGATATCGCGAACTCTACTAATCGGGCTTGTTCTCTCTCTCTCTCTCTCTCTCTCTCTCTCTCTCTCTCTCTCTCTCTCTCTCTCTCTCTTTCTCTGGCTCTCATTCTCTGCGGAATCGGCAACCGCTCGTGGTCTACGGATCTGTACTATAAGCGTGGTAACTCATGCAGGTACTGCCGATGTAATATCTTTTCCACCAG